>KQ758897.1:141463-152314 GCA_001462505.1 Aurantiochytrium sp. T66 | reverse complement strand
CGGCCGCGGCCAGCCAGCCAGCCAGCCAGCCAGCCAGCCAGCAGCGCTGCCCTCGCCGGCTAACTGCCCGCGCAGCTCCGGCAGCGCAGCGCGCAGCTTTGCGCGCAGCGGTCGCGCGGCCTAGCTGTTGCACCACCTTCCCGCACCTCTCCGCCCGGCGCGGGTTCCCCCCTGCTGTACAGTGACCGCTGCGGGAAACTTTGTCCGGCGCGCTGAACTCTCGGGTCGGTGCGGGGCGCGTGGAAAGCTGACCGCCCCCAAGAGTCGGCTCAGTTAAAGCTGCCGGCTTGCCCGCAGCACCGCAGCCCGCTGGGCCGGGGTACCACAGTGTGGTAAGGCCGGGGAAAGGGCAGCGGCGGCGCGCCGCAGAGGGAATCGCGGCGGAAGCGGCGAGGCGCGCGCGCCCGCGCCCGGGGAGAAGCAAACGCAAAGGAAAGCAAAGCAGCACGCGGGAGAGGCAGCCAGCGCGAGAAACGCTCGTGACACGGCTCGCCGCAGAGTCCAGGCTCCGCGCGTGCGGCGCGACGCGCTTTCTTTTTGCGCTGGTCCGCTTCTATAAAATTCCGCGTGGCTCGCTAAGTAAGTTCCGAGTCGATCGATCGAGAAAAGTCTGCTCCGCCTGACCACCTGACCGCCTGACCGCCTGACCGCCGGGGCAAAGCGCCGAGAACTTCGCGCTCGCATCCATCGATCGCTCGCTGGCGCTGGCACCTCTTGAGTCGTTCGTTCGTGGCGCCCGGAGGCTGGCTGGCTGCTCCCCCTGAGGTCAGCCCGGGGTCAGGCGAAGCAGCCAGCGCCGAGGTCTCGTGCTCGCGCCCAGTAGAAGCTGCGCCGCGCTCGCTCGTGTCGCTGGCTACGCTGACTAGCTCCGATCCCCGTGCGATGCGTGGTCTTGCGTGCGCGGCGAGTTGTGATTGCAAAGGCATGCAAGCATGCTTCCTCGGACGGACGGACGGACGGACGGACGGGACCCCGGGGGCCACGCACCTTGCAACGGGGTCGGCGGGCGGGCGGGCGGTCGACGCGAGTTGTTTGTTTTATGCAGGGAATAGTGAATTGTTTCTTCACAACTTGGGCACGCTCGTGCGTGCGTTCGTGAAGTCCTGGCCGAGCCAGCGCGGCGCGGCGCAGCGCAGCGACGGCTCATGTCGTGTCGTGTCGTGTCGTGTCGTGTCGTGTCGTGTCGTGCCACGTCTTGTCGCGTCTTGTCGCGTCGCGGTGCGGTGCATTGGATTGGATTGGATTGCATTGCATTGCAATGTATTTGCGCGCCACGTGCCAAAGAAACACCGTTTCGCCAGCAATGCCCCTGGGCCTCGCGTGGCGGTGGCGTGGTTGCGTCGCGTTGCGTTGCGTTATCTCGTCTTGTGGAGCACCAAGCCTTGCTCGGCCAGGTCAGCGGCACGGAGCCAGCCTGGCGCGCAGCAATCGATCATCAGTGAGATCAGAGCACGATGATGATGCGATCGATGATCATCGGGTCACTGACGGATGTTGTGTCCCGGTGTCCGAGGCCAGCCAGGCTGAGGCCCCGAAGGAGGCGTTCCAGAACTCTGGTGCCAGCGGGTCTCGTGCGGACTGGCGCTAGCGCAAGCGGGTGGATGGACGGATGGATGGCACGTCACGGTCGCAGCCTGCCTGCCTCAGGCTGGCTGCCTGTGAGTTTAGTTTCGTTTCGATTCGGGCGCCATGACTAGTTGAGTCTCGGCCTCGGCGCTTGAGTCTGCACGAGTGCGAAGTTGTCCTAGTACCAGGAGTTGTGCCAGAAGCTTGCAGGGATTCTCGTGCAGGCTTTGGCTTTTAGAGCCCATCGCTGTATACGTGCGAGACCAAGCTTCTGTAGTAGTAGCCTGGGACGTACGTCACGGTACCTGGCACGCAGAAAAGGCTCGAGAGGTGGCCGACTTTTGCTCCAGCCCTGGAGCACCGGCGCGCGGCGACAGCGCGACAACTTGATCATCAGAGGGAGGCAGCGATCATGCAGCCTGGCTCGCGCAGACGGCAGAGTCATGCATGCCGCACGAGCGTCCGAACGTGACTCGGACCGCCATATCCCGCAACGGAACCCTGACGTCCAGGGCTCACTGTATGCGGGGAGCTCCGTTGCGAAATTGGTCAACGCCTTCTAGCTTGGAGCCGCGGCGTCCCAGACCTGGTCTGGTCTTCGGACCGTCGGGAGATCCGAGCCGAAAGCCCTGGTCCACCGGGTGTCCGTGACCCATCTTGGTCGGCCCGGCGCTGCATTGATGGATTTGCAAACTTCCTCGTCGAAGCACGTGCGGACAAAATGAACGTGTTGCAGCCTCGCGACGCGCGCGGAACCTGCGCGCGCCGCAGAACGTACCGGCTGGTCGGTTGGTGATCTGTGTCGAAGAATCGCGAATTCCAGCCTTGCTCCCAAATTTCTCTCTCCTGTGACATGCTTCTTGCAAGGCAAGCGGCGTGGTTCCAAACATTTGAGCCTGCAATCACAGCTCAAGAATAAACGCGTGGCGGCCTAGGCCTAGCCTAGGCCTAGCCTAGGCCTAGCCACAGATTTTTGGCATTTTACTGAAAGTTGAACTTGACAGAATATCGGCGCCACGAGTCCTGACGCGAAAATTTTCTGAGCGCACGCAGGCCAGATATCGCGCTCGCTCCTGAAAGCCATTGTTTTGACCTTTCTACCCTGCATCGAGCGAGCGTGAAGGCAACGGGACAATTCTTTGGGACCTTTCGCGTTTTTTGCAGCAACCAGAGTTGGTTCAGTTCTAGCCAGAGCTCCCATAGCTGCAAGGCCCATCCTTTCGCAAAAACAGCGTTTTCGTGCGTGCAAAGAAAGTTCATTATAGAGCATCATCTATTGCGCCAAAGCTGAGAGCCACATACGCTTCTTGGCCTCGGAATTGGCCAGCACGAGGACTTTTTCCAGCGACGAGGAGCCCTTCGAAGAAGTGCTCGAGGACCCGCTCGAAAAGCGCCTAAAGCCTGCGGCGCCCGGCGCGCTCGCGACGCGCGACAAGAAGTGGCTGTGGAACGTAGACTGTGGGGACGGCGGCGAAGGCGGCGGTGTCGAGTTCGTGGAAATTGATGACGAAAAGGATGACGATAACGACGACGCCGGCACGCGCGGAGCGCGCTCGCGAACCAATGCGAACGCCAGCTCGGGCCGGAGACAGCCGCCCAGCCCGATCTGCGGCTCGTCGTCGCTACCAGGCTCGCCTTGATCATACTGTTGCGGAAGCTGTTGCGGAAGCTGTTGGCCAAGCTGCTGTGACGCATCTTGACCGAGCTGTTGCTCAAGCTGCTGCTGCTGCTGCTGCTGCTGCCCAAGCTGCCCAAGCTGCTGCTGCTGCTGCTGCCCAAGCTGCCCAAGCTGCTGCTGCGCCAGCGGGTGGACGTCAGCCGGCCGTGGGCGCCCGCGCGTTGCCAGGCTGGCGCGGGAGGATGAAAGGTCCGAGATCGCCCCAACGATGGGTCCAAAAACGCCCTCCGGGACGCGCATGGCCTCGAAGGCATCGCGGCTCGGCCACCACAGAAGGAAAGCTCCCGTCGGGGTTCGGTGCAGCAGACAGTATTTTGTAGTCCATCGAGCCACTCGAAGCGAGGCCGCGCGCTGCGCTGCCCCGCGCAGCCGCGACGACGACGCTACGAGCATCACGCGGAGACTTCCAGCAAATCCCTGGTCAATATCCGCAGCGGTCAGCAGAATGCCCTCCGGGGCGCGCATGTCCCGCGCGTAGACGACCTGATCCGCCGCCGGCGCGCCGCCAACAGAACCATCGCCGTCTCCGGCCGCACCAGCGGCTCGCGCATGTGCCCCGGTTTCAGCATCTGCCGCTTCGCCAGGGCCAGAGTCGCGGCCGTTACCGTCGTTGCCGGCCCCAGGGGTGCCCAACGCGCCGAGGGCATTCGGACCCGTTTCTTGCGTGCGCCCTCCAGCACGATCAGCAGAGCGAGTCACTTCCTGCAAGTCATCGTTGTCAAAAACCTGGCGTGCGACGCCATCATTCGCAACGCCGCTGCCGTCACGTGATCCCATGGCCATCCGTTCTCCGCCCGTTGCGATCCACACGGGCAGCGCCCCTCGCGCAGCCTCTGACGTCTTGGCAGTTTCGCCAGCGCCAACACCCACACCTATGCGTCCCATTTCTGCTCGTGTTGCTTCATCCAACCCGCCAGCGACGCCGCTGCTGCTGCTGCTGCTGCTGCTGCTGCTGCTGCTGCTGATGCTGATGATGAAGTCGAGGCTGTGGGTGCTCGGGCCCCGTCGACCCCACAACCACCGCGGTCTTGCGCTTGGCCGACACCACGCCGCCCGCGCAAGCTTCACGCCGATCGTCATCTGTTGGCATCAGCGAGAGCAAATGGTTCAGGCGCAACGCCATCGTGCCCATGCGGCGGAAATGCTCCGTGAACATGAAGAGTCCCACAAAGAGAACCACATAACGACTCGGCACCACAGTGCACAGCACGCACAAAAACACGAGCAGGTTCATGATCTGCTTCGTGCGTCGAGGGTACGTCCAATTGAACAGGTTCTTGGCATGCTCCATCTTGTTGTTGATCCGGTACAGCCGATTCTGGAAGTCAGCCAGCGCCTTGTTTAGCATACGCAGACGCGCCAGCCCCAGCCGCCGGGACTTTTCCGACCGCTTGACTTCTTCCAGTTCCATGAGCCGCGCCCGCACTGCCGGATCGGGGAGCACAATGTCCACACGCACGAGCACCTCCCCGAGGCCCTCTGCGTGCATCACTGCTGCACCCTCGCGGAGCTCGGCGTCGCCCTCGCTCCCGTCCATCGCTGGACACAGGGGCAGCCACTCTTCAAATACTGGCTGGTGCAAAACCTCCTCGTCCTGGATCAGCGCTGCAATCGGGACGCGCACGCACCCAAGAAAGGCGCACGCCTTGCTACTGGCCCTGCTATCGATGATGTCCACAACCAGTTCTGACCCCGCCCGGAGCCAGGAGTCCGGGCTCACGAGCGCATCCTCAGGGCCGTGTGGTGAAATCAGGCTCTCTGCGAAGCCGCTCTGGGTCTGCGGCTCGGACGCCGTCTCCTGGGCGTGCCTCTTCTCCTGCGCTTTCTCCTCCTGCTCCTGCCCGTGCTGCACAGAGTTCGCTTGCTCTTGCTGGCTTCGCAGCAGACGCGCTGCGTACTGTTGCTGCTGCTGAAGCGTGCTGGCAATGTTGATCGGGCTCGTATTCAACTCACGCAAGAGGTGCCGGCCGCCCGAGGCGCGGCTCATGTCCACGACATACATGTGCACGAGCACACGGCCAGCGACCCTACACGTTTCTGCATCGGCTCCCCAGTCCCCCAGCGTCTCCCCCGCGGCCCCGCGTCGACCGAGACTTACTGCCGTCACGTCCTTGGGCGGGTCCAGCTTGCACCACATTGGGCCGTCGGAACCCCGGCCAAAGACGGACTTGATGCGGCTCACCTGGAGGCGAAGCGATCCGAGAGAGCTAATGCGCGACGACACGCTCGCGTCCCGAATGTCGAGCTCCACAAAGTCTGCGTTGTGAACGAGCGGGGCGCCACCCAAGAAAAACTCTTCATTCCAGACCGGGTCCATCGTCTCACGCTGCGCCATCGACTGCGTCTTGTTGCCAGGCAAAGCAGGCTTGCCCTTGCGCGCCTCGACAACGCTGGCTGCGACGGCCATGGCGTCCGTCGCAAAGTCCATCGCCATGCTTCCGCCCTGATCTTCCTCCATGTCGCCATTCGCGCGCCTGTCCAGCGTGGACCCGAGCACGTCCCCACCCCCGCGCGTTTGCAGCACAGCAAAGGGGCTCGGCGGCCTGTGCGGGCTGCGCGAGATGAGACCCTCTGCTTGGAAAAGGCGCACGATGATCATCTTGCCGCTCAGCGACGAGAGCTTGACGTCGAATTCGAAGGCGGGGACCTTTTCGCCGCGCTCCGTATCCCATGACACCACCTGGCTCTTGAGCTTGCCTTGGAAGGCGCGTTTTACCGCGTACCCGCGGCTGCTGTGGCTAAAGTCCGGCGACACGGTGGGAAAGCTGCGCGAGGTCGAACCGATGCGGAGCTGCCTACGGGCCCCAAAGTCAGTCCGAAGAGAGACCCGTGCATACGCGCACGGCGGCATGACTTCGTGCAAACCCCTTGGCAAGTCAGTTTCGAGACCATCCGTGAGCTGGGGAAGGTCGTCGAGCGGAGACGACAAGAACGGCGTGGAAGAAAAGCGCTTCGACTTGGCTGCCGCCGACATGGGCGATGAGCTGGAGTCCCGGTCGCCCTTCCGGCCGGCGGCGCGCGCGATCCTCCGCGGTAGGGCCGTGAGCCCCCATGAACGATGTTTACTCTTGGCCTTTGCTGTCGACGCTTGGGTAAAGAGGGCGTCCGCCTTGTGCTCCTCTTCACGCGCATTCGCCACTGGGGATCCGCCGCCCTCGCTGCCTTCGCTACCAGCGCTACCCCGGCCCCATTCCGCAATGCTCCCTCGCCTGCCGTCAAACCCTGGACTACCAGGAGCCAGAGATGATCCCAGCGTAGCGGTCCCGCTGCCGCGCACGCGGCAACTCCTCGAGCGTTCCGTGTCCAGGATGGGAGATGACGCGGCTGATATGGCTGCAGAGGCCATGGCCGACACGGAGGAGGGCCCGTGCATGGATGACGCGCCGATGCCGGCTCGGTAGATCGACCGCTGGCGCGGCGAGCCGGCCCTCGCGGCCTCCACCAGGCCTGTGTCCATTTGTAGCAGGTTGCGCGCCCGGAGCACGGATACGCGCACGCGCGCATTCACCTCTCGTGCCTGGACGTCCTTGAGGACCTCGTTGACGAGTGCCCCGCTGGTCCGCTCGTAGTGTTTGCGCATGACCACAATGAGCGCCACGTAGAAAGGCAGCGCCAGAATGCGCTCCGCGTAGAAGTCGACGCAGCAAAAGACGACAACGAGGCCGACGCCAAAGAGCGAGACCGCGTAGCTTTCCCAATCTAGAAGGTACTTTACCTTTTCGCCGGCGAGCGAGAACCAACCCAGAATCGACAAGAACCGAAAGGCCTCGTGCCGCAAGTTCGCCAAAGAGGCCGGCTTGGGCGGACGGAGCACCGGATTTGGGTTGGGGGCCAAAAGTGCCCAAAAGTTCTCCTCGTACATGGCTTCGACCCACACGGATCCGACTGCGGTGGGCGCGCTCGCCGTCGTCGTCGATGTCGTCGTCGTCGCAGCCGACGCGGATACCGCGTTGCTCGCCTTGTTTGAGGCGAGAAGCGGCAGCTTAAGACGCGGCATGTGCGTCTGGTGCACGAGGCGGGGATCGCCGTGGATGACTTGGGCCTCCAGCTCGAGCATGTCAAAGATTGTCAGCGTCGCTGACCCGTACAGCCTGCCCCACTTGGAGGAATTGCGTCGCTCGTCTGACTCCGACGCCGAGGCCTGACTGTTGTCCACCCCATTGGCCCACACCTCGATCACGAGCGGCGTGAACATCTCATAGACTGCAAACTTGTACACGTGCTCATCGTGCGCAAAGCGAATGCTCAGGTCGCCTTGAACGCACCGCGTGGTCATGACCGTGTCCCCATAGCGAACCACGGTGCGGTACGCATGGTCGAAGGTGTCGCGAGCGATTTTCAGGGAGAGAAGGTTCAGGTTGAAGAACCCGAGCACCGGGCGAATCTCCTCAAGAACATCGAGCACGCAGAGATCCAGCACGATCTTGGGAAAAGTCCCCGGAAAGCGAGCGGGCGCCATGCCGATCTCGGCGGGGCCATTGCGGTGAGTAGTCGAGAGGGCCTCGAGGTCTTCTGGCCAGAGCGTCGCGCGCGCAATAATTCCGTCGTCGCGGGAATCGATAAGGTCAATCACCAGCAAGTCATTCGCAGTACCTGCGTCGCGGTTGCCGCCCCTCTCGGGCGCTGACTGATGCGTGGCCCAATGCTCGAAGATGTGCTGCGTGTTGATGGTGGCGCAGCCGCCGAGGTGGGCGAGGAAGCGGGACTCTGCGCTCTCAAAGACACTCGTGCCCAGGCGCGCCCGTAAGAGGATGCGATCGGGCAAGAGCTGGTCCCGTGACGGACGCGTCTCGCCCAGGACGTCGAGAACGCGGCGCACGCGCACAAGCACCTTGCGGCTCGTGTGCATGCGCTTCTCACCGATCGGGACGAGCCGCAGACGCAGACGAAGGCTGCCGAAAAGACCGTCCTCCTCGGCCCGGAGTTGCGCAGCATCGAAGTCACCCGACCCATCGGATTCGCTACGCGGCCGTCTCGCACCGAACTCTCGTGACGCGGCCAGCGCGCGCTGAAGCCCCAGCGGCATATTCGACGATAGTCCAGCGTGCGCCCTGCCTCCTGCGTGTTGGGGACTTCCATCCTGGCTATCTTGCGAATGAGGCTTGCGCAGTCGCAACGCGGCACGAATGGAGGCCAATCTGCTCGCCTTTTCGGACGGTTCCTGAGCCTCCTCGTCCAAGAAAAACGGATTGGCGTCGTCGGGCCCCGCAGCCGAAGAGCCCGTGGCAGCGCTCTCGCCAGTCTCTGGACCTAGATTTCCGGCACCGGGCTCCGCGCCAGGCTCGCTTTTCACATGTTCTGGAGGACTTTCGAGCTTGAAGTAGTCCGTGAGCTCCGCGCCGCCCTTGTCGACGTAGCCGATTTTATCGAGAAGAAAGCCAAGGTCGAAGCTGAGGGACCCGATCGCTGCGTCTGCGCCGCGCGCAGACTCGCTGTAGACGTTGATGGTCAGGTGGTCGGCTCGCCCAAGACCCTCACGGGCCTCGTCAACGGAGCGCCGAAACTTGAAGTGCTGGTTCCAAATCGGGTTTACGGTCCGATGGCGCACCTTGGACTTGACGCCGCTGTTGGCGCCGCAGGATATGACGCAGTAGGGGGAGGACGCGAGCGAAGCTTCGTCAGTGACGGGGAGCCCGCGCGCGGAAAGCAAGCTGAGCTGCAGCTCGTAGAGCCACTCCTTGCCCATGTAGAGATCGCGGGCGGCCTGGTGACTCGCGGACTCGAGGAAACGAGGCAGCACAAAGTGGGCCGCGACCTGGACCTCGCCCGCGCAAGCAAAAACCGGGCTGGAGAGCTGCAGCCAGGTCGCCTGCTCTGCGCCAGGCTGTTTCGTGAGCTGATAAATGGGCAGACTCACGGTGCCGAGCTTGTCGCTGGTGAGGAAATCCTTGTCGTAGATGGTGAACTCGACGACGTCTCTCTCGGAGAGAAAGTCTTTGGCACCAAACTCGAAGACCTGGTTCCATTTGGGCGCGACCGAGTGTCTGACAGCCCGCGTCCTCTGCTTCTTGCCCCGCACGCGGACCTGGCAAAAGGGGTCGCTCCACCCGTTGCTGTCGGCCGCGCCAAGATTGCGGGCTTGCACGACGCGGACGAAGAGACGCGGGGTGCGCGCGTCGGGCGCGATCTCGACCGCCGCGGTGATCTCGGAGCTTGCGATTCCCGGGAGGCTGCGCAAGCGCGGCGAGCGTGGCGATGGCGCGAGCAGATGAAGCTGCGCAGGGCGAAAATCGACGTGCACGCGGATCTTCCCGAGGTCAGCGCTCCTCAGGCTCTCGCTCATGCGATCGGTCCCGCTCAGCGCGTACCATTGCGGGCCACTGACGCCATGCCGCAGGAGGGCCCATAGCGGGAGCGAAAGCTGACCGAGGTCGTCATCACGGGAAAGCTTGTCCCTGTCGCGCACGATGATGGTGACTTCATCTTCAGGATCGATGCTGTCGAGGCTGGGGAACTCGAAGTGCTCGCTCCAGTTCGGTTCGAGCGTCTCGCGTTTGGCCTCGGTGCGGTAGCGGCAGCCACGGCACATGACGACACAGTATGGATCGGACTTCCCGTTCAGGTCGGCGGCATGCAGGCCACGCGCCCTGCCGATGACCACGATTAGCTTGCTGTAGGCCTGGACGGGCGCGAGGCCGCCAGGGTTGTCGATCCAATTAAGGTCCTTGCGAACGTCGTCGAGGCCGAGGGCAAGGTTTGCCGGCGGGGTGCCGGCTCGTGGGCGGCGCCGCGGCACGCCGAGCGCTTTGCGCAAGCTGCGGCGAGGCTCGGCAGTGCTCGCGCTCGGCATTTCTCCGGCGGGGCACCAATAGACGGCCATTTCGACTTCAAGGCTGTCGCCGAGCTGGACCATGACAAAATTCTCCGGGGACCCGACGCTAGCAAAATTGAGGACCTCGATGCCTACGGCGGCGAGAGTGGGCCGGTGTCGGCCAAAGACTGCAGCAGAGGAGTTCGAGAGGCTGACGGCACTCTTGAGCCGCAGCGTGAGCACAGTGCCGGGGTCCAGCATGTGCTGGCGCATGGGGAAATGCAAGACATCCCCGCAGGCCACTCTGCAGAGCTCCGCGTCCGCCTTGAAGCGTTCTGTCTCGCGCTCATACGCCTGGATGTCTAGCTTGAGGTAGGCGCTCTGGCCGACGAGACGCGCGCCCCCCTCGCGGAGGCGCACGGCCCGAATCGCGACGACGAGCTCGGCGTCGTTCGCGATGCTCTTGGAGGTCTTGCTCGTCGCGCTCGTCAGGCGCCTCGTGTACTCCTCATCAGCCTCGTAAGCTTTCTCGAGCATGGCCGCGAGGGCGCCCTCGTCGTGCTCATACGGGTCATCATCTGCCGCCTCCGCCGCCGCTGTTGCTGCTGCTGATATCGATGCCGAGACCATTGGCTGGTTCCCTCGCAAGAAGGCGCCGTCATCCTCGGCGTCCATGAGTCTCCGCAGCTCGTCGAGCGCGACGGGGTCAACGTCTTTGTCGACCTCCTCGTCGAGACCCTCCTCGCCGTCCTGCTCAGAGTGCCGGCCGAGGGTTTCTTGCAGCAGCTGCTCTCGCTGCTGCTGCTGCTCTTGCTGCTGCTCTTGCTGCTGCATTCTTCCCCGGCGACGGCGTGGT
>KQ758897.1:118638-134931 GCA_001462505.1 Aurantiochytrium sp. T66 | reverse complement strand
GCTGCGCTGCGCTGCGCTGCGCTGCGCTGCGCTGTGCTGCCACGCGCGTGCACGCGGCCCGCCTGCCTGCCTCCCTGCCTGCGTGCCTGCCTGCCTGCCTGAAGGGAAGGGAGGGCTCCACGGGACCAGCCAACCCAAGCCAAGCTGCCCAATGGGCAACACTGCGAATAATAACCGTGGAGCGCAGCGCAGAGCATCAGTGTGGCGGCGGGCTGGGCAAGTGCAGTTTCTGGGCCCACAAGTGCAGTTTCCGCGCCGCTGACTGCTGCTCGCAGCGCGAGGAAAACCTGCTCGGAGCTCTCGGCCGCTCCGCTCCGTGCCGCTGCCACCCGCCCGCGGCCCGGGCCCCGTCGCTGGCGCCGTCAGGCCGGGCCCGAGTCGCCGCCCGACCCTCCCCGACCCACTGCTCTGCAGCGAGCGAGCTGCGAGACCTGGTCCCTGGAGCACGAGGGGAGATTTGGGGCCTGAGGAGCGAGGGCTCGTGCCTGTGCACAGGAATGCACGAGCTTGCTCAAGGCTAGATGCTCTTGCTCGTGCTCAAGGCACGCCACGCCGCGACGGCCGCCGTCAGGCGCCAGGACGCGCCGGCGCCGGCCGCCAGTGATGCGAGCGAGCGGTCGACGGCCTCGGAGCGCTGGCGAGGCGCGGCATGGGTTGGGCAGGAGCAGAATCGAGACAGCAGCCGCGTCACCGTCGCGCCCACACTTGCCTGCCTCCACCTTGCGCCGCGTCATGGCAACTCCAGGGTCCGCGATTTACCCGCAGCTCATGGAGCTCTGATGAGGGTCATGAGGTCTCTGTGCCACTCTGCGGGCACAAGCACTGCCAGAAGCGAAGCGCCGCAGGCCCCCAACACGGGGTTCGCGAGGAGACGAGTGTCCGAGTCAGTGTAGTTTCGCCGCCACTGACTTGGACCTATAGTGTCTGCACGACTCTGCAGCCGCGGGTTTCACCGACCACTGCACGTAAGACACCGGCGACATTTCCACAAGGATTTAACCTTAAATTTAGGGTATAATACAGGCTTCGCATCGTAATCATTAAGGTGTGTTATGAAAAGTGGCAGAGAGAACGATTTCTTTTGAAAAAATCAAGATAAAATAAAATTTGCAAATATTTTTAGGGATGCATTTCATCATTTATGAGAACGCGCACCTTGAAAAGCAGAAGGACGAGCAGCAGAGCCGAGCATGACGAGCATCGTGGCACAAGGACGAGCAAACTCAAGCAAGCAAGCAAGCAAGCAAGCAAGCGAGCTTGCTCGAGCGAGGAAGCCGCGGCCTGCTCGCAGCCAGTCCTGCGAGCGCCGTGGCGATGCAGCGCGGCTCGTCGCTCGTGTCGCAGCCACTCATTCCATTCGGATCTTCGGCCATGACGCCCGGAACGTCGCGGGGTCGTGCGGGTCATGGTGGTAGAGCAGCAGAGGCTATCCCAAACTCCGCGTCATCGGCCTCGATCGATCGCTCGCTCAATCTACGCCTCGGTGCTGCTGCTGGATGTCGCGGCGTCTGGACCCGCGGCCGAGCCTCGGCGCGGGAACGAGCTCGCTGGCTGCAGTGCTGTGTTTGTTCGCCGGCTCAATGTTGTACAGCAGCTCCGTCCCGCTGGTTCTGATCCGGTGCTAGTAGTGCATAGATACGATCGTGGCCCACAAAGCGCAGCGCAGCGCACGGGAACTCGCGTCGCACCGAGGTCGCCCGGAGCACGTGCTACCTGCCACGGCGGCGTCGATGATGATCACAGAGAGCGTCGATCAGGCGGGCCGCGCCGCGCCACGCGGGACGGGACGGGACGGGACGGGACGGGACGGGACGGGACGGGTTTTGGGACCGGGCACGGCGCGGCGCGGCGCGGCAGCACGGGACGGCAGGCCTTGTTCTTGTTCGTGTCGACGGGACGCGTGTCATCATCGCACGGTTATCTTACTGGTAGGCCTATCACTGGTCGTTGTCACTTCACCCCCGGTCTCACCGCCCACGCCGCGCACAAATAGTAGCTAAGCTACGAGGCTTCCGCAGAAATGGATGGATGGACGGGATGGATGGCTCAGCCGGGAGACCCGCCGACAAATTGTAGACGCGGCGCGGGCCTGTGAGCGCCGGGTCGGCACGGGCCGCCGTGCGCCTGCCGTCGCGGCCGGCCGCTGGTCGTCTCGGACGGCGGGCGTGGCATGGCACGTCTTGGCCCGTGCCGTGCCGATTTTTAGTTGCTGTTTTCGAAAAGAGAGAACGGTGTTCAAAATTAGACCATTTTTATTCTTCTTTTTTTTTAAATCTTAGCACTTAGCATCACTGCAGCCTGTGACGCGGAAATGGCGATCTGCTTGATTTCATTCACTGTCAATCCAAAGCCGACCGGTGCCTGCTTCAAGTTGCTTGCTTGCCCTCGCTGCTCTTGGTTCGCGGGTTTGTTGCCGAGACGGTGACTCGCCAAGCAGCGTCATGAGATCAGGCTCCTGATTAGGCTGCGCTGCGGCTGTGCACGGAATGGCGGAGCGTTTGCAGGGCATTACACGCATTACATTGCACTGCGCTGTTCTTTTTGTTCTGTTTTGCTCCTTGCATTGCAGTGGCGATCAGTGGAAAATTGCGCAGCACCTCTCAGCCTGCTCGTTGACGCTGGCGCAGCACCTCGACGAGGCTGCCTGCCTCGAGCGCCCTGCGGCCACCGGAGTCCCGTCGTTGTGTGCACGTGGCCAGCGGCGCTTCGCGCGGAACGGTGCACGAGCGGCTCGGCCGCGCTCCGCCCTTCGGCTCTCATCTCGCTCGGGGCAACGGCGGCTTTCGCGGCGCGGCGCCAGAAATGTTTATTTATAAGTTAAAACCTGCCGTTCGTTCTTTTGTTCTTCTTCTTTCCTTCCACTTTGCGCTGCACTGCAGGCACTACAGGCACTGCAGGCGCTTCCACTTTTTCACATTTCGAGTCAATGCACTGCACTGTGCAATAAAGAATGCAGTGACGTCTGTTCTGTCTGTCGTCTTCTACAAATATAAACAATTGCTTTCATTGTTTATTACGAATGATTAGATAGAGGAGATAGACACAAGAGAAGAAAGAAAAGAAAGAAAGAAAAGAAAGAAAGAAAAGAAAGAAAACGAGAAGTGGTTTTACTTATGTTTTGTTACGAAATGTTTGTATTTGTATTGAAGTATTCTTTTCTTATTCCGAATGCGAATCATATTGATTGATCGATCGATCGATCGACGATGGAGCAGCAGCAGCAGACTCGACTCGCCCGCGCCGCCCCGAGGTCCGTCGCGGTCGCTCGGTCGGAGGCCCCGCGCGGCGCCGCGCGCGCCCCCGCGCGAGAGCAGCGGACAGGAGGGCGACCGAGAACCAGCAGCGAGGCGAGGCCAGGCGAGGCAGCGCGCGCGAGCGGCGAGGAGAGAAGAGGACCTAGAGCGAGACGAGAGAGGAGCGAGCGAGCGCGCCAGGATGCTGGGCAACTGGCGGCGCGCGGGCGCCGGCGCGCGGCGGCCGCTCCGCGTGGCGATGGTCGTCGTGGACCAGCGCGCCGCGGCGAGCCTGTCGACGAGCGCGACCGTGAAGCGCGGCAGCTTCCGCCAGGTGCCGAAACAGAAGATGGGGCTCTACCACCCCGAGCTCGAGAAGGACTCGTGCGGCGTCGGCATGGTCGCCAACCTCAAGGGCCGCGTCAGCCACCGCATCGTCGCCGACGCCAACGAGATGCTCGCCCGCATGGCGCATCGCGGAGGCTGCGGCTGCGAGGCCAACACCGGCGACGGCGCGGGCATCCTCGTCGGCATGCCCGACGGCTTCATGCGCCAGATCGCCAAGCAGGACCTCGGCATCGAGCTCCCCGCCGCCGGCAACTTCGCCAGCGGCATGGTCTTCACCTCCGTCGAGGAGGACGCGGCCGCAGAAGCCAAACGCCTCTTCGAGGCCAACGCGCCCCGCTTCGGCATCAAGGTCCTCGGGTGGCGCGACGTGCCCACCAACAACTCCATGCTCGGCATGGGCGCGCGCCTCTCCGAGCCCAGCATCTCGCAGGTCTTCGTCGAGAACGAGGCCGGCCACAGCATCGAGGTCTTCGAGCGCGAGCTCATGCGCATGCGTAAGGCCACCGAGGCAGACACCCTCGCCGCCGGCATCGAGGACTTCTACGTCTGTTCCCTCAGCGCCCGCACCATCACCTACAAGGGCCAGCTCACCCCGGAGCAGCTGCCCCAGTACTACCTCGACCTCGTCAACACCGACTTCCAGTCCCACCTCGCGCTCGTCCACTCGCGCTTCTCCACCAACACCTTCCCCAGCTGGGACCGCGCCCAGCCCAACCGCATCCTCTGCCACAACGGTGAGATCAACACCCTCCGCGGCAACAAGAACTGGATGCACGCGCGCAGCGGCGTCATGAAGTCCCCGCTCCTCGCCGACGACGACCAGCACGGCCTCCTCCCCATCTGCTCCGACAACATGACCGACTCCGGAAACGTCGACTCCGTCCTCGAGCTCCTCGTCAAGGGCTCCGAGCGCTCCATCGCCGAGGCCATGATGATGATGATCCCCGAGGCCCACCAGAACGACGTCCACATCTCCCCCGACAAAAAGGCCTTTTACGACTACAACAGCCTCATCATGGAGCCCTGGGACGGCCCCGCCATGATGGCCTTCACCGACGGCCGCTACGTCGGCGCCTGCCTCGACCGCAACGGCCTCCGCCCGAGCCGCTTCTACGTCACCGAGGACGACCATGTAATCCTGTCCTCCGAAGTCGGCGTCCTCCCCTCGCTCGACCCGGCCACCATCAAGCACAAGGGCCGCCTCGAGCCCGGCAAACTCTTCCTCGTCGACTTCGAAACCGAGCGCATCGTTCACGACGAAGAGCTCAAGCACACCATCGCCGGCGCCCGCGACTACCGCGGCTGGCTCGACAAGAACCTCGCCACGCTCCAGGAGTGGTCCTCCAGCGCCCAGCCCTCCGCCCGCTCCGCCATCGAGGAGAGGGAGCTCCGCGCCCGCCTCAACGCCTTCGGCTACACCACCGAAACCCTCGACCTCCTCATCGCCCCCATGGCCGTCGGCGGCAAGGAGGCGCTCGGCAGCATGGGCGTCGACGCGCCGCTCGCCGTCCTCTCCCGCCTCCCCAAGGGCCCCACTGAGTACTTTAAACAGCTCTTCGCCCAGGTCACCAACCCGCCCATCGACCCCATCCGCGAGGAAATCGTCATGAGCCTCCAGTGCCCCGTCGGCCCCGAGGCCAACCTGCTCGAGGTCACGGAGGGCCACGCCGCCCGCCTCATGGTCAAGGACCCCATCCTCACCGAGCACGAGATGGCCGCCGTCCTCGCCGCCGACTCCCGCGAGAACGCCTTCAAGGGCCGCTGGTTCTCCAAGGCCATCGACATGACCTACGCCGCCCCGGCGCCCGGCCAGTCGCAGGGCGATGCCCTCCGCGCCGCGCTTGAGTCCATCTCCAAGCAGGCCGAGGAGGCCGTCACCCAGGGCGAGGTCCCCGTCATCGTGCTCTCGCACGATAACATCGGTGCGGACCGCCTCCCCATCCCGTCTCTCCTCGCCATCGGCGCCGTGCACCAGCACCTCATCAAGCTCAAGCAGCGCACCAACTGCGCGCTCTTCCTCAAGGCCGGCGACGCCCGCGAGGTCCACGACATGGCCTGCCTCTTCGGCTTTGGCGCCGACGCCGTCTGCCCCGCCACCGCGTACGACGCCATCCGCGACCTCAACGAGACCGGCCGCCTCTACGCCATGAACCTCCGCAAGGAGATCAGCGACGACGACGCCATCGAGAAGTACCGCAAGGCCCTCGGCAAGGGCCTCCTCAAGGTCATGAGCAAGATGGGCATCTCCACGCTCCAGTCTTACAAGGGCGCGCAGATCTTCGAGGCCGTCGGCCTCAGCTCCGAGGTCGTCGACATGTGCTTCACCGGCACGACCACCCGCATCGAGGGCGCCGACTTTGACGCTCTCGCCCAGGACGTCGCCACCAACCACCACCGCGCCTACCCGCACAACCCCAAGGAGCGCGGCGGCTCCGCCGGCGCCCGCGCCCACATCCCGCTCCTCGCCAACCCGGGCGACTACCACTACCGCCACAACGGCGAGGCCCACCACAACAGCCCGGCCGCCATGGCCGAGATGCAGTACGCCGTCCGCGAGTACGACCAGGCCGCCTGGGAGCGCTACCGCGAGCACACCATGGACGCCAACCGCAAGGTCTCCCTCCGCGGCCTCCTCGACTTCAACATCGACCCGGCGCGCTCCATCTCCATTGATGAGGTCGAGCCGGTCTCCGAGATCCTCAAGCGCTTCGCCACCGGCGCCATGAGTCTCGGGTCCATCTCGGCCGAGTCCCACGAGACCCTCGCCATCGCCATGAACCGCCTCGGCGGACGCTCCAACACCGGCGAGGGTGGCGAGGACCCCCGTCGCTTCAAGCCCATGGAGAACGGCGACACCAAGCGCTCCGCCATCAAGCAGGTCGCCTCCGGCCGCTTCGGCGTCACCGCCGAGTACCTCGCCAACTCCGACCAGGTCCAGATCAAGATGGCCCAGGGCGCCAAGCCCGGCGAGGGTGGCGAGCTCCCCGGCTTCAAGGTCTCCGAGGAGATTGCCAAGGTCCGCGGCACCACCCCGGGCGTCGGCCTCATCTCCCCGCCCCCGCACCACGACATCTACTCCATCGAGGATCTCGCGCAGCTCATCCATGACCTCAAGAACGCCAACCCATACGGCGAGGTCTCCGTCAAGCTCGTCTCCGAGGTCGGCGTGGGCATCGTCGCCGCCGGCACTGCCAAGGCCAAGGCCGACCACATCGTGGTCAGCGGCGGCGACGGCGGCACCGGCGCCGCGGCCTGGACGGGCATCCACCGCGCCGGCCTCCCCTGGGAGCTCGGCGTCGCTGAGGCCCAGCAGACCCTCGTCGTCAATGACCTTCGCTCGCGCGTCCGCCTTCAGGCCGACGGCCAGATGAAGACTGGCCGCGACGTCGTCATCTCGGCCCTCCTCGGCGCCGAGGAGTGCGGCTTCTCCACCGCCCCTCTCATTGCCCTCGGATGTATTATGATGCGCAAGTGCCACCTCAACACCTGCCCCGTCGGCATTGCCACCCAGGACGCCGAGCTTCGCCGCAAGTTCGTCGGCCAGCCCGAGCACGTCGTCAACTTCTTCCACTTCCTCGCCGAGGACGTCCGCTCCTACATGGCGCTCATGGGCTTCCGCACTTACGAGGAAATGGTCGGCCGCACCGACATGCTCAAGATTGACACCGCCCAGCTCCACTACAAGACCAAGGGCCTCGACCTCGGAGCCCTGCTGCAGCCGGCCGCCGACCTCAACCCGGACGCCGTCCCGCACCACAGCATGCTCCAGGACCACGAGCTCGAGACCGTCCTTGACCACACGCTCATTGCCAAGGCACGCGACTCTATCGAGAACGGCAACCGCTCCTTCTTCGAAACTCCGGTCAACAACCTCAACCGCACCACCGGCGCCATGCTCAGCAACCAGGTCGTCCGCAAGTACGGCGCTGCCGGCCTCCCCGACGGCACCATCCGCGTCAAGTTCGACGGCTCCGCCGGACAGTCCTTCGGCGCCTTCCTCGCCCGCGGCATCACCTTCGAGATCGAGGGCGACGCCAACGACGGCGTCGGCAAGATGCTCTCCGGTGGCCGCATCATCGCCTACCCGCATGCTTCGACCTTTAAGCGCCAGCCCGGGTTCAAGGCCGAGGATAACATCATCCTTGGCAATGTCGCCCTTTACGGCGCCTCCTACGGTACCCTCTACGCCCGCGGCATCGTCGGCGAGCGCTTCTGCGTGCGTAACTCGGGCGCCCACGCCGTCGTCGAGGGCGCCGGCGACCACGCTATGGAGTACATGACCGGTGGCCGCGTCGCCATCCTTGGACCCACCGGCCGCAACGCCTGCGCCGGTATGAGCGGCGGTATCGCTTACATTTACGACCCGGCCAAGCGCTTCCCCAGCCGCTGCAACCAGGAAATGGTCTCGCTCGAGTCCGTGCAGGAGGAGGAGCACATTGAGGAGCTCCGATCCCTCATCGAGGAGCACCGCCGCCAGACCGCCTCCACGGTCGCCCGTGATATTCTCAACAACTGGGACACCGCTCTCAAGGACTTTGTCCTGGTCTTCCCCCACGACTATAAACGTGTTTTGATGGAGCGCCGCGAGCGTGAGCTCTCTGCGGCCGAGCCTGCCGTGGCATCCGCATAAAAGTACTACCGCACGCCTAATATGATGATGCACATGTCTTGTTTTCCACCCTGCTCTTCCACCAATTGGGCCTAGGCCCAGCCAGGCCCAGGCCTCTCGCGCGCGAGGAAGAAGTCCTCCTCCTCGCCGATTTGCTGCTACAACAATATGAAGCTAGTATAGTTTTACAGTCCATCGCCTCAGGATGCGCGGGCGATGGCGTTGAGCGCCTCGAGCAGCGGCTGCCACGATGAAGCCAATTCATTGCGGCGGTCGCCGCATTCGCTGCCGCCCACATCCGCAGACTCCTCGTCCCACGAGTCCCAGTCGTCGTTGTCCTCCTCGGTCTCGCCGTCGAGGGCGTCGTCCTCCGCGTCGCTGCCGCCGCCGCCAACTTGTCCGCAGACTTCTTGCGAGGCCTGCCAGCATGCCGGGCCGCCGTCTTCGTCGAGCTCGTGGTCGAGGTCGAGGTCGAGGTCGTGGTCGTGGTCGTGGTCGTGGTCGTGGTCGTGGTCGAGGTCGTGGTCGAGGTCGTGGTCGTGGTCGAGGTCGTGGTCATGCTGGTGCTGGTGCTGGTCGGCGGCGACGGCGTCCGTGGGGTCCTCGAGCACGTCCTGCAGGCGCTGCACGACGACGTCGAGCAGCAGGTCGGCGAGGTCCGCGGCGGTCTCGGTCCTGGCCTGCGCGGCCTGGAGCGCGAGGACCGCGGACTGGGCGAGCTTGCGGCCGAGGGGCCCGAGGTCCGTCGCCGCGCGGCCCAGGACAAGCGCTATGGACCTCGCGAGCGCCTCGACGTCCGGGTGGTCGCCCGCGAGGAGCAGCAGCGCGTCCGCGGCGGCGACCTGGTCGCCGGTCTCCACGAGGACCTCCGCGAGCCAGTGGTCGACGAAGGGCGCGAGCCAGCCGCCCTCCTCGCGGGAGAGGCCGCCGCAGAACCGCGGCAGGTAGCGCGCCACGCGCGTCGCGAAGCCGACGTAGCGATTCCGGGCGCGCCGCCGCAGCTCGGCGGCCTCGGAATTGGCCGTGCACTGGCCCTGCGACCGCGACCGCGACCGCGCGGGCTGGCTGCTGCTGCGCTGCAGGCGGTGCTGCTGCCGCGGAAACGCCGTCCTGCGCAGACTCGCCAGGTACTCGCAGAGAACCTGGAGCCTCCGCCGCTGCTCCGCGTGGAATCCCACCTCGCGGCCCTTCAGGAGCGAGCTCGCCGCCACCGTCGCCAGGACCAGGTTCTCCATGACCAGACCGCTCACCAGGGAGACGTCCGCGCCCGTCGCCGGCGCGCTGGCGCTGTGCAGGAGCGCGACCTCCTCGGACCGCACGATGGCGTCCTCGAGCACCGCGAGGGTCTCCGACTCCGCGAGCCCGACCGCGCCGATTTCGCTGCAGGAGGCCAGCGTCTGGCGCAAGTACGCCTGGATCGTCTCGGCGCGGATCCAGTCGTCCACGTCTGGCCGCGCCCAGAGCGCGCGGAGCGCGTGCTGCGCCCAGGCCCTCGCGACCTTGACGAACTGCGGGCAGATCTGCCGCGCCATCCGCTGCAGCTCGAACTTGTCGCCGCAGACGCGACGCGAGACTGCAGCGACGATTCTCGGGGCCGCATCCACAAAGCGGGCCGTCGCCCCTGCCGAGGCCGCGGCGTCGCCATTGCCTAGCGCGCTCAGCTCCACGAGCGTCTGCTCCAGCACAAAGAGCCGCCCTTCGCGCTCCTGCCAAGAGGCCCGAGCAGAACAGTCCACGACGGTCTCGAGGAGACCAAGCGTCACTTCAACCCTGCGCTGGCCCTCCTTGGGGCGTCGGACGCTCGCCATAACCGCCTCGCAGCATGATTGCCGTACCGTGGACGCGGTGTGACTAAGCAGCGGCAAGAGCTGACCCGCGAGCTCGTCGTGGCCGTGCCACGAGGAGAGCTGTCCAGAGGCAAATAAACGGTTCACGAGACTGAGCAGGCCGTCGGCGTGGTAGGCGCTCACTTCGGGAACCTCCTTGATTGCGTGCAGCGCGCGCCGCAGCAGATTCTCTGCGTGCTGAGTTCCGGGCGGCGCAACAATCACCGTGGCCTGCGCCAAGCCCAAGGCAGACTCGCGCACGGCGAGCTGCTCGTGAGCAAGCGCTTGAAAGGCAGCCTCCGTGGCGCGCTGGAGCGTCTGCTCATCGCGAAGCGCTGGGAATCCGCGCAGGCAAGCCTGCGCTCCGCAGAGCGCCCCATCCTGCGCCTTCCAAAAGGTGGCTGCGTCGGAGGCAACTGACGAGCTGGAGCTCGGGCGCTCTCTTGAGACCACGAGGGCGTGGCACTGGTCGAAAACTTGGCGCTGCAAAGTAACATCCTCGGTGCCCACTGCGCGCGTTAGGAGGCTGGCGCACTGCTTCCGTGTGGCGGACCACACGTCTGTGAGAGCGAGCATGATAAAGCGGAGCAGGACCTCGAGCGGCGGCGATGCGCCGCGTGCCGCGAGTTCTAGGCCAACGCGAAAGCATATCTGCCGATTCAATGGGTCTTGGCGCGCAGTTGCTGCAGAGGCGCAGCCTTCGAGTGCAGCGTAGAGGTCCCCATCGGAGGCCCCAAGGCCCACCAGCGCATTGATCATGCTCTCGTACTGCGCAGACTGTGTGATTGATGCAACTTGCGCCTCTAGCGAAGGGATCGCAGGGGGGCTGGCTGGGCAGGAGTCTGGACATCCCTTCAGTGAGGTCGGGAGCGGAACGATTGCTCGGGCGCTCGCGACGCGGGGCCGCGCGCTCTCCTTGGGTGCGCTGGTCGCCCGCATCTCCTGCCTTGTCTCGGGGCCCTTGCGGTTGTCTACACGGAAACAATTTGCGCCAGGAAGCGCATGGAGGCCAGTAATCACGCCGCCGTCGTCGTCGGTGTCGTCGTCTTCGTTGTTGTTGTTGCTGCTCGCGTTGCTGTTCCTGCTCGTGCTTCTCTGAACCTTTTCCCTGACGCCTGCCGTCGGCGATATTTGCGGCGGCACTCGCGGGGGCTGCGCGTTCGTTCCGTGCATCATGTTCCCGAGCTTGCCCCGCGGCTCCGCGTTGTCGTTCTCCTCTTCGTCCTCGTAGAGTCTCCTCTCCTGCATGCCATGGGAGAAGTCCTCCCTTGAGGACTCCATCTTCCTCTGGGGAGATCGACGGAGTGAGCCTCTGCGCCCGGCAGGCCGCCTCGGGGCCCGCCCGCGCGCGGCAGCTCGGCGTCGGGCTCTCGCTCGCTCGCGCGCGGTCTCGGTCTCGGTCTCGGTGTCGTCTGGCCACTGCAAGAAGGCGCGTAAAGCCGTTGGGAGATATCGTGCACGATATCACAACGCGCCGCCGCACTGGGGCAAAATCCCGGGTCTCGTGGGGACGCAGGGCAAAAGGCCAAGAAGGGCGACAAGCAGGGCGCGATTTTGCTGCCGAATCGGCGGCAAAAGCGGGGCTGCAGCGACCTCGAGGCCGCAGAGCCGCGCCGCCGCCGCCCGCCCGCCCGCCGCCGCGCCGGAGCCCCGCCCCCGCCAGGTAAGCCGCGCCCGCGCCGACCTCCCCCCCGCGCGCCTCCCCCCGCGCCTGTTCCCGCGCCCGCCGCCGCGGAGCGGGTCATGGGCATGAGACGGGCTGAGATGAGGACACGGACGACGACGACGACGACGACGACGACGAGGAGGAGGAGGAGGACGTGGACGAGCAGAAGACTGACGGGAGACGATTGACTTACGCGACGCGCCTGACGCGACGACCGCCGGACGGAATTTTCTACGGGTAGCAGAAGCGAAGATGCAGGCCGCAAAGAGCTCCATGTGGAGGGTCGCACGCGTGACGACGCAGCGCGCCGCGCTCGCGCGCGCGGCGAACCCGTACGCCCAGACGTGGGCGCAGCAGACCCGAAGCTACTACAAGGTGCAGGCGGACTCGAACGAGGTGACTGGACGCTTCAACAACCCGCAACGGAGCAACGCACAGGAGCTGGTCAACTCGATCCCGCCCATTGAGACTGACGCGCACACTATCGTCTGCGATGGCGGCGGCGGATCGCTCGGCCACCCCGTCGAGTATATCCTCATCGATCGGGTTAATTACGGCCCGTGCACCTGCAAATACTGCGGTCTTCGCTGGATCGCCAAAGAGGCCAAGGACAAGAAGTAAGATTGCTGCTGCGTTGATCAATGTCTCTCTTTTCCCCCTTAGCTCGCCGCCTTGCAACGCGAAGCAACGCATGGAACGCATTGAGGTTCTGCTGCTCACACATCGTCCTGTCGCTCGATCTGTGCCGGTCTTCTTTTCTTTCCCAATTAGTAGTTGACACGATCGCTCGCTCTTTCGCAGCCTCTGGCGCTGCCTGGCTGGTCATTTCTGAGCACAATTTAGATTCACTTTCGAGACTAACCTTAGTAGAAGTAGAAGAGAGAGACACCGGCACGCAGCCTTGCGGAATCGTCGCGAAGTTTCATTGCAAAGCTCGGCCTTGCGTGCCGGCGCTTCAGAGACCAATGTTTCTCTTCTTCTTGCGAGCCTTTTTTAGGCCTGCAATGCGTTGCTTAAGTTTCTTGTCGTCGAGCATGCTCTCGGCCGAAGCTTCGAGATCACCGAACTGCGCCTTGATGGCATTTAGCAGGTCGCGCGGGCGCACCTCCGGATTGGCGTGAATTTTTGTCTGCATGAAGTCGTCGACCTTGCGCGGGATCTGGCAGGGCCTGCCGCGCTTGCGCGGTCTCTCGCCGCTCGGATCTTCGAGGTCGGCCGGCCGCAGACGCGTCTTGCCAAAGTGGCCGTCGCTTCGCTTGATCTCGCGCTGGATCTCGGCCGGGCCGGGGAGTCGGTACAACTCGGGCTTTGCGCGCATGAGTGCGCTACGCACGCCCTGGGTCGCAACCGTCACATTGCGGAGGATGGCGAGCAAGTCTGCCCTGCAGAAGTCCGCAAAGCTGGCGCCAAAGGGGAATCTTCCCAAGCGATCGCGGCGCGCCCATCCGGGAGGCCGCACGACGAGGCCCGACATGGCAAGGCCGCTGGCCTTGAAGAAGTCAGGAAGGGACTCGTTGCCCTCGCGCACCTCGAAATGGCCAGACTTGAGCAGCGAAGCGGTGAGGCGCACGGCCGTTGCGACCAGGTCGCGGCGCTGCTCGATGATGGCGTCTGCTTCGTGCTCCGCGGACGTGGTTTGCCGGGTGGCAAGGGAGTGCGTGGCCCAGCTCTTGACGCCATCGCTTGAGCACCGAGCGACCTCGACGCCCACGACGGACTCGCCGAGCGCAAAGCGCGGGCTGCCATAGCCAGAAATTGTGGGCGGCGCATGCAGAGCATCGACCTCGTCGTCCACGTCAGAGTCCGCTTCCTGACCGCCTTCGTCGCCCGGCGGGGCGATTATGTGCCCTATGAAGTAGTCGCGGTCACCTTCTGCTGCGCGCAGGCCTGTCCCTCGGGGCCCGAGCGCCTGTCCTGCTGCTGCTGGCGGCGGCGCGGGCGGTGAGGGAGACGGAGACGGAGACGGAGACGTGCCGGCATTTGCGATGCCGCCGTACAGAAGCGAAGCGAGGCTGGAACCGTCTTTGAGCGCCTCGTTCTCCGCGGCACTGGTCTTCGAGGTACCGGCAGCAGCAGCCGCAGCCTTGACAGCGGCTCCAGCATGAGCTTGCTCGGCGTCTTTGTCGTCATCATCGTCGTCCGAGGCCGCAACAAGAGGGCGGAGCCCGCAGTCCGAGAGCTCGGACAGGACGTGACTGTCGACTGCATCGAAAGTCCCCGCCTCGATGCAGGCCACGAAACCAACTCCGGGCCCGATGCGTGGATGGGACCAGATTTTAACTTGAAAGGGAAGGCTGCAATCTTGCACCTCCTCCGGCGACCGAACGGCTTCCCAGTCCGCACGAAGCGGGACGAACTCGATCTCGCCGGCCCGTCCGGCGCTCGCAGAGAACTTGTTGGCAAGTGTGCGGAACGCCTTGCACGTGGCCTTCAGGCGGCCACGGTCAATGCGAACAAGCTGCACGATGCTGTCTTGCACGCCTCCGTTCCACGCGAGCGCCGCGGCGACGCCGCGCGGTGTGAGAATGCAGCGCACCTTATCACGCACGGACCGCTTCGCGAAGCGCTTGAGGTGGTTACGGCTGCGCGCAAAGTGACCCTCGAGCAGAGCGTTGTCGTCACTCGCCTCGAGCCTAAGCAGACGTTCGATCTTGATGGCGGCAGAGCTGTTGAGCAGCGTGCATAGGACCACCAGATTGGTGCTCTCGTGACTAAGCTCGCCTCGCTGCTGCAAAACGACGGACTTTATATGCGGGGCCTCGGTGTGCAGTTGGGCCAAGAATGCTTCGAGACAGGCGCCGACAGTGGCTGAGTTTACGTTGCCTTCGACGGGATCCATGACAACCTGGTCCGCGTACACCGTCTGCTTGACGGGCGCGCCGTCGATCCACTGGTAATAGTCGCAGCGGAAAGAGTGCCAAAGCACGCCGGCGTCCGGCAAAATGGCCACGTCCTCCACGTCTGGGTGCAGGGCACCCTTGTACCAGCAGGAGGTGATAATGGCACGGGCGCTGTCCAACTTGCCCGCCACCACTTGCTTGCGGATCGCCTCGTCGATGGCATCGACGGCGCGCTCGTGATTGGCGATGCGAACCTGGTGCCCGCAAAAGAGGACGAATCTATCCCGAACGGCGTCGAGCGCGAGGAGAGCGTCCGCCTTGGCAGCCAAGGAGCGCTGTGGAACGACGCTGTCGACTTTGCAGCGCAGATCATGGAGAAAAAGGTGGATGAAGTTGCAGGCGTTACAGCGCCCGCGGTGCGTCGCCTCTGCGGCCTCGGAGGAGGCCCCGGGCCGAGCAAGCGCGTATTGGATGTCATGCGTACCAACCTGTTCGGTCTCTGCGACCTCGTCGTGGTCCCGAACGTGGGCGCGGAAGCGCTGTTTGAGAAAGTTTTGTGCAATGGAGAGCTGGCGGGAAAGGCCGGCCTGTACTTTGGGATCGTCCACAAAGTCCTCAATGATGCGGCTTGTTACGATGCAAGAGTCGTCGATGAGCACGCCTGTCCATTCATCATCGCTCACGCTCGCCTCCGCATCGTCCGTGCTGCTCGCAGTGACCAGCGAGAGCAGTTTATAAAAGCTGGAGCGACTGATGGCGTGCTTGCCCTTGGCCTCGGTGATGGCGCCGCCGCTTGCGAGTTCATTCTGGTGCCTCACGTAGTCAGCATAGATATCGCACTCGGGCTTGCGGCGGATGAGCACGGGAAGCTCGACGGATTCGCGCGGAGAGAGTCGGACCGTGTGCTTGCCCCAAGACAGTGTCAGAAGGTTTTCTTCAGACAGCATGAAGCGCACGGCGTCTTCGAGCCCTTCGGCGTCAAAGGTAGTGCGCCGGATCACGGATCGCTGCAGGATCTCGCCCGAGGCCATGCGGCGAAAATCGATGTAGGCCTTTTCGCGGGTGCTGGAACCGAGCGTGAGACCGATCTCGTTGCGTAGCTGAGTGATGGTCTTCATCTGAAACCCCTTGACGAGCACCGCGTGAGCCACGCGGCGTTGCACGGCGCGCCGTGGCGACATTTCGATTATGGTGGCGAGCGCGTTGGCTACATTGCGGTTCTCCGTGCGGATGGAATTTTCCGAGTGCGACTGAGGGCCAAGGATTCTGCTACAGACGTCGTGCGCCAAATCCGCGCTTTCCGCCGGGCAGATGGCCCTGGCCAAGGCCAGAAAGCTCTGCTGAAGGAGGGTCTCCATGGCCTTCCACCCCGCCGGGTCCTCGACGCGGAGACACCTGTTCGTCTCGCGCGCAGCGGCTGATGGCACCTTGGACAACATCTCGGGTGTCCAGCCAAAGACCTTGTCCAGCTGGTCCATGGCCACGTCTAGCTTAATTCCTTCGCCGATGTGATGGTCCGACTCAAGGTCCTGCTGGTCGACCGCGTGGAGCGATCCGACGCGTTGTTGGCTGGCATTCTGCGCTGCAAACTCCTGCGCGTGGTGCTGCGCGAGGAGATGATGCGCGTCGGCGTGGCGCGCCTCGTCCTCGTCGTTAGGGCCCTTGCCCGCCAGATCTCCTCGCTCCTGCTGCTGTTGCCCTGCTGGCGGCATGGGCGCCGCCGCCGCGGGCGGCTGTCTGGTGCCCTGCATGTCCTCTGCGGCCCCCTTCC
>KQ758897.1:94013-107263 GCA_001462505.1 Aurantiochytrium sp. T66 | reverse complement strand
GCGCGCGGCGCGTAGATGCGGTTCTCGCGCGTGGTGGCAGTCGTCGCGTCGACCTGGCCCGCGGCCGCGGAGGCCGCCAACGAGGCCGCCGGCGGGCGCGGGCTCTTCGCGCGCGGGGAGGACCGACGCCTCGGCAGCGACGTGCAGCGGGAGGTCTGCGACGATGTCCTCTACCTCGCGCTCGCGATAGACCCCGCGAGGACCGCCGCGGACGCGCCCGCGGACGAGGTCGCCGCCGCCGCTGGCAGCAGCAGCAGCAGCAGCAGCAGCTTCGCGAACAACTGCAAGCACGACCTCGAGGCGCTGCGCAGGCTGCTCTTCGTCTTCTCCGTCGCGCACGTCGTCGTCTGGGTGCAGGCGGCCCCGGCGGCCCTCTCGCTGTCGACCTTTGGCCTGCTCAGCACGCTCAAGGCGGCGCGCCCGCGCTTCGCGAATCCGCAGCCCGCGGCGCCCAGCGGCAAGCCCAAGTCGGCCGGCCGCAAGGACCGCTCCGAGCAGGCGCGCGGATGGCCCGGCCGCAGCACGCCGTACCTCGTCTTCGCATTTGCGTCCGGGCTCGAGAGCCCGCGCACGCAGGGCGTCGTCATGGGCACCCTCAAGGCCTGCGGCCTCGTCGGCAACCCCACGCGCAGCAGCACGCCATTCTGCCGCGCCGTCAAGAACGACTGTTGCTGCGCCTTGTCCGGCCTGCGCCCCTGCGTGAACAGGCTCGCCAAGCAGGTTCATGTCGACGCTTTCCGTCCGAGCGACTGGCTCGAGGCCGCCGCCGGGCTCGCGTCGTCCATGCGCCTCGAGGCCCGCAGCGGGCTCGTGTCGGCGCTCGAGGCGGCCGGCGACCGCAACGACCCGGCATCCGGCACGACCAGCAGCGGCAGCGGCGGCGAGGCCCAAGTCCAGCTCTCGAAAAAGGACGCGCAGACCCTCGCGAGGCTCGAGTCTGCCACCAAGACCGAAGAGGCGCTCTGCAGAGCTTTGGCCGACAAGGGCATGCCTTTTGCCCTCGAGACCTACGTCCGGGGCCTGCCGCAGCGGTACGGGACCAAGGTGCACGAATCCCATCTAGCGTTGGCGGTGCGCGAGCTGCGGCGATTCACCGGCGGACGAGGACCCGTGGCGCGGCGCGCGGAAAAGCGGCTCACGGACCAGTGCAAGCGCATCTGGCGCGGCCAGGCCGTGCTCTCCTCGACGCGCCGGACGATTAGCACAAGCGCAGAAAAGGGCCCCGACAGGCGGCTCTGCGACGCGGTCTCGCTCACGGGTCGACCGTGCGTGCGGCTCTTGCGCGAAAACCTCGCGCGGAGCGCCTCGGGCCGTCCGGGCGCATTCGATCTTCGCGCGTGCTCGAGCGAGAGCGTCATTCGCGTGGCCTGCTCCTGTGGGCGGTCCGTGGTCGAGTGTCCGGACCCCTTCCTGCCCGGCCTGCTCAACCACACGTACCCAAGCCAGCCGTGCTGCGCAGCGCTCGCGGACCGCACGCACGACCTGGCCATTGGTGGTGGCTCCACGGCGGCAAGCACACGAGACCCCAGCGGCAATGGCGACAAGCAGGCAGCCTCGACCCGGCCGATCCGCCAGGGCGGCTCCTGGATGCTGCACGAGCTCGGCGACTCGAGTGCGTTCGACCCCGCGGACCCGGTCAAGTTCACGGGTTTTGTGCCGCGGTACGACCGCCTCGAGCCCTGGAAAGAGACGGGGGTCTATATCGGCCTCGAGTACGAGAGCGTGGGCTCGGGGAATCGCCGATTCTACCCGGTCTCGGGGCTCTACTCTGGGCCGCAGGGCGCCGCTGCCGCTGCGGCGGCGGCGAGCGCCGTCGCGTCTGCTGAACGGGACCCGGACGGCCTCTTGCAGTGGCCGCTGCAGGACATCGAGGTCTTTATCGCGCCTGGGAACGTCGCGCAAGACAGCTTTTTGCAGCTGCAGCGTATCTACGTCCGTGTGCCGCGGACGGCGTCTCACCGTGTGCTCATGCACGCCCACGTGCACTTTCGGGACTTTGGCAACGCCCTGTTCACGCACCGTCCCATGGAGCTCGCGCCGGGCCGTCTCTATTGCCTTTGCTTGCCGCACGTCTATCTGGACGCGCACGGATGCCCCATCACGCAGGCGAGCGCGGCCAATGCCGGCCCGCACCTGGCCTCGGTGGCGCGTCTGCGGCCCGGATTGCTCAAGGCCGTCGCAACCGCCGAGCCCAGTGCATAGAATCTCTTCTGCATTCGCTCACCAAGCAATCCGCGTTGCCGCACGCCAAGCAAGCGAGGTTCCTTCGCCTCGCGGAGACGCTCTCGCCGCGGCAGGGCCCACAACATCGCCAACTTCCGTCTCGCGGCGGCCAAAAATCGCAAGCACCGCAGAATGAATGCCGCGCTGCTGCCTGTGCATGCGGACCTCGTAGCCAGCCTGGGCCCGGATCTCGCGAGGGTCTGCCCAACAAGGCGGACGCCGGCTCCCGCCGCCTCGCCATCCAATCGTGATGCGCGCCTCAAGGCTCTACCTCGCAGCCGACCAAAAAGTTCATCAAGCACCGCATAATGAACATCACGTCGTGCTACGTTCTGCGCATGCGGATGTCGAGGCTATCCCCAGCCTGGGCCCTGAGAATGCAACAACGCGGAATGATGATGCTCGCCTCAAGCTCAAGAAACCACATCGCGGCCAACCGAGAAGATCACGCAAGCAGCACAGAATGATGCACATCGCATCCTGCTGCGTCCTGCGCATGCAGAATCCACAGCCGGCCCGGGTAGCCTCCTCCTCCTCGTCGTGGTCGTGGTCGTCGTCGAAGTCGAAGTCGGCGGCGGCGGCGCCGAGGCCTGAGAGCGGTGTTCTTTCGCGTGTCGTTCCAGTGCGTTCTCGCGCGGGTGGTCCGCAGACTCGGGACTCGCACCCGCGCGATGCCCAAGGCGCGCCGGAAGAGCGGCGTGCGGCGCGCGCTGCGCGCCGACCCCGTGCTCGGCGCGAAGCCGCGGTCGCTGGCCAAGGCCAAGGCCCAAGACCTGCTCCGCGGCGGCGATGGCGACGGCGATGGCGGCGACACGAAGCAGCAGCAGCAGCAGCAGCAGCAGCAGACGGCGGCACCCGCGAGGAGAAACGCGGCGCCCGCGGGCGTCGAGGCCGCGCGCAAGCGGCGGGAGTCCAAGCGCGAAAAGTTCCTCGACAAGCTCCGCGAGTCCAAGCGCGAGATCGAGGTCGTCAAGGCCGTGCGCTCGCACGGCGAAGCGCTCGGGGACGTGGGGTCGCTCTCGGACGCGCTAACGCAGACGCTCAAGGAGCTCGAGGCGGCCCGGGGCCAGCAAAAGGGAGGCAAGAAGAAGCAGGGCCGGCAGCAGCAGCAGCAGGACGCGCGCAAGCGGCTCCGCAACAAGGCGCGAAAGCAGATCCAGCTCGCCGAGGTCTCGCTCTTCAAGCAGGTCATCTCGCACCCGTCCATGGCGCAGGACCCCGTTGGCGCGGTCCAGCAGCACTTGCGCCGGCAGCTCGAGCACGAAGATGCGCAGTAGCCGCCCCGTGAAGGCCAACAAAGTCGCGCGCAAACCTTGCGGCAGTGTACGTTCTATAATCTAAAATACAAGTTTTGCTTCAGAGGTGGTCACTTGTCAGTCAGGAATCAGGCGAGAATCAGGCGAGAGCACATACAGAATCAATCAAGCTGCGACCGAGAGCTCCGGGCTCTGCTGCGCTTTTCGGCTTGCTTGGCTACCAAACCGCGACGGCGCCTCGCGCGGCCCCCGCGGGGGTGGGTCCAGAGCCTCTGCGCGCAGAGGCCCCGGTCCCAGACTGCACAGGCGGCTCCGGATGGCGGGGTGAGGAAGGCCCTTCGTCCCTACGAAGAGCCTTGTTCTTGGCGCGGGCGCGCGCAATCTCCGGGCTGCCAAAGACGTCGAGGATATCATAGCGCGATTCGTCGACCGCGAGCATTTCCGGCGTGAGACCGGCGGCATCCTCGACGTTGAGGTCGATGTCCGGGTGCTGGAGCAGCGTGGCGCAGACGCCAATCTGGAAGTTCTCCACGGCAAGATGCAGTGGCGTGCTCCCCGAACCAATAATGCGGGCATTGGCGTTGGCGCCGTACCGCAGCAGCGCGTCGACGGCGTAGAGGTTGCCGCTGAGTGCCGCGTCATGCAGAGGCGTGCGGCCCTCGCGGCAGCGCTTGTCGATATCCACGCCGACGCCACGAACAAGCAAGCGCACCATCTCCTCGCACTGCGCGCCGGAGGCGGTGTTGCCGGCGACGTGGTGCAGCGCCGAGCGGCCGCGGCTCGTGAGGCGGGCGTCAGCCTCGACGAAGCGCGCAAAGGAGCCGTATTCCTCCTCCTCGAAGCGCATGAGCGCCTTGAGAACGCCGACGCGGCCGTGAAAGCAGGCCCTGTGCCAGGCCGTAAAGCCCGCATTGTCGCGAATGAGCGAGTCGGCGCCGGCCTCGAGCAGGATGCGGCAAACCTCATCGTAGCCGTGACCGGCGGCGCGGTGCAAAGCGGTGAGACCGTAGTCATCCCGCTGACAGCGCGCGACGGCGCCGTGGCGTAAAAGCACGCGGACGCAGTCGGCGTCGCCCTCCGCGCTGGCCACGTGCAAGGGGAGCATGCCGCGGCCGCGCTCGGTGAGCTCGCACACGACAAAGTGCGCGACGCGGTTGCCGACGCTGGAGAGAATAGCGTCCATGATGGCGGCCCCCTGCGTGCGGCAGAGCACGTGCAGGATGCTTTCATGACTGCTGTTGCGCCACACCGGCAGAACGTCCGCGATCTCGGGGCACGCGGCGACACGGCGGACGCCCTCGAGGTCGCGCGCTTCGAGACGATCCATGAATTCGGCCCAGACGGGCGAGTGCAAGGCGCTCAGGGCGCGCGCGCGCTCTGCACGCCTGCGCTCGGCTCTCTCGGCTTCCAGATCATGTCCCTGCAGGGCGGCATCGATGACCGCGTTCTCCTCGCTTTCGCTATCGGAGAGCAGCGATGCCGAGTTCTGCTCGGCCATGGTCTGGCCCTTGCGCGAGGCATGAGGGGGCCTGCTACGCGCAGTGCGCTTCTTGCGTCCCCGGCACCGCAGGAGCCTCCAGATCCCCGACCAGCACCCCACGCACGCAATGTTTTCAGAGCGCACCGAGTCGTTCTCGTAACAAAAGTCGTCCACTGTGTCGCCCTCGTTCGCCTCGCCTTCTTCTTCTTCGTCGGCAGCAGCCGCCTCAGCAGCCTGCTCGAGACGCAACGCCGCGGCCGCGGGCTCGGCGGCGCGGTCGACCTTGCCGCGCCTGGCGGCCTTCAACGCGTTCTCGCTCTTTGTGCTTGGCGGTGCTTCGACGTCCTCGTCGTCCTCGTCATCCACGCCGACGCAGAGGTCTGGAATAGAGATGCGCTGACTGCGCGTCTGGGGTGCGTCGCCGTCGTCTGCCTCTGCTACGTCGCCGTCGAGGTCTTCTTGAGGCCCCGCCGCGAACGCGGATCTCGGCGAACGCTGCTTATCGTGGAAAACGCCGCCGACGGTCTGCCCGAAGAGGTCGTCGTCGCAGTCTACGATGGACGAGGACACTCTTGCCTTGCGCAGCTCCTTGTGCGCCTTGGACGACCTCGACTTCATGGACCTCCGCTCGGGTCTCCGTTTCCGCGCCTCGAGCGCGTCGCCCGCCTCCTCGTCGCTCTCGTATCCAGCGAGCTCTTGTTTCTTCTCCCCGCCGCCTGCCGCGGCGGACTCGTCTCTCCTACGGCTCTCGTGTTCGAGCTCTTGCGGCTCGCCGTGCGCGTGAACGTCGGCCTCTGCTCGTTTCCTCGCCGTTTCGGGGCTCGAGGTCTTCCTGGTCGACGTCATCATCTTCCTCGTCCTCGTCCTCGCCCTCGCGCGGTCCTTTTCCGCCTCCACGCCGGCCTCCACGCCGGCCTCCTCGAGGCCTGCGGGGTCCTTTCTCAACGGCTCGAGGCTCTCCACGACCAGGGCGTCTCCCGGCATCGCCACCCGCCTGCCTGCCGCAAGCTCGCGGCGTTACCGGCCTGCCTGCCTGTCTGCCTGGGCTTTCCGGCGGCGCAGCTTTGACGCGGAGCCTGCGGCGCTGCTGCGTCCTTCGCGGCGTCCTCCGCGGCGTCCTCGGGGTCCCTGAGCTCGTCCTTGTCCGTGATGGCCGCTTTGCGCGGCGCCCCTACAGTGGGTTATAGCGCGGCCTTACAATGGGTTATAGCGCGCACACTATGCGCTTTCCGCGGGACCGCGGCCGCGTCCCTGGCCGCCCGCGTCGCGCCGGAGGCCGGGACTTCGCCCGCGTCCGGGGCCCTCGCGCGGGCCGGGAGGCGCTGCGCCGCCCGCCGCGCCGCCCAAGAGGTTAGGAATCGGCTGCCGGGCCCGAGTGGGCTCGCGGGGGCTCAGAAAGGCGGAGGGCGGGATGCCTTTTCGAATCGCCTCGACACACAAACAAACGCCCGCTCGCGAAGGGCCCGGCCGTCCGTCTCTCGCCGCGCAGCTGTCGATGCGCGCGCGCGGCTGCTCGCGTCGCCGTGTCGTCTGTCTCCCAGTCCGCGGGCTCTGCCTCGGCGGCGGTGATGATGCACGTCGCCGAACAATGTCGATCCCCGATGTCGACCAAACGATCGATCCCCAGCTCTACGCGGCGCCTCGGCAGCTCGATCGCCCGGGACGCGCGCGCGCGCGCGGCAGAGCGCGGGCTTCGGCGGCGCGCAAAGCGGGCGCGGCTCGGCGCGCGGCGTCGTCCGTCGTCGTCGTCGTCGTCGTCGAAAACGGGGTTTGCGAGAACGGCCTCAGTTTTAAAATTTGTTTTTATTTAGGTCACGCTAGGGGTACGCTAGCGGCCAGCTACCCTAAACCCGCGCAGCGTTCCCGCGTCGACGCGCCCCGCGAGCGGCGCATTGTCGACTTGCAGGGCCGCGATTCTCCACTTGCGGGGCACGACGCGTACTATGAAAGGTCACCGGGCTACTATAGAGAATACGCCGGCCGAGAGGAAAACACGGCACGCGTCCCTTCCGCCGCACGAGCCCGGGCCCGCGACGCGGCCCGAGAAGCCTGACGCCCGCGAGTTGACGGCCAGCGAGCGGGCCCCGAGAGGCTCGCCACGCGTCGGCCGGCGACTGGCCGTGGAAGGCCAGCGCGGCGGCGGTCCTCGACCGGATCGTGAGTGGAAAACGAAGAGAGCCTCAATGCACCCCATAGACGCCATGACACCCTCGTGGCGACCATGGATCATCCGTCGATCATCCGTCATGAACACGACCTTTTGCGCGCGCAGACATTCGACCAGGAGCGCGTGGGCGTCTCATCACGGGCCACAGCCTCGCTCGTGACGGAAGATGCTGCTGAGCGGACGAGGACTGACCACCCGTGCTGACTGACCCCGCTTCTCGGTGATGCGACCCAATTTGACCGTGTGCCGACAGTTGCTGACCCAGTTGATGATCCAGAAGATCGTGGGACCGTGCCGGCACGGGCGTGGAATATCGAAATATCAACGCTGATCCTCTGCGCTGGACGCATGGAGCGCCGGAACAACGACGTGGTTATGAGCGATGAATTCCCTTCGACTTGCGCAGAACCAACGATTTTTTCGTTCTTGTAGCGCTGTGCGCCTCGCTCGGTGCAGCGAGGAAAACTTCCTCGGCGTCGTCACGATGCAGGGGCGCTGCAGCCATCCGTTCATTCCTGCGCACTCAGGCTCAACGGTCGTCGATGCATCGACGACGGGTCGCTGGGGTTGGTTCGACGCTCGGGAACGGACGGATGATCGACGCTCCTCTGTGACCGAGGAGACAGCCCTCCGGAAGGTCGGTTTGCAACGTCAATGCCCTCCTTGGCACAGCGTGACTGACAAGTCACGACGGCCTTCGGGCGTGTCTTGATGTTGATTCGCTTCAAGGTCGAAAAACATCTTGTATGCCTAGAGTCCAGGTTCAAGCCCTGGTTCTGTGACACAGTGTATCCCAAGCCTTGCATGTATAAGCCCCAATCGGGGTCAAATTTGCTGCTCATCACTCGGTCGGCCAACAGAGCAGGGTCGAGCAGGGCGGCTCGTACATTCGGGTGCGTAATACCCATGGTAACTCAGGCTGTACGTATACATAACGATTTTATGCACCGCTGCGGTGGCGTCCGCAATTCCCAGCTTGCCGGAACCTAATTTGCGTTACGCTTCTTTGCTTCGAGTCCAACTTGGGCCCAGCTTTTTACATCTCCTGCGCGCTCGAGTCCTCTCGAGTCGACCCGAGTCTCATCATGATCGCTCATCTCGAACCTTGCAAACCTAATCACCCACGCGCTCTGCACGTCCTCTGCACGTCTTCAATCAACAACGCTCTGCACGCCTCTGCACATCACTCAACAACGATGGACGCTGTGTCGCTCGCACATGCACGCTCGCGGTGCGGGACCCGGGCCGAGAGTCCGAGACCCACCACCACGCGGTCACCACGCTACACGAGCACCACGCGTGCGTGCGTGCGTACGTACCCTTACCTTTACGTGCGTACGTACCCGTACGTACGTACTGCCAGTACGATCACGACGCCGCACTGCGGCAGACGGCGGTACGCGACGGCCGACCCCTAATCCAGGAAATCTATCGCATCGCACTGCAGGCTGGGTACGTAGTACCCAGGGTACGTACGTACCGCGTACGTACGTACGGTACGGCGCTCGAGGGTTGGTCGCCGCTTCAATCAATCAACAAGCGAGACAGGCGGCACGCGCTGCGCGCTGTTAGAGCAGCGCTTGCCCATGTATTTGATAGGCGTCGGGCGGTACTAGTCCAGACTCTATAGACGGGCGGGGAGCCCGACGGCCAGGGCAAAATTGACCCGCTCGGGCGCGCCGTCGGACGCGTCGTCAATGCCGAAACTGGCCTCGGCGCAGCTCCCGGCGAGCGAGGAGCAGTCCCGGTCGAGCCCGCGGGACGTGGCGTCTAGAGCGAAGCTCGCCACGACGGGACTGCGACTCGCCCGGACCTGGACCTGGACCTGGGCTGGACCTGGACCCCGCCCGTCCCGTTGTGAGGCCGAGGCTGATGTCGGGGCCGGCGTGCTCGACGTACACGGAGGAGTCCGCGTGCGAGCTCGCGGAGCTCTGCTACTGGGCCGACTGGCGCGATACGCCCCGGTGCGACGAGATCCCGGACAACGATATCGACTGCATCTGCACCAAGGGCTCCGAAGGCTGCACCTACTTTGGCCCCGCCAGCGGCTGCGAGCCCACAAGATTTTGCAGCTACCAGTCATTAAGGTGCCGAGTCATGCGCGCGCCGCCCGAGGCTGACGATGACTGTGTCCAGGATGGCAGCACTAGCGAGACTTGCGTTCCAAGCGAGTACTGCGAGACCGGACCTGACCCCCCCGTGAACGGCGCCATATTTTCCAACGGTGACTGCGTTGCCAAGGCTAACACGACCGCCTTTCCTACGCGTGCGCCCACGCCCAAGCCCACGGGAGCGCCCACGGTGGCGCCCACGCCTGATCCAGACAGCGCAGCGGGCTCCGGAGACACCGCGCTTATTGCCGGCGGAGCCGCAGGCGTCGCGCTCGTCGCGTTCGTACTCCTCCTTTTTGTTCGCTCGCGGCGCCGCCGGGGCAAGGCGCTGCCTACGCTCGGCGTCACAAGCTGGCGGAACTCGGACTCTGGCGCGGGCGGCGGCTCTGGCATCTTCTCCGCGAGGTCAAGCGATCCCACCGCCGTGCCCACGCGGAACGTCTTTAGCACGGCCATCCGCGGCCATAAGAGCGCGCTTGGGGTCCAAGACAACGTCGACGACTACGCCGACGGAGACGAAATGTCCTCCTTCCCGGACTCCATGCCGGCGAGAAGTGTGGCGGGCGACTCAGTGCCCGAATTCTAACCTATTTACTTTCCGGTAGGGCGCGCCTCTACGGCCTGCAAGGCGGTCCCTTTAACATCGCCTGCGAGCCGCTGGGCGCGTGTCTGGTCCGCGCTGCCAGCTCATGATCTCCTTCCGGCGGTGCAAACACGAGGAGAAGCGATCTTCATTCTCAGTTTTTTGCGCGCCGCTGAGAGCCCGCGAGCGAGTGCACCCAGGCGTCGAAAACTGCCGTCCGCGTCTGGCCCGCGCGCGGCGCGGGCACTGTCCAGAGTGCCAGGTCGTCGTCTTGCCCGACCGTGCCGAGTAGATCCGGCGCGCTCATCGCCAAGATGTTGGGTTCCAGCTTCACGGTGGCCGAGACCGACTCTGCCACAATTCTGTCCACGTTTCGTAAATAAATCTGCACAAATCGAACTGCTCCGCCCTTGCCGCCCCGCCGCTTGCCGCCCGCCGCGCCCCGCGGCGAAGGCGGCGGCGCTGGTGACGACGACACTGAGCCCTCTGGCGGCGGCGACGACGACGATATCGACGACGAAGGCAAAGCTCCAGAGCCCTCGTGCCCCCCACAGATCGTCGCAGCGGTCTCGCCCGGCGCCAGCGAAGCAAGACCGAACTTGCTCGAGGTCGGCAGCGGGCCCGCAACGAGGCGATCTGCGCAGAGACAAATCAGATGCGGCCGCTTCTTCACGTACAGCATGCCCACCCGCTCGAGCTCGTCCTGGAACGGGTCCACGAGTGGCGCCAGAACTTGCAGCAGACGCGCCAAATAGTGGTCGTCCACGACCCGCTGCACGCTCGGAACCAGCGACCGGGCCGAGCTCCAAGCTTCGGCAAAGTCGGGTCTGCGAGCGCGAAAGGGGCCCGGATGCAAGAGGACGCGCGCAAAGTCGGCCTCGAGCGCCACGATGTGATGCATCGGCTCGCGCAGGCGCGCAAAGTCTGCCGTGCTGAGCCCGGGTCGCTTGTCCGCCGCTTTGGACACGCCGACGCCCAAGAGTTTGCGCGCCAGCGAAGCGTGCGACCGCGCCCACGAAGGGACCGCGTCGGTGGCAGACTGGAAGTCGGGCGCCACCAGCCGCCAGGCGTGCAAAAAGGCCAGAGCATAGTTTATGTACAGCGACGCGAGGCTCGCGAGCCAGCACAGGTCGTCCCAGAACTGCGTCGGAGATGTTGTACAGCGTTGCAGGACGCGGACAAAGTGCCCGCTTACCTGGCGCGCCTGCAGCACGCCCTGCGCCAGCAGCAAGAGTCGCTGGGGCTCGGGCCCCGCGTCAGCCTCCACGGCCGCGCGCTTGATCTGCGCAAGGGCCCAAATCTCCTCCGCGAGAACAAGCTGGCGCAGGTGCTCGTACTCGGTCTCAAGCAGACTGCGCAGGACGTCGGCGGTCGCCGCAGGATCGATCCCGAGGTCCCCATTCTCGGGGCAACCTTCTTCGAGGTCCTCGCTCGGGGTCGCCCGCAGGGGGCGCTGCTGGTGCCGCCGGTGCTCAACCTGGTGGTGAGCCTGGTGCTCCTGCTGCTGCTCTTGCTGGCGCTGGTGGAGCTGCTGGCGGCGGTGTCTTGCGCGCCCGGGGCCGCGCTTGGCCTCTCGGGCAATGCGCGAGGGCGGCGGCGGGAGCGCGGCCGCGAGCAGAAAAGGTCGGTCCTGCGCGGTCTGCACGGCGATCTCCATGCGAGCGGCAACAGCACGGAAGCAGTCGCGCGCCTCGAGGACGAGGGCTTGCTCCTGGGCCCACCAAGAGTAGGAATTACGGCCCGCGCCGAGGTGCGAGGCGGCGCTCTCGAGGTCCTCGAGCGCGCCGGCCTCGCGGCGCATTTCCTCCAGCAAGAGCTCGTACCGCGGAACGCGCTGGATGGGGAGGATGAGCAGGCTGTTGAGCGAGGACGGCAGCTTGACCTCTGCGGCGGCGGGGTCGCCGACCTCCTCGGCGACGCTGGGTCCCGCCGGAAACGTCCTGGCCCCGGCGGCCACGGCGTGCACGGCCGCGCGCCAGGATCGCGCAAAGGCGGGGTCGGCGCCGAGCGCCGCGATTTCCTCGCGCAGGCTCGCGTGGATCCCGGCGTACTCCTCGTACACGTACATGGCGTCCGCGAGCCTGACGAGCACCGCGCCCACGCGGTCGCTGCCGTACTCGCGCGCGGCCCTCTGCAGCGCGCGCACCGTGGCGCAGCTGAGCGCCGCGACCTGCCGCAGCGTCGCGAACAGGCACCGCACGCCGCCGGCCGCCGCCCCGCCGCCGCCCTCCGCGCGCGCCGCGAGGAGCTCCGCGCGCGCGCAGCTCGCGAGCGCGGCGGCGTACCGGACCTCCGAGTCCAGCAGCTCCTGCGCGAGCCGCGCCAGCCGCTGCTCGTGGGCGGCCACGTCGGCCGCCGCCGACGGGCCCCGCGCGCGCCCCGCCATGGCCGCCGCCGCGCGCAAGAGCGCTTGGGGCTCTGCAGACTACGTAGGGTACCGCGACGACCTCGTCGACGACGACCTCGACGCCGACGACGACGACCTTCACAACGACGACGACGTCCTTCGCGACGACGACGACGTGCAGAACGGCGCGAAGATCTCGATGAAGCGTGAGTTCTTCGAGCTCTATGCGGGAATCCTGGCGGTGATGGGCGGCGACAATAGGCGGCGACGATCTCGACGACGACCTCGACGATGACGATGACCTCGACGACCTCAACGACGACCTCGACGACGACAACGACGACGGCATTTGGACCAGCGCGGAGATCTCCAGAGGTTCCTCAATGAATTTCTGAGCGCAGAAGGGTGCAGTTCTTCCTCCGGAGATGGCGTGACTCGCAGGACGGGGATCCCAAAGAGCACTTGGATTCGGAATGATTGTGCTGAGGACGTCGGCATCGACGAATTGAGAGTAAGATCTCGGGCGAAGGTGCAGCCAGCTGTTGCCTTGGTTATCGCCCGGATACCGCATATCGTGGAGACCTCGCGCAAGGCTTCTGATGAAGATCTCCGGCGAGAGACACTGACGCCGATGTCGACCACTCCACTGATGACAGCTCGCACGAGCGCTATTCCGTTTTCAGCTTCGTGCATTGTTACAGCTCTTTTCCTCGAGGCTCTTTATCATGCGCCCAGATCTCTGGCGATTGCCATGCACGCCTCGCTCGCTCGCGTCGCCGTTCGTTCTCCTCCTTGTCCTAGTTATCCTCCACCAAGGCCGCCATCTCCGCCATCATTATCATCATCATCATCATCCTCGTCGTCCTCGTCATCGTGACGATCCTCATCGTCATCGTCATCGTCATCGTCTCCGTCTCCGTCTTCGTCTTCGTCTTCGTCTTCGTCTTCGTCTTCGTCTTCATCCCGCGCCACAACGACTAGAACGTCTTCGCGCTCGCGAACTCGACTCGACTCGACTCGACTCGACTCGACTCGACTCCGCCGCGCCCAGGCTGCGCCAGCCGCCCCCGCCGCGCCCCCGCC
>KQ758897.1:79608-91790 GCA_001462505.1 Aurantiochytrium sp. T66 | reverse complement strand
GCCTGGACCGCCCCCGGGATCGGAGGGCCCGCTGTGCTCGTTGCTACTACTGCGCTGCTGGGCACAGCAGCACCAGGAGGCCCCGCGCGAGCGCGAGCGCGAGCTCCGCGAGCGCGGCGAGCCGGACGCCGCGGAGGGCGGCGAAGAGCCCTGCGCCAAACGGGATCGACATATTGGCGGCACGCGGAAGTGCCGGCGATTCATTCATACAGCGGGTCATGGACCTGCCCGACGCGGCCAACATGGAGACCGACCCCCGCGCGGCTGATACAGCGCCAGCAGCGACGCCAGCAGAAGGGCCCGCCAAAGCGCCAGCAGAAGGACCTTCAGCAGCGCCAGCAGAACCCTCCGAGTCAGCAGAACCGGGGAGCGATGCACAGCGAAATGAGGACCCTGGCGATGCACGAAACGACGTGCGCCGAGTCGTCGACGAACTCGTGGGCCAGGTTGCCGGAGACGGTGACAAGAAAGACTCGCTCAGCTCCATTGGTGACATTGGAGCAGACGGTATGGACATGGAGTTTGATCTAAGCATGGATGCTGAAACCGGCAGCAAGGCTCCGTCCATCGGAGGCCTCGACTTTTTCACTCAGGAGGACTTGGGCGTAAGTACCGCCAGTAATGTCATTGCGACTGAAGACGAGGCTGCCGTGCCACGAGAGCATGATCCTGCAGACAAGGGGTCACAGCCATCACAACCGGCAGCAGGCGACGTGCTCGGGGCCCAGTCCTTGAGCGAAAACGAACCAGCTCAGCAGCAGGGAGTCTCAACTACGCCCAGCGCACCAACCGAAGCAACAACAGCGGAAACTGCCCCGGCATTGAAGATACACGAAGACGGACCCGCTCAGGACACGAAAGCATCGACGGAGGCGAGCGCCGCCGAGATTAAACACGAAACCGACGAGGTGGAGGTGCCTGGGAGCACCGTGTCCACAACGCAAACAAGCGCACCAGAAGAACAATCGTCATTGACGTCCGCCAATGTCAACGATGCAGACGGAGACGTCGCCATGTCCGAGGCGCCGACGTCGCCGGATGCTCGGGTCGAAGAACCGCAAGCTGCATCACAAACCTCGCTGCAAGACGCGAAAACGGCCGCCGCACCATCTTCCTCCTCCTCCTCCTCCTCCTCGTCATCATCATCATCGTCGTCTGCTGTACCGCCTGCGAGCTCGCAGCCTTATGACGCTGTCGGCGATATCTTAGAGGCCAAGGCGAAAACCGAAGATAAACCAGCGACGGTAACAGAGAAGGCCACCAAAGAGGAAAACATGGACGGCGCTCCCGAGGTTGGTGGCCAAACGACTTCTTTGCCTGCGTTGTCTTCGTCGTTAGCATCCCCGGGAGCTAGCGCCCAACTCAAACCGGAGAATGCGCCTTCTTCCTCTTCGTCCGACTCTGCATCACAACAAGCCAAAGCGTCGTCGGTCGCGTCAGCAGCGGCATCATCTTCGTCCGCGGCGCCAGTAGCGGCATCGTCGTCGTCGTCGTCATCGCCAATTGCGCCAGCAGCCTCGGCTCCGGCCCCATCCTCGTCGTTGTCAGCATCACAAACAGCACCGGTAACCGCAGATACCCCGGCAGTACCCCTAGGCAATGGTGCGCCTTCGGCAACGCCGGCTTCGTCCTCCTCATCCGCGTTGGCTCCAGCGCCAGCATCTGCAAACGCCAAGGCATTATCCGAGGATGTGGAAATGGACGATGCGCTGGACACTGTAGACAAGGACACGGACGACGGAAACGAGGAGTTGGCGGGCGAGGCGCCCTCGCTACCGCCCACCTGGGAGAAACGGGAGGAGTGCGCGCTTGTTCTCCGTCGGCAGGCGGCCATCGACGCGGAAATGAGCCGCGCTCGAATGATTCACTTCATCACAAGCTATCTGGAGACCCACCTAGGCTGCGCCGACGCTGCCGACGCCGTGCGCGCGGACGTGGTGCGCAAGGGTCTCCTGCCAAAGATCGTGTCGTGGACTGGAGCGCCCCGCCCTGGAAGCGTGTCGGATGTAGAGTGGTATTTCGGCAAGGTCGGTGCCGGCATGTCCGCCATTGCCGAGAAAGCCATCCTGGCTGTCGAGGTCGGCTCAGAGACACCCGCGTCAGAGCAGCGGGGTCTTATCGAGGAGCTGATCGAAACTCGTGACGCCATTCGCGCGCGCAAGCGAGAGGCGCGAACCCTAGAGCTGAAGTCGCTACGGACGCCGGAACCTCTCGTGGGCGACAATGCCTCGGCTGACTTCACGCACCGGATCAAAAAGCGACGGCGAGAGGCCGAGGAGCTGGAGACCAAGGCTGCGGACCTCCGGCGCCGGGTCGCGCTCGGGCGCAAACCCGTGCGCACTCCGTACTCGGGCCAGCACCACGAGCCCAAAATGCCGGCTGGGGCCTTGTATAGTAAGATGAAGTTCCTGAAAAAGTCACAAGGACACTTCTCCTTCGTGTACTGCATCGGGGTCGACCCAGAAGGCGAATTCGTGGTGACTGGCGCCGACGACACCCTACTGAAAGTGTGGTCTGCCCGCAGCGGCGAGCTGCTCAAGACCCTTCGCGGCCACTCGCACAACGTGTGCGACGTGGCCATCAAGCGCCGCGCCGACGGTGGCGTGATCCTGGCCTCCACCTCGGATGACCTTTCCATTCGGATCTGGGAGCTCCCCTCGGGTCGCGCACTCTGTGTTCTCAAGGGCCACCAGCGAGGCATCGAGGCCGTGCGGTTTGACATGCACACCGGCCTGCTCTACAGCGCCAGCAACGACGGCTCTCTGTGCATGTGGGACACGGACTCCATCTACAAGACGTCCGTGGTTCGCGGCGAACCGACCACCGTGGAGCAGCGCACGCCCACCGTGCTTCCACATGTGAACCGCAACAACGCGCGCCCAAGCGAGGTGAACTGCGTCGCCGTGCACCCCTCTGGCGGCTTTATCGCCACTGGCGCGGAGGACGGCACAATCCGCGTGTGGTGCGGTCAAAAGTCGCCAAGCGCCCAGGTTCTGGAAGCATGTCAGACGGCTCTCATTGCCGCGTCTCCGCTGGTCAACTGCGCATACCGGAACGGGTCGAACCGGCTCGTCAACATCATCAACTCGCAGCTGGCCACGGTGTCGAGTCTCGTGTGGTCCAAGGACGGGTACAGGCTGCTGGCTACCTCGGGCAAGGAGGGTCTCGGCCGGGTCTGGGAGTGGAAACATACGACCCAGTACAGCTCGCTCGACAGTCACGCCGGCTTCCTCTTCTCCCTGCCGCGCGTCGCATTCTCGCTCAGCACGCAGACAGAGGCTCCCGAAGCCGTGAGCAATTTTGTAACCTCTGAGCACGCCAACGTGGATAGCGCAACGCCAGAGGCCGATACGGGGGGCGGAGGGCGCCGCGGGCTGGCGCCACGGCAGAACAGCGAGGCCTCGACGGGGCCCCAGTCCAACGGGCGCCGGAGCCCAGCAGCACCCAGCGCCCAGCGAGGAGGCCGCCGTTCCAAGCGCGTGCCGGGCCTCGATGCCGTGGCCTGGTCCTGCGATGACCGCTGGATTGTCACGGCACAGACTGTGGTTCCCGCCAGCCAGCGTGATGTGCGCGCCTACTGGGCGCAAGAGCTTCGCGTCTGGGACGCGCATGGCCGCGGTGAGCTCGTTCATGTCTTGCGCAAGCATCGGAGCCAGGTTCTGGCCCTCGTGACGCATCCCACCAATCCCCGGCTGGCCATGAGCGCCGGCTGGGACGGCCTGGTTGTTCTTTGGGACATTGTCGACGGCTCGCTGGTCTGCGAAAATATCGCTCTGCACTCCTCTGGCATTGCCTTTGTGCTCGACGTCCAATTTCTTCCGTATGGGCGCACCGGATCCGACGTTGTGTGCACAGACTCCATGGGGCGCCTGAACTTTCTGGGGATCGGCGACGGCCGCGAGTACCGCGGAACTTTTCCCGCACAGTTCTTTGCGCGCGACAAGAATCCGCTCGCCTACGACAGCTTTGGCAACGCGGTCGACGCCGAAACGCAGACAGCGCCGCACCTCATCCCGTCGCTGCCGTTGTGCGACGCGCAGCTTGTCCCATACGAGGAGCAGCCGGATCGCGCGAGCCCGGAGAGCCGCATCCGCGCGGTGCAAAATCTCGAGCGCGTCCTCCGACTCAAAGAGCAGTCGGCTCTGCTCGAGGTCAAGGCAATCCTGGAGGAACAAGACCGCGACATCCTCGAGCGCGGACGACGTGCCGGGCGCCGCCGAACGATCATGTATCGTGATGACGAGCCGGCAGCGCAGGCTCAACCCGCAGGTGGGGTCAATCGCGGCACTGGGGCCGGCGCGGGTCGCACGCCGGCACCGCTCACAAACCAGGCTTCGATCGATACGGCCGGCGACGGCGACCCAGAGGACGAGGCGTACGAAATTGGAGACGACGACGACGACGCCGAAGAGGAGCGCCGTGCCGCGCGCGACCTGCAGATCACGCGGGGCGAACTGCATCTTTTGCGTGCCGAGAGCCCTTCGAGTGCGCTGAGCCAGTCTCCTGCCGGCGGGGCTCCGGCGAGAGGGCAGCGTCGCGCGGCGCGTCGGGCGGCGGGTCGTATGCGCCAGGTCCGCGACGTTTTGCTCGATGCGAGCGGCGCCGCGGCCGGCAACGCACCGCAAGTCGCCTCGCAGGCTTCAGCCGCTAACTCCGGCGGCCAAGGTGCAGGAAGCGGCGGCGCAGCCACTGCGAGCGGACCAAGGCCCGCGACCAATCGCGCCGGCGCGAGCAGCAGCAGCAGCAGCAGCAGCAGCAGCGCTACTATCCAGCGCGCCGGCGGCCAGGCTCGCGACGCTGGAGGTCCGGCGAGCAGCAGCAGCAGCAGCGCCACCAACAGCAACATTGCATCCGCAGCCACGTCTCCAGCAATCTCACCCGTGCGGCGAGTTGCAAGCTCGAGCTCGAGCTCGAGCTACCGCACCGAGGATGGAGCCTGGGACGCGGCGGGCGGCGCCGGACACGCAGGGAACACCGTTTCTCCGTTTTCACAGGCTACGGCCTCCGGCGCTGGAGCTTTCCGTGCGGGGAGTGATATTCCTGCGCTTCTTGACAACGAGTGGCTGCAAAGGTCGGCGCAGTTCGACCGCAGTTGGCTCCACTCGCAGCTCCGCGTGCCACAATTTGGAGATCACTTTATATATTGCGCGCAGGCCCACAAGCTCGTGTCCGAGAAGTACCTGGAGCTGCGCAAGACGCTCTACTCTTCGCAGAACTCCAACGTGGCGCCGCTGTACGCGCCGTGGGAGTGTAAGACCCCGCCTTACGATAGGGCGCACTGGCCCATGGTGCTGTGCGAGATTGTCTCGTCCAAACCAATCTATCCGTACTCGAAGAAGTCCCTCTTTGCCAACGACGCGATCCACGTCAGCGAATACCATCAGCATCTGACTTCAATCGCGCTCGAGCTGAAGCTGCGCGTCATCGCCACGCCCCCAAAGTCGGCAGACGGTTTCCTACCTCGCACGGACACCTGGGTGGAATGGAAGGATGAGCCCTTTGTGCTCGACATGATCTACTTCAGGCCTGACGCTTCGGACCCGGCCATCTTTCTTTCGCGTGGTGAGTTCAACGCATATACAACCACCACGTTTACACAGGGCATGCCCGTGGTGGACAGGTCTGGGCGCGTGGGCACTGTGCAAGGTTTTCGCCCTGCCGACGTGCAGCACTGGCCCAACTCGCCGTTTCGCGGCATCCACGTGGCTTTTGCGCCAGGCCCGAGCGGGCAGCCCGAGGTCAAGCAGTTTGCGCCCTGGGAGCTCAAGCCCAAAGCCGCGCAGATCGACCCTTGGGCCATCCCGCTCGGTCCCCCGCTCGATGCCGGGATCGCTGAGCGCATTGCTTCGGCCTTTGTTGAGCTCTCGGTGCGCGAGGTCGCGCTTCCATTCAAGGATCCCGTAGACCCGAACTTTGTCCCGGGCTACCTCGCGTACATCGCCGCGCCCATGGATCTTGCCACCATCATTGGCCTGCTCAAGCGTGGATTCTACCGGAGCGTGCACCAGATTCTCGCGGACGTGGAGCAGCTTTTCCAGAACTGTCTCACTTACAACGCCAGGGGCTCGCCTCTGCGGCGCACGGTCAAGGTCTTTCGCAGGCTTGCGAACACCGCCATTATCAACAGCGTGCCGGGGGGCATGCTGCCTGCATCCTTTGACCGCGAGAAGAACGAGCTGAAAAAGTACTCGGATGGCCCGAAGCGGCGCGGTGGTAAGTCCAAGAAGACCCCCGTGATGAGTCTGACGGCGAAGGAGTTCCGCTCGGACAAAAAGAAGGCGGTGCGCAAGCGAGAGCGGCCGCTGAGCACGGCGAGCGCGTCGAGCGCGGCTGGCAAAGCCCCACGCCCCACGAAGAAGCGCGCCGGTGCGCAGGGGGCCTCCGCCGCGGTCCCCGTGGGCGCCCCGCACCCGTCGCTGAGCAAGAAGGTCAAAGTTGGGGCGACGGCGGCGACGGCAGCAAGCATGCCGCCGCCGGTTTCCGCGCAAGACCCCCGCAACGGCAGCTTTGACATGAGCCAGATGCAGCTCCAGGCCCAGGCCCAGGCACAGGCGCAGGCGCAGGCACAAGCTTATGCCCAGGCCCAGGCAGCGCAAGCTCGGGCGCAGGCGCAGATGTGGTCCGGCGGACGTGTGCCACCTGGCGCCTGGCCTCCTCAGGCGGTCTCTCAGATGGCGGCCGGTCGCACCGCGACTGCTGCAGGAATGCCTCCCAACATGCCGCCTCCGCAATCGACTGCCGCGGGCGGTCAGGCTCCAAAGGCCCTGGCTTCGGACGCTCTGTCACAGCAGCAACCCTCCCAGGATGATGGTGCCCAAGTGTCGCCCAGGATGCAGCCCGGCATGCGGGTCTCGCAGCCGCAGTACATGAACGAGCAGCAGCTGGCGGCGCAGCAGCAGCAGCAGCAGCAGTATATGCAGCTCATGCAGCAGCAGCAGCAGCAGCAGCAGCAGCAGCAGCAACTTCAGCAGCGGTCGCAGTCGCAGACGGCAACGACTAAGCAAACGAAGAAGCAGCCGAAACAGCCGAAACAACCAAAACAGCCCAAGCAGCCCAAGCAGACAAAGAAGGCGGCGAAACAGCAGCAGCTGCAGCAGCAGCAGCAGCATGCTGAGCTCATGCAGCAGCAGCAGCAGCAGCAGCAGCAGAACCAGCAAGCTGATTTGCAGCGGCATTCCTCCAGCCAGGCGTTCCCGACTGCACAGCAGTACGCGATGGCGCAACCTCAGTCCATGCCGATGTCGAATGGCGCGGCGAGATCAGGTCCGGGCGGTGGGGCGAGCATGATGCAACCGCACGCGTACGCTGGTCAGCAGATGGCCGGCGCGCCGTCAATGACCTCGCAAATGTCGGCTAGCTCTGGGAGCACCGGGAGCGCGAGCGCAGCTTCCACCTCCTCGGCCCCCGCGTCGAAGAGCGCAGCCTCCAAGACCAAGGGTCGCGCCAAAGCCAGCGCGGCTGGCAAGAGCGCAGGCACCAAGACAGAGGCCGCGCGCAAGCCCCGTGCCCCGACCGCCAAGGCTACGACCGCCAAGAACCGTCGTTCTGCTTCAACTGCCTCGTCCTCGTCCTCGTCCTCATCGGCCTCAGCGTCTTCTCCATCGAATGTCGGGCCGACGATTCCCGAGCCGGCTTCGGCGGCGTCCAGCGCGCAGGGAAGGGGTTCGCAGGGCGGAATGCCGGCGCAGTATCACCAGCCTTTTCCGGGCTATTATCAGCATCCTTCGGCCGCCTATCCAGGCGGCCCGGGCTACGGGATGATGGGCCCGGGCGGGCAGCCACCTGGCCATCCGCAGCAGCATCCGCAACAGCATCAACAGCAGCAGCAGCAGCAACACCAGCAACACCAGCAGTACTCGCCGCAGGCACAAGCCCAAATGATGGCTGGTCAGCACCCCATGATGCAGAACCCTCAACATGCCCAAGGTGGGCCTCAGCATCAGCAAATGATGATGATGATGATGATGCAGCAGCAGCAGCAGCAGCAGCAGCAGCAGCTCCAGCAGCATCAGCAGCAGCAACAGCACGCTCCCCAGGAGACAAAGTCGCAGTCCTCTCAGGAGGCCCAATCGCACGCCCGCCAGCAGCAGCAACAGCAGCGCCCAGCCCAGCAGCAGCAGCAGCAGCAGCAGCAGCAGCAGCAGCAGCAGCAGCAGCAGCAGCAGCCGTCCTACCAGCAATCTCAGCAGCAGCAGCAGTACCACCACCAGCAGCAGCAGGACCAGACGCATCAGCAAGGTCAGCAGCACCACCAGCAACGGGCGCAGAACCACGGGCAGATGGACTACAACGGATATGGAATGCCGATGCAGCAGGCCCAGATGCAACCTCCTTCGCAGGGTGGCCAAATGCACGCGCCTCAGCACATGCAGCATCAGCAGCATCAGCAGCACGCGATGATGCATCCCGGGATGCAGGGCATGGGGTATGGCGGCGGTCCGCAGAGCGCCCAAGGCCAGCAGCAGCAACATCAGCAGCAGCAGCAGCAGCAGCAGCAAGGCCACCAGGCGCATGCGCAGCACTGGTATCCCATGGGGGTGCCGGGCCAGGGTGGCGGCGAGGACCCGAGCGTGAAGATGCAGAGCTCGAGCTCGAGCTCAAACTCGAACTCGAACTCGTCTGGGAATACCACGACTTCCGGGACGAAGCGCAAGGGTGGCACCAAGGCCAGCAAGTCAAAGCGTGCGAAAGACTCGCCGGTCCACTTTGATGAACATAGCAAGACGTGGTATTTTTGGAACTCGGAGGGCACGATGGAGACCCTCGGGCCTTGCAGAAACGAAAAGCAGGCGCTCAAGGTGTACAAGGAAAGGCAAGCGGAACGGGAGATTTTCAACAACCTCTCTTCGCTGGACTCGAGCACGCCGGACCTCAAGGACATCAAGGACGACGACATTATTGAAGAGTTCTCGCAGGACCTGACGTTCTTCTAGAGGGCCTGCAGAGAACAATTTTGGCCCCGGCAGGGGGTAGTCGCGGCGGCGGGCGGGCTTCGGATCGACCCTGGTGGTCTGTTCTGGCTAGCTCGCCGTTCTGACTCGCGGAAGGACAGAGCGCGCCGGCGAGGTCGGCGCCTCGTCTTTCAGTCAGCTTGGCGCGACTGGCGCCCGGTCTGGGCATGAACCGTGTGGGTTGGGGGCGCCTCCGGGGGAGCGAGGTGGACCCGACCATGTATGATGGATGAAATGCCAATGCACGCAAGAAGATTCTAGAATGGAATGAAGGAATTTCTGTCTTGACTGAGTGACTGACCGCGGGCCGGCTGGTCAAGGGAGAGAGCGAGGCTTCCTGCCCGCCGTGGCCGGGACCGCCGCCTCCAGCGTCCTCAGGCCTCCTCTTCGACCTTGCGGCGCTTGTTGAAGTTGGGGTCCATCTCGGCGAGAGATCTGAGGATGTGGTCCGCGACCTCGGGAACGCCAACCTTATTCTTGACCTGAGTGAAAAGCGTGGGGCCGCTGCCGCGCATCTTCGTGGCGTCGCGCTTCATGACGTCAAGATCGGCGCCCACGAGCACGGCTAGGTCAGTCTTGTTGATGACGAGGAGATCTGACTGCGTGACGCCGGGGCCGCCCTTACGGGGCACCTTGTCGCCGCCGGCAACGTCGATGACGTAAATAATGTAGTCGGCGAGTTCCCGACTAAAGTTGGCGCTGAGGTTGTCGCCGCCGGACTCGAGAAGGATGAGCTCCGGGTGGAACTTGGCTGTGAGCTCCTCTGCGGCCGCGAGGTTCGAGGACACGTCCTCTCGGATGGCGGCGTGTGGGCACCCGCCGGTCTCGATGGGCTTGATGCGCTCGGGCGCGAGCGCCTCGTTGCGCACGAGGAATTCGCCGTCTTCGCGGGTGAAGATGTCGTTAGTGATGGCGACGATGTTCTCGTGGTTCGTCTCCCTAAAGTGGCGGCACAGCTGCATGGTGAGCGCGGTCTTGCCGCTGCCCACGGGCCCGCCGATGCCGACGGTGAAGGCGCGCTTCTCAAAGCTCTCGCGGCCGTCCTGCATCTGAATCGGCGCCTCGCGCTTCGCGAAGTCGCCTGGCCCGTCCAGGATCTCGTGCGAGTGTCCGTGGCCCCCGTCTGCCCCGTGCGCGTGCCCGTGGCTGCCGTGGCTGTGCCCGTGGTCGCCGCCGGCGCCGTCGCCCTCCTTGAACGTGCACGCGGCCTTCTCCTTCTCCGCCATGGTCCCTCCCTCCCTCCGGGCCGGAGTCCTCGGCCCGCCGGCGCTCGGGCTCGCGGGCGGGCGGTCGCGGGCGGCGGGCGGTCGCGGGCGGGCGGGCGGTCGCGGGCGGTGGCGGCGGCGCTTGATCGGAGTCTGATGATCGGAGAGATAGCGTACTAGATAGATACAGACGGCGCCGCATCTAATCATTATCACAAAAAGATACAATCTTCGATCTTCGATCTTCGACCTCCAATCGACTTCGTTCTCCGACCTCCGATTCCTTCGGCCGCGCCGCCAACCGAGCCCCGTCACCATCCGCCAGCCGCCAGGACGCAGGCGAGGTTGAGGTTGAGGTCCACGTCCGCGCCCGCGCCCGCGGCGACCGTCGACCCGGTATAAGCCTGTTCCAGCCTGTGAACGTCATGGATGGATGGTCTCGTCTCAGAGGGAGTGACAATGGACCTCGATTGACGAATACGCTCGCGTCGCCGAGAGCTCGAGGGCGGCCGAAGAGGCCGTCGCGGGCAGCGCCGCGCCGCGCCGCCCCCGCCTCGCCGCGCCTCGCCGCGCCTCGCCTCGCGCGCGCCGCTGAAAGCTGCGCGTAGCGTTGTTGCGCGCGAGCTGCGGGCGGACGACCCCACTGTGGTAGGCAGACAGTCGCCACCGGCCCCACACCTCGCTCGAGCCGACCTCGCCCGGCAGGCTGCCCGCGGCTAGGGTAGCGAGGCCGCGCGACTCCGCCGCGAGCTCTTCAAGTTGCGCGGCGCGGGGGGGACGGCCTTCACGACGGGTCTTCTTCAAGCAGCGAGCTCGCTCGAGTTGGAGTTGACTTGAGTTAGTTGAGTACGTACGTACATACACGATTCTGTGGAAGTTCTGTGGGGCGCGACCCCACAGACAGACGAAGACAGGCGATGTGGAGTCCGCGGGAGTTCATAATAACCCAGACGGACGGACGGTGGAGGGAGGGGCGGAAGATCATCATCGAATCGAGGAGTCCGACGAGGACTGGCTGCAGCAGGCCGCGCGGGAGGAGTTCTGCATCTAGTGTGCGCTTGATGACGTGACTTGGATTGCATATTTATTCGGAATTTTGGACGACGATTTTGGTTGACGATCAAGTAGGCTAGGCCTAGGCCAGGATCAAAGTGGTGAGGGGAGGGTAAACGACGTTTGTGTTCGACCGCAGACAACAAACAAGTCACAACATGGATGGGCCAAGGCCAAAAACCAGTGGCTGTTACAACCTTGGATCTGAGCACTATGAGGCAAGCGAGCAGGATTGCTTTTGCCATCGACAGAGTCTTGCGACAGAGCAACGATAAGATTTCGACTTGATGACTCCGATTACAATAGTTGCGCAAGTGCACAAGCAAGCAAGGCGAAGCAAGTTGATGAGTTTTGCCGGCGGACCCGGACGCGATGTTAGACTTCACGCCCGCAACTGGACTCTACCGATTTCTTCAAGATGTGGTCATTTGGTGAGTCGCAGATCTTACACACCTCACCATGGTCAGTTGAGTTGCGGCTCTCGTGGGAATTATCAGTATCAAGGCACACGCCCCAGTTTGCATCCAAGGTTCGCGTAGGCCACACGGTCGCAATTCAAGGTTGAAAAGGTGGCAAGATGTCTAGCAGATCGCACATGCACGCACTTCTATCAATCGCTTCCGCGAGCTCTCTTCTGGCTGCAGCTTTGGCATCCCTCATCAGTAAGCCCATTCCTCCCCAAGAGCCTTGCGTTCCCGCCTCGCTTGCCTCATCAAGCTTCAAGGCGTCACGTCGATCGACCTCATCATGTCATCATCGAAGATCATGGCTAGAATTTCTGCTCATCGCCGGAGTCAGGTCGTCGAGGCCGGCGCTTCTTCTTCGCCAGGCGGGGGCGGAGGCGTTGGCGTTGCTGCGCGAGGCCAGCCGGGGCAAGGCACGGGGCTTCGGGGCTAGGTTAATGGTCCTGATGTGATGTGAGGACCTGATCTGCTGATCTGAGCGGCCACCAGTTTCCGCCCAATTCCCCTCC
>KQ758897.1:8282-64886 GCA_001462505.1 Aurantiochytrium sp. T66 | reverse complement strand
ACTTGGGTCAACTCGGAAAAGTTGGAGCTCCCCTCTCCGCAGGGCGTGCCCATTAAAGGTCAAAATGAAAGTTTTTTTATGTCTGATGCTTGAAGCAACATTCATGTTCTAAGAAGTCTCTTGATGTTTGCCACGGACGGACGGACGGACGGCGTAATGAAAGGACCTAATCGAATTTTCTGATGTGGTCTATACGGCCGGAGGCTGATTGCCGGGCAGCAAATCCGCAACTCCCCAAGGATGATGGCAGCGAAGGGAAGCAGGTCAGAGTCGCTCGCCCGTCTGCAGCATGTGCTAGGTCCGCTGGACTTCTCAGGAGCGCCTGGCACGGGATCCACTGTTCCAGGCGCTGGCGCTGGCGCTGGCGCTGGCGCTGGCGCTGGCGCTGCTGCCACCACGCAGCCACTTCACGAGACCTCCGAGGGCCGCGCGTATCGTGACCTCGCTGCTGCCACTGCCTGGCGGGGGCCGATGCGCGCGTGGGTCCCCCCTGTCAGTCACCCTTCCGAGCCGCAGTTCTACGAAACCCCAGAGGGTCGCGCAGAGTTCTCCCGTAAGCTGGATGAAGTGCGTGCTGCAATCGGAAAGGGTGCCGATGCCTCGCGAAAAGAGTAAACGTGATGTTGTATATTTTAGCTCGGTTCAACGCAATTGCTATCCTCCATAAATGCGGATTCGCGCGTGTCCTGTAGTGCTTTTGGAGTCCGGCAGAAGCTGCGGGCATGCTCGATGGTCGATCATCGCCCGAATGTCGTGGCCTTTGTTGTATTTCTTTCTGCGGCTGTCGTGGGCGCTTCCTCGACGCGACTACGGTACCATGTCGCCGATGACGACATGCGCTTGCTGGAGACGCAGGAAAAGGGTCTATACCCGCACCGATACCGACGCCGTAACCTCGGCTCGATCGGGACCGGTGCCGATGCGCTGACTTGGCCATGGAGGGAGCAGTACGATGACGATTTGAAGGCTTTCGTCATCCCCATCAAGTTTGGGGAGGATGATAGTTACGAAGGGCAGAACTCGATGAGCGCGGCGGAAGTGGAAACGACGAAGTTGATCATTCGCACGATGGAGGCGAAGCTCGGCGGAGCGGTCCGTTTTGCCTTTGACGAGGCTGCTGAAGCGTATTCGGGCAGCAGCGGCGTGGAGTACATCCGCGTGGGGTACTACGAGAGCGGGTGCTGGAGCTACGTGGGCCGCGTGCCGACGAGCTACATGCCGCAGGTCGTGAACTTGGCTCCGTCCTGCGTTTACACTGATACGGTGGAGCACGAGATAATGCACGCGCTCGGCTTCTACCACGAGCAGAGTCGCCCTGACCGCAACACGTACGTGAAGATTCACTGGGAGAACATCCGGGAGGACCGGCTCAACAACTTTGAGATTGCGGACGGAATTGACAGCAGGGGAGTTCCCTATGACCGGCGCTCTGTGATGCACTACCACTCGAATGCGTTTTCGAAGGACGGCTCCGTTACGATCACGAGCACCGACGCGAACGACCCCATAATTGGAGATGCTGGCGAGATGTCGGATTTCGACAAGGTGCAGCTCCGCATGCTGTACCGGTGTCGGGCCGGGGTTCGGAGCTCTTGGGACGGCAATTGCGACGCGTCTTGCCCTTGCAGTATGTCTGGGGAGGGCAAGTGCGCGTCGGACGAAGGGTGCGTCGCGCCTCTCGTCTGTGACGCGGCCCACAAGGTTTGCTTGCGGGCGTCGAACGACGGTTCTAATTCCTCCACAGCGGCGCCGACGCTTTACCCCGCCGTGACCCGCGCTCCCACGGTGTCGCCAAGGGACGACTCCCGCTCTGGGTCAAGCTCTTATTTTTGGGACGGGCCCTACGGCAAGGTGGTGATCGTCGCCTCAATTTTGACCGTGTGCGCAATATTATTTGCCATGTTTTACTAGATAGATAGATAGATAGATCCTAGACTGGGTGGTACGTCAGAAACTTGTAGTCAAGCATGAAGCTATCTGGCGGGCAGTTGTAGGACAGCGCGCCGGTCGTATAGTCCCTCAGGTCGGCAGTGACCTCGTGCTCGTCACTATCGTTGATGCTGACGATGGCGCAGTGCCTCCATTCGGACGTTATCGTGGAGGCCGTGACCTTGTTGACCTTGTACTTGACGATGGTCCCAGGGCGAAAATAGTCGTACCAGGTTCGTTTTCTCCTGACGCTACTGATGAATGGGTAGAAAACGAACGAGTGTTTGTTACCGGTTTCGATGTCCATGATGTTGTAGAACCTATGGTCCTCTGACACGCCCGTTATCAGGCTTTTTCTCACGACGAAGCTCGACGGCCGTGACGAGAAGAGGTAGAAGTTGCAGTCGTAATTCTTCCTCGACATTGGGTTCGCCGGCAAACCCGCGAGGATGTCCTTCTCCAGGCGGCGCGTTTTTGATGACGTGATGCCCATGCTCCTTGGCCAGATTCGTCCGAGCTCTCAGTTTATTTTTCTTGATCTGGGTCTATATATGAGGTCACTACGAGCAATTACACGCACGCCGAAATCGTTGGAGATTCGGTTTTGGTTCGCTCGCCAAAGGCAACGGGCGCCATGTTCCTCTCCCAGCACGAGAGAAAAGGAAGGGAAAGCCGACAGCAGCTCTTCAAGCTCCGTTCCGTCGCCATCTCTCTGCGCAAACACTCGAAGAAATTCAAGAGTAAGGAGAACACCTACCTGAAAAAGGTCAAGCGCGCTATCGCTACCGGCGATGAGCGTGCCGCCCGCACGTACGCATCGCACGCCGTGCACCTTGGCGACATTGCTGCGCGGACGCTAGAGCTTGCCTGTAAAGTGGAGATGGTCTCGTCGGTCGCTCAGATTTCCTTCGCCACGGGCCAGCTCTCATCCGAAGTGACCACAACCGTCAACCTGATTGCGTCGCACATGAAACCTCTTGAGGCTATGCAGAACATGGATGCCTTCAATGAGGCGTTCGACGACATTTCCATGGCGAGTACGATGGTGACCCAATCTCTTTCCAATACAGTCATCAGTAGCGACGCGGGCGCGTTGTCGCGGGAGGACGACGTCCTTGAACAGGCCAAGGACGTCGCTGCGCAGGACGCGCACGTTTATTTGCCGCAGGTGCCAACGACGAAAACGTTTAGTTCGAACATGGAACATGGTAGTAGTATAACGGCTGCTTCGCTCGAAGAGAGGCTTGCGAAGTTACGAACAGACCGGGTGTAAAGTTACGTTCAAGGACGAATATGCGCATGCAGGCACGCTAGCAGGCGCGCAGGCGCGCACGCAAATCCCCATCGCTAACGGGAACGGACGGACGGCAAGCAGAATGTCGGACTCAACCGGAGAGTACACGTTTCCAATGTTGGACCCGATCGCAGACATTGATGATGAGATGTGTTTCTGCATCCCCACTCTCGAGGACGACAGAGCCGCCGGCGCAGGCGCAAGCGCAACCGGGATGGAGTACAATGACAGCCACTTCAGCCCAGCGTTTGCACATTACGACGAGCAGCTACGTCAGCGCCAGGAGGAAGAGCAGCGAGAGCAGCGCGAGCAGCGAGAGCAACGCGAGCGAGAGCGCGAGCAGCAGCGACAAGAGGAGAAAGCGCACCCGTATAAACCGTCCGCTGTCATCAACGTGGCGTCGCGCGTCGTTTACAATTTCCATTTCGGACCGCACTCATTTCTCATGTACAGCAAATGGGTGCCAGGATACACGACAGGGTCCGAACTATATAGCCTTACGTCTCGCGTCGCGCACGCGTTTCGGCTCATGTTTCCGAATCAGATAGACGTGCCGTCAGCAAGCGACTTTCTCTCTCTTAGTGCGTACCACCGCAAGTGGTATCTGGAGTGGCTCGTCCCGTTCGTAGAGCACCAGTGGGGACCGGACGTCGAGCTGCGGGAGACGCTGGAACACGCCAGAGCCTACGAGTATTTGACTGTCGAAGAACAAGTGTCGCTGTAGGTCAGTCAGTCAGTCAGTCAGTCAGTCAGTTAGTCACCTAGAAGGGTCACGCGATGCTATGCAAGTTCTGCCTCGACGACAGCCCACTGCTGGCATGCTGCCTCGTGCACCCTTGCGCGTGCACGACGGGGGTTCACATCTGGTGCATGGTACGATGGTGCATGGTGAGTGGGAGAACAAACTGTCCTGTTTGTCGATATGAGATCGAGTCACTTGCGGTGCTTCAAAATTGCGCAGACATTGGGGCAAACCTTCGCGCATTGCTTATCGAATGCGGGGAGGCTGTAGAAAGCAATATACAATGAATTCAGTTTGCGAATACAGACGGAGATATTAAACGCGGCGAATGGAGCAATGCGTTTGCAAAGCGTGATAACTCGCGCGCTCCTCCTTGTGGCGTCAGTTACACTTGGATTCCATGCAGATGCTGTCACGCCTGCCATACAAGAACTGTTCCCTAGTGGGGACGTCGCCGGTGCAGGTGCGGGCAGATTCGGTGCCTCGGTCGATGTTCTAAACGGACTCGCAGTAGTCGGCGCTCCGCTGATCTCGACTGTTTTCATCTACCGGAGGAACGATGACGACCCGGGTAAGGTGTGGGAGCTGGAGGGCAGCTACGAAGGCGAGCCCGGTTCGAGCTTTGGTGCGAGCGTGGCGATCGTGAACGAGTATCTTTTTTGTGTCGGCGGTCCAACGTTTGCCGGTGCCGGATACGATCGCGGGTATTTCTCGATGATATCATACAGGGAAGGTACGAGCTGGATAGAGACCGACCGTATGGAAACCAACGCGGACGGTGCTCGCTTGGGCCACCGCGTCGTTGCGCAGCCAACGAAGGACTTCGTAACAGCCTCGATGGTCAACGGGGTAGGGGGAAGGGGGGCTCTATTTTACTACAAGATCTTGGACAACAGCACAGGCGACCTAGAGTTTAGCTCGAGCGCATTGGAGCCCTCCGTCGAATCCGGGAGTGGAAAAGTCAACAGCGGCTTTGGCGACAACGTAGCGGTGAATGGGGAGATCTTGCTGGCTACGAGCCGGACAGGTCCCTGCGGTCAGGCAAGCGTCATGCGCTTAGACGAACCGAACTGGTGGAGGCACGAAACAGTCATCGAGTGTGGTCTTGGCGATGATGGCGCGGAGGGTGGTGGGATCGGCTTTGGGCGAGGCCTGGCTGTGGGTGGGAGGGACTTTGTCGCAATCGGGTCACCTGGAGCCAATGGGGGCTCTGGACGCGTCGATATCTATGCTTACAATGAAACTATCCCCGAATGGACATTGAACGCCACATTAGTGCCCACGCACGGCGATGGAGCAATGAATGAAACTGCGTTTGGGTCGTCCGTGTCTTTCATCAACGCGACCGCGCTAGACGTTCTGTCACTGGCGAGCAGTGAAGACCAGCAGCAGCAGCAGCAGCAACTACTACTACTACTACGGGTCCAGCGTTTCGTGTTTCACTCTCATAATGCTTCTTGGGCACCAGCGCAGAACGCAATTGCCGCCATCCCCACACCAGACCCCGACTCCCCCGTGCTCAGGTCTAGAGAGGACGTCGTGATCATCGGCACTTTGAACTCTGAAAACGCCGACGGGTCAGTATACCTGATGCAGGAAGGGGGCACGCCTATGCCCACGGCGTCTCCCACAACGCCTGAGCCCACAGCGTTCCCTACACAAAGCCCCACTCACGACGGCATGCTTTCGAGATCAACAGTTGAATTCTATCTATCCCGGAGCAGCTATACTTCCACACTAAGCCGAGAGCAGGTTGCGGGATTGATCCTGTCGAACGTAGACTCATTTGGAAGTTCTGAGCTGAGCCCACTGGGGCAAGCGGTGAGCAGATCGTCTGCTCAGTCACAAGAGCTCGTCAGTCTTGCGTTTGATTCATCGAGAACTGGACTGGAAGAAGAGTTCATCGTGCAAACGATCCTGGAAGTTCGGTGCGGGTCAGCGTCGCACTTGTGCTATGCGTCCGTTGCGCTCGGTGACGAAGGAAATGAGGGCAACCAATCTGGTAGGAGAGTGCTCGACATAAGCGTGCCCATTGAGGTCTCATTCGAAATGACAGCGCAAGACGTTCAGCTCTTTGATGGGCTTGATTTTGAGGATCCAGCGTTCTCAGATGCCCTTCGCTCTGCCCTTGGCTTGGGAGCAAACGAGACGGTCGGGCTGTCATTCGAGGCAACGGTGCTCGACTCAACGATAACAATAGAAGTCATCGTCGATCTGCTCGTGGACGCTGTCGACGCTGATGGGGCCATGGAAGAATCTCTCTTGGCTTCCATCTTGGCTATCAACGAGGGCATCAGCCAAACGACAAGGGTCATACTGGATAATGTCGGTGGGAACTTGACGACCATCGTCGACGCCGCCATTGATCTCTGCCCAGAAGAGCGCACCTGCTCTGGGCGTGGCGCGTGTCTAGAAGAGTCAGGCTTGTGCTCATGTGAGAGCGGGTTCATTGGACTCAATTGCGAGACGCTCCTCGTGTGCTCGCAAGGCCGAATGAACAGAGAAGGAGACGCCTGCGTGTGCACTTTCCCGTATTACGGAAGGAGGTGCCAATTTTCCAATGTCCCTTGCATGATATGTGCTGCATCATTCCCATAAGAGAAAGGAAAAGGAAAAGAAAAAGAAAAAGAAAAAGAAAAAGTCCATGTTCTATGTTTCGTCTCCCTCTTATGTCCACTGACGCACGACTACTACTGTTTATAGTAAAAACCAGCTAGAATCCAAAGTGGATAGTTGTTTCGTCTCTGCGAAGGCTGATCGCAGCAGGCAAGCAGACCCTCAACTCGAGACCCTCGAGACGACCCTCATGACCCGGGTGAGGTCGTTGGTGGCAAACATACGGAGGCAGCAGCAGCAAATCGCGGCAGCGGCGGACGCGGACGCGGACGCAGCAGCTGCGGCAGTGGACACGATGGCGCACGATGGGACGCCTCGCTCGCGCGCGGCGCGAGCGAAGGCGCGAGCGGAGGCGCGAGCGAAGGCGCGAGCGGAGGCGGAGGCAGCTGAATTGGAACGCGCGATGCAGGCAGCGGGCAACGAGGACGCCGAGGGCGACGAGGGCAACGATGGCGCGATGCAGGCAGCGGGCAACGAGGACGACGAGGGCGACGATGGCGACGAGAGCGCCTTGCAGACGGCGGTCGGCGCGGTCGGCGCGGTCGGCGCGGGCAACGATGGCGACGAGGGCAACGAGAGCGCCTTGCAGACGGCGGTCGGCGCGGTCGGCGCGGGCAACGATGGCGACGAGGGCAACGAGAGCGCCTTGCAGACGGTGGGCAACAATGGCACTGGCGTATGGAAGGAACTTTTCACTGTTTTGGGCCGTAAGGATTATGACTCATACGATGACTTCCAGACAATCCGGGATATGAGTGAGCTCGCATGTCTGGATGAGGAAACTCGCAACCTCGTTGCAAAATTTGCAGTTGGTCTCACGAATATGGACGGGGAATTTCATACGGAGAATGCTGTTCTACATGACGCCAGCAAGACTCAATTCGGAAATTATGTGGATATGATCAAATGGGATCGTTACATGATGATGGCTTTGGGGCAACGCCGGGAGTTCAAGATGTATGGTCCATTCGAGAGCCTATTTCTGCATCTGAAGAAAGTGGTGGAAGATCTCCTGAAAACCCATGATATCAACCCGAGTCGTTTGATGCACGAACCTGTGTTTCCTATATTAGGCGCCATTGTCTCGAAGAAGTACAAGGAACGCAACGGGGAGGCGAGAAAGAAGAGGAAAAGGAAGAGGAAGAGGAATGACGCTGTCGATTTGCAGGACGAGTAAAAAACATCATTTGAGTTCGTTTGCGTGTCATTAAAATAAAAGAAAGCACGCACGCCACGCACGCAAGCAAGCAAGCAAGCAAGCAAGCAAGCGAGCAAGCAAGCACTCACGAAGGCTACGATGGAGGAAGGGCAAGTCTTTGACGTGTCCTCTGTGATTGAGGCCTGCCGCAATGGATCAGGCCTGTACATGTACGAACCCCTTGGCGTCGAGGTGTTGACAAGCTGTCTTTTGGAGTTCAAGTACCCTCAGTTCCATGACGACCCTATTCGCACGGAGTTCTGTGGAATGCTAGCTCAACTTCTGGAGTCGGGCGATGCTTTATCCATCCGCCCCGACATCCTGTTGACGTTACTCTTCAAGATGGTTGCTGGATTTGACAGCACCCGAAGCGTACACGACATGGCGCCGTCCACGGAATACATTGTGACCCTTCGGCGGCTCGTTACCATGGCGATGCTTGTAGCGCCTCACGACGGACTGTTGCAGTCGTTGAAGCCTTTCATGCACATCGAGAGTGGTTGGGAAAGCGTCGTTTCCGATGCCGCTATGGACGCCCTGAACGAGATCGCGATTGTCTCCAAGAGGCCTCACTGCGTGCGGCTGCTGCGCTCACTCACTCTTCTCGAGGACCGCTACGTGCCTCTAGACTTCGAGCGTCTGATGGAAAAGTCGCCTCTCTTGTTCGTCGCCGAGACTCGCGGCGCGCTGCCCCTTCTCGAGTATGTGATTGAGCGGCACCCAGAGTGGGACCTCTCGCCTTGTGGGCTCATAAGGGGGCTAGCCGTGTTGGGTCTCGACCTGTCCGCCTGCGTCCTTTCGACGCTCCTTGGGGACGAAAGGATGCGGCGGCCGACGTCATCTGAGGCGTTCTACCTCGCGCGGTGCATCATGGGATGCGGACCCGGCGGAAGTGACCCGCACGAGCTCGCGCGCGCCATGCTGGAGACACCGGCCGTTGCCACGGGCGCCCCGATGTTCACCCCAGAGCACGTTCTCTATGGAATCTTCATCAACCTCCAAGAGCGCGACGTAGGGGAGGTCTTAAGGGACGTCGAGCTGTCTCTGCACCTCCTTAGAGACTATCCTTTGGATGCGCGCAGTGCAATGGAGAACGCGCTCCCTGTGATACTTCAGAACCTAGGGTGGAGTCATGGCCCCCTCTCCGACTTTGTGCCCTTCCAAGACGTCCTTGTCCGCGACAAGAAGTATCTCGAGCGGCGCAAGTTGGAAGTGAATGATCGCAAGACAAGGCTGCGCGCAACATACGTGCACTACCGCTCGCGAGGACACGACGCGATGCAGGCCGTAAGACTGACGCAGGAAAAGCACCCTGGTGATATGATGCTAGGTGTTCGTCTCAACCGCGCCTTCGACGACCGCGACGTTTGTGAGAGCATCCAATGGCTCATCGACAGCGGGGATATTTTATTTTAACTTTGAACATAGAACCTAATGTTCTATTTATTAAAAAAATAAATACATCTCTTTCTTTCTTTCTTTCTTTCTTTCATTCTTTTTGGAGTTAGATATAGCAGATCTCCAACGCAAGACGCACACGCACACGCACTGGTTCAGCTCGACTCAGCAGCGATGGACAGGTTCACCGCCACGACCTTTTTTCCAGACTATGCCAATAAATCGTTGTCGCCGATGAACCAGTGCATCGCGACTGGCTTGCCCGTCTTCGCACGAGACTCTGGCAAGGGCGCCAAGAAGAACTATTTCGGGTGCGGCTACGAGTTCTTCTGTCAGAGGCTTTATGCAAACAAGAAGCACTACCGGAATGTATACGAGCTTATCCAGTTCGATTTGCCCACGAAGGTCTACTTGGACTTTGACCACGTGGACGTGCGAGACCGCGTCGACTTCAATCAAAGTGTCTCGACCTTTGTGGCATTCGTGAGGGAAAGACTCCGGGAAGAGAGTGGGGAAGCTGACGTGCCAGTGCTTTGGATGTCCGCCTGCACCGACCAGAAGCTCTCGTACCACGTCGTGTTCCAAATTTTCCTCCCCAGCGTCGGGGCCGTGAAGGCATTCCTCATGCATTGCCTTGAAGAGCACGCGTGCGAATATCTGGACACATGCGTCTACACTCGCAACCGCCTTTTTCGCATCATCCACTCGTACAAGTACGGCAAAGGAGCAAGGAGTGCGCTCCGTCTGGTCAGCGGGCCGGAGGCGCGCATCACGGGCAATGCCGTGGAAGAGAACGACACCTACGACCCCGTAGTCGTTTTCCGAAGTTTGATTCAGCCTATGCTGCCGCCGCACTACAACAATGCCTGCTCGTCTTTTTCAGTGCCTACGGACTCCTTCCCCAAGAAGCTCTTGCGACTTCGCCCGGGAAATATGACCTCCAAACACGGTCATGACATCAGCGGCAACGGCAACGGCGGCACGCTACATACAGTTGCCAGAGATCTGCCGGATGCATTTGAAAATTTCATGACTGATTACGGAGGCATTGTCCTCAGTGTGCGGGAGGACGATAGTTTCATCTCGTGCATCGTTGGTGGAAAGGCGTGCCCGTGGAAGGGAAGGCCGCACAAAAGCAACAACCAGTTTTTCACTCTTTGCAAATCCACACTGACCGGATGGTTCAAATGTGCAGACCCTGAATGCAGCCAAGCTCCTTACGAGCCTGTCGACTGGTCATATTTATGGAGACTCGAGTGCTGCAAGGGCGTGTAACCAACGATCTTTCAATAGTCCAATCATGCCATCTGAAGCCGTCGATGCTAGCACACTAATCGGAAATTATGAGATTGACAATTATCCAGTACTTGTCACCATATTGATCTGGTTCACAACAATGAGTGTTACAATCGGGCACCTTGTGATTATCAACTCTCTACGAGAACGATTGTCACCCGGGGTTCGAGTTTAAAGATAGAAAAAAATTGCCATTTTTCACACACATGTTCTTTTGTTTTAATTTTTAAAAAGGAAATACGAGAGAGCGAGCGAGCGAGCCACGATCCTCACAGCAAAACACTAACGCTTCCTCTCTCCCTCCCTCCCTCCAAAGAAGAATGCAGTTCGACCCCGACCGTTCGAATGTCAAACTAACGACTATCGACAGCTTTGCGGAAGCTCCAATTGTATCTGACATTAGATCAGTGCCCGGAATCGGGCAAGTAGGAAAAGACTTACTCGCAAACGCGGACGGGGTCGAGAATACTTATCAGCTGCTGGGGGTCTTCCTGCGCTTGAAAAGCAGCACGTTTAGCATTGCCGAACACCTCGATGCGTTCTACATCTACCTGTCGTCGTGTGGAATCAAGTCCAACCGCAACACGATCATTCTCGCAATTGCTCGCAAGTGCAACGCCATCATCCCAGGCGTCTATGATGACGAAACGTTCAGGGACCAGAGGCGTGAGGTGGAAACGATAGAAGAAGACGAGATGGAAGAAGAAGATGAGCAGCAAGAAGAAGAACCTAAGTGAGTCTTTCGAAATTTCCTCGACTGCTGTTACCACCCCCTCCTCCCCTTGCCGCGACGACGATGAAACGCAAGCTCATGATCGCAATCAATGTCCCGAAAGCCAGAGAGACTCCGATGAGGACAATCCCACTTGGCTCTCGTTTTCCACTCGACTCGCCAAGGTCACTCGTTGGCGACCCAACGTCTATAGGCGCAGGCGTTGGCGATAGAGTTGCCTCCTTGGGTGCCGTCCCACCAGACGTTGGAGCAGGTGTCCCCTCACACAGGTCAAGACATGCGTTGATAGCAAGAAGGGTGGCCAGCAAGAAATAGCTTGCTGCGTGGCGAATGTGAACTGCCATCTTCCACACTTCGCGTACGTGCGCAGTGTTGTAAATATATGCTTTGAATGGTCGGTTATGATACACACCCTTCTTTTTATTTGCTACATGATGTTCGTGAAGCAGCTCATGCACTCTGTCGAATTCTCTTCGCCTCTCCTCTTTTAGAGCATTGATCACACTCAGCTTGGCGGCCCTCTCCGCCTCCAAACTGTCGATATTACCCGTTCTCGTTCTCATTCTCCTGCGACTCCTCCTGCATCTCATCGTCATTGGCATCCGCGTCCGCGTCCGCGTCCGCGTCCACGACGTGCCCTGTTGCGGGAGGCACGTGGGCGATAACGAAAGGCCGAGTGCGGAGAGAAGACACGAGTCCGTCTGGAACGCACTCGCCTTTCTCCTCGAAACGGCCCTTGATATGCTCGCAAAGTCTCTCGAGAGCACTCGCGACGTCTTCTCTTCTGAGCAAACCGCCGTTAGTCTCATCCGCTGCACTCGCACTCGCACTGCTATTGGCATTGGCATTGGCATTGGCATTGCACAGGGTCATGAACCATGTGATTAACCTGGAGAGTGCCTCCAGGAGAAAGTACCACGGGCTGTAAAGGTCGTCCCAGAGCCGGAGCGGAATTCTGAAGGAGCGCACCAGGATCCTATTCAGGATTTCGCGCATCTTTATACACTTCACGACGATGCGACGATGCTGGAAAGCGTCATGAAGATGCCCACTCTCGTACGCTGCGTCGCAGTGGAGTTTGTAAATCTCATTGCGGGTGGAGACGAAGAGAGAGTCGGAAAGCATATTCTGAAACGTGTCCACAGCCTCGTCAATCTGATAAATCGCGTAAAGACGGTCGCAAGCCGCGTCGACCCACAGCGGATCCTCACTGCGGAAACAGCTAAGGATCGCAAGACGTGCCAGACCAGAGCCGCAGTCAGACCAGTCGGTCTGGTTGAAGCACAGAAGGAACCCCTTCAGGAGAAAGTCGCGTTTCCTCGTCGCCTTCGCTCTCACACAGTGCTCGTTGAGAATGTTTATTTGGCCCATGAGGGTGACATCCGTGGAATGACTTCCGACGGCGTAGAGAATGAGGGAGATCTGGTACTCCAAAGGGGGTTCTTTTGGATAGCCGACATCGGCCTTGCGCGTGAAAAAGTCGGCCATAGACGGTATAAGTCCGACACTTCTCCTGCAGAGGACGTCGGTCACGATGGTCGTCACGCAGAGCTTCAACATGGGAGGGCATGATTGCTCCTTGAGCCTAGTCCGTAGCAGCTCCAGTACGCATGTCATACGATTGTCGGTCTCAAAAAGCTCAGGGATCTCGGCCGAACGGTCCGTGATAAATTCTTGCTCCTGAAGAGTCGTGATGAAATCGTCAATACGAGTGTCGTGTTCGTCGACCGTGGCTAGCGCATTGGTGAAGGCATACTCGAATGCTGCGAGCATGCCCATGTCGATATCATCAGGAGGAACAGGAAGCTGCGAGACCGATTCCTGCGCAGATCCGACCGAATTATCAGAACTAACCCGCTGCTTTTTGGGCGTGCCTCCTTCCATTTCCCGGGAAGCTCTCTTCGTCCCTCTGATGTCGTCCTTCGTCGTCGCCTGTATGTCCGCAGATCCAGAACTGGGGTCACCACCAACATGGGGACTGGCGGTGGCGGCGGCGGCGGCGGCGGCGGTGACGGGAGGAGTAGTGACCGACTTCCCCTGCTGCACCGCAGGCTTCTCTTGCTCCGCCGCCGCCTGCTGCTCCTCGTTCTCCTGGTGCTCCCCAGGCTTCTCTTGCTCCGCCGCCGCGGCCGCCGCCGCCGCAGGCTTCTCTTTCTCCTCGTTCTCCTGGTTCTCCGCGGGCTTTTCTTGCTCCGCCGCCGCGGCCGCCGCCGCCGCAGGCTTCTCTTGCTCCTCGTTCTCCTGCTGCTCCGCAGGCTTTTCTTGCTCCGCCGCCGCAGCCGCCGCCGCCGCAGCCGCCGCAGCCGCCGCCGAGCGCCGCGTGCCCACCATCGGCTTCGCCTCGTTGCTCGATTTAATTTGTTGTTTTGGGTCTGGACGAGACGGGGGAGAATTGCACCGATCATTGCTCAGTCCGGTGAAATCGGAACGACTGGCTATGAAATCCTTTTAAACTTAATAGTTTCGAAGCATGCATGTGTGTTCTATGGTTAAACTTAAAAAGAAAGAGAATGAATGTTCTACGCTTGTTCTCTAGCGTTCATCCTGCTGTGTGCTTCTCGCCCCTCTCGCTCGAGCCAGTTCATAAAGCAGTTGATGCGAAAGTCGGTGTCTGATGGAGAACCTGCGCTTAGCTTCTGGAACCATGCCTCCGGGGAATCATTCGGCATCTTGAGCGCTGTGTACATGAAAAACAGAATCCAGCACAGAGCCAAGCCACCTACTCTACCGCGTTCATCTATCTTAGACCACGGGTAAGAGCGAGTATAGCCATTCCTTGCATACGTTGCTATGGGTACTTTCTTCTTCTTCCCATTCCGCCGAACATATTCCACGTGGAAGTCAGTGTGGAACAAAGACTCATCTGAGATTCTTGGTAGATGCTTACAAATCTCAATGAAAGGTTTTGCGGTGGAGGGGAGGGTAAAGTTCGTGTATGGGTCGAAAACAGTCGTCTCGACTTCTTTCTCGTGCCGGCGTCTTCTGAACACGAAGAGGAATGGTTCTGTGAATACTGGGTCAGTCCTCGTGAAAACATAAACGATATTGAATCGAAGGAAAGGAACTGAAGTGTTCGCGAAGTACTTCGCGTCTTCGTAGAACTCGTCCATGTGATACCTCAGACCTGACTCGTCAGCGTTGCCGAGACGGTACCATTGTCTGTCGTAATTCTTCACGCCTTCCGCGAGAACGAAGTTCGTAACGTGCGGCTCGAAATCGACGAGCTTGTAGTGCGATTTTCGAGCAGAGGAAGTCAGTTTCTTTACGAGTTTTGAGTTCCAGAAATGCCCTAGGAAAGAGCTGTGGCTAAGAAAGTTAGGATCGGCAATGTCTTCGAAGCCGAATTCCTTATAAAATCCATACTTTTCTGCCCTTTCTTTTGTACCTGGGTCGACAGACTCTAACCACAGTGGACGTTCACCGGGAGTAGTACGCAGTCGGGTCATCGCCATCCAGTGCATGAAGCAACGGATGCGAAAGGCAAGGGCATTGGGGGTCCCTTCGCCTATTTTTTCGAGAGCTTCGAACGGCGTGCATGTTGTTTCAATCATCGTATAGAATGCAAGCAGGATCCATGCGAAGCAAAAACCATTCATCTCCAGGTTCTCTTCTTCGTGGACCATGCCGTTCTTCGCCGTCATGCGCCTGTACAGAGTCTGTGCTTTCTCTTTTAGTTGAGGTGCATCATGCATTCCGCAATGGTCCTTGCAATCGAGGTACTCCCACTCTTTCATGCCTTCGAAATTGTCGTCGAGTGTACGCTTGAAATCGATCAACTCGACGGATCTATGACCCCAGGGATCGATACGGTAAATTTTGCGATGTGAGAGGTCGAAAATAAGCATGTTCGCGTGAGCAATCCTCTCTCCGTGGAGCTCAATATGAAGGGTGAATAGGTGATAGCGGACAACGTTCGGCTCCCCAGGAGCATGTCCATTGGCAAAGAACTTCTCGGATCTTGCATGCATCGAACGAAACTGGTCGTAACACTTTTCACGCCGTAAGTAAAGTGTCATCGTATTCTTTTTTTTTTTGGATAGGAATGGAGCATACAAAAGTCCGTTATGATACGAGCGCTCCAATTCATCATCGCCATAATCATCATTCGGGGTATAATAAACTACTGATGTTGGATCGTATGTGTATTCCGCGACGTTTTTGTGCTCTAGGACACTCTCCGTAATCAGTTTTGAATTCCAGAACGGCACCAAGTTATGGTACTTCGCATCGAAATGGTTGTAGATTCGATCGTTCGAGCCGAACACTGAGAAAATGCTGCTTTCGTGATCGCTGATAATGTTCATCCATTCTCTGCGTGTCGCTTTGTTATGAGAGGCTGCTCGTGGCAGTTTGCCGTCGCTGGACAGAGCTAGATCAAGCACCTGCGCCTGCTTTGCGCTCAGTGTCTTCTTCTTACTTTCCATTTCCTTGAGTGCTCGCACTTTTTTTTCAATCACGTCAATGAACAGGTCGAGTCTACTTATTTTGCGCTTCCCAAGACCTGGTGCTGGTGTTTGTGCTGCAACTACTTCCTGTCCTGTCTCAGCAAGCAACGGCGCCGGGCGGAAGCGGCGTTGGTGGTCCTGGTCCTGCACAGCCTGCAGCAGCACACTGCGGATAATCCGATTAATCTCCGTTTGGACAAACTCGTCGTTTTCGCTTCTACGGAGATGCAAGTACTTTTCTAAGCTGGCAAAAATTTCGGCTGTTGATTGGGCGTTTTCGATCTCGGCCGCAAGAGCCGACGTGCTGTCTAGCCGTGACGACATCCTTTCGCGTGCGTGCGTGCGTGCGTGCGTGCGTGCGTGTGTGCGTGCGTGCAGCGTCATTCATTCATGTTCTTACCGTACTCAAGAATGCGACTTATATTAGAAAAGAACTAATGAACACAGCCATCGAGAAGACGACCAGTGAGTGTTTTCTGGACGTGGAGTTCGGACTTACAGGAAAGCTTGTAGGGCTAGGGCTGTTGTTTGCGGTAGATGGCGCCCGTGATGATGGCGAGGGCGTTGGTCCCTGGCTGTGCGTCGTTGTTGGCGTCTTTGTGCTGGAGGGTGATTGCGTCGGGCTGTTCGTGAAAGAGAAATCGGTGTAGAGGAAAGCCGTGCCCAGCTTCTGCCTCCCATCCGATGTCGCCGACCCAGGCGCGCCGATGACCAAGTCGCCCGACTCGGAGAAGGCAAGGCTCCAGCCGAACATCGCGCTGTAGTTATCGTTGCTTGCTGCAGGATCCGGTCCCCACAGTTTGTGTTGCATCACCCAGAAAGGAGATGAACCCTGGGTGCCACCACGCGTGTAGATGTAAACAGCACCCGAATTCCTTTCAAACGGGGCCCCCACAGCTAGCACGCCGTTGTGCAGCGCAATCGACTGCCCAAAGTAGCTAGGAGGGTCGCCCGGCTTCGCGTCTCCCTCGAGCACGGTGCCGTCCACGGTTCCGTTGGCCAAGGTCACGACAAAACCTTGATTGGAAGGCCCGCCTTGCTGGGAGGCCATCACAGTGATGCCCTCATCAGACGTGGCGACTGCATCGCCAAGGGATGATGAGAAGGCACCCTCGAACGGAGGGCTGATGCGCAGCTCCTCGTTCCAGCGGGACCCGTCCCTGTTCGTGTAGATGAACGCAGCGCCGCCACCGTCCTGAAAGGGCGCCCCTGTCACCACCACGTCTCCCCTGCCGAAATCCACAGAGAAACCGTGCAGCGCCCGCGCGCGCGGCACTTTCGGCGTGATGATGTTCCCAAGTACCCACTCGAGACCGAAGTTGTTGTAAACGAAAACGTTGCCGGACTCCGTCTGCTGCTCGACCTTGGCACCAGGGTGTGCGATCATGATCGTGTAATTCTTCGCCGCGACGCGGTGACCAAAGAACCCATTCTCCGTCGACGTGAATGGCGCGATCTCTTTATGCTGCAGGAGCTGGCGCTCGCCGCTCTCATAGTCAACGACGGTGTCCCTGAACACGTAGACCTTCCCCGTGTTGTTGTGGAGGAATGCACCGACAACGAGCCATTCATCGTAGACAGCAACGGCGTTCCCGAATCTGTCTCCCTTCCGACCGTCCGCCGCGGTGACGCTCGTTCTGAGGGCCCATTTGCCCAGTCCGTCCGGCTCGTAGACGCTGACGGTGCCCTGGCCCTTGTCGCCACCTGCGTCCGTGCCAATTGCGATCCGACTCCCTTTCATGCTCACAGAGGCGCCGAACGCATTGTACTGTCGGACGCTGCCGTCGTCTGGAGGGTCCAGGACTGCCATTTGGTACGGGCCGCCGGGGCCGCCGGCGGTGCTCCTGTAGAAAAGCAACAACAGCAAGCAAACGAACAAAGAAAATTTACGTGTCAATTGCATAATACCAGGTGGGTGCTTGATAGTCTACGCGATATCAACAAAAGTGTGCAGATCTATCTCTGCACGCGGTCGCTCTCCCGCTCTCCCGCTCTTTTTCCATTCGATTTATAAGGGTTAGGGTTTCGATGGAATTTCTGCGTGACACGACACTCATTACACCGCCTCATCACTGCTCTCAACTAGACGCATCGCATCGCATCGCATCGCAGGTGATCGTTCGATCGAACAAGCAATACCTGAACTGCAAAGACCACCGAGCAAAGGCACCGAGCACCAGCTTAGCTCAGAGGCCACGGGGGAAATAGCACCGGACAATCAGCGAGCGAGCGCGATGAGAGGAGCAAAGAGGCGCCATGACGCGGAAGGGACTACGAGTCCTCCTTCTCCAGCTAGACTCGCTCCTGCAACGCGAGCGGGAGCGCACGATGAAGCGCCAGCGGGAGCGCACGACGAAGCGGTGCAAGTCATCGAGCGAGGAGGCGACGTGCTTCACGCGATCTTCTGCATGAGCGACTTGGGCTCGCTGGTCATGGAATGCTTGCTGCCCACCGACTCTGCGGCGCTCATGATCGTGTCGTCCAGCATCAGGTCTAGACTGTGGAAAGGGAAAACGCCCTACGACTACTGGGCCGACTCCTCGATGATCAGCGGCGAGGTGTATTTCAAGACGCTGTCGCCTTACGGTGCCAACTACGTCGCGCGCGACATCTGCAGCATCTGCTTGAACACAGAGCCGCCCCCGGATGCCACTTGCGACGTGACACGTGCATTCGGTTCCTTCTACGGGTTTTTCTTCCACGAGCACTGCATGAGCCAGACCGCATATTTCGGCCATGCAACGGTGTACTCGCCTCTCATGACGGCCAGTTGTTTCGCCGACCTTTTGTACAACGAGTACGCGATCCTGGAGGCGGTGGGGCTGAAGATTCACAGTCTCATCGCCTCGCGCTACGGGCAGCCCCGGATTGCAGATCTCGCCGTCAGTGGCCAGGACAACACGGGCTTTCTACGGGCTGCTAGCGCGGGCCTGCCGCACTTCATGCATGCCAACGACATCCCCCACGATCCAAACAGCCCGACGCCAAAATTTGCGTGGATGGACCTTCGCGCCTTCGTCACGGACGACCAGCCTACGACTGCGGCCCAATGGCGCGACCAACGCACGCTCGTCGTGCGAACGTGCAGGGATCGCTTCAAATACATCTCGGACAAATTCGTGGCGTTCTCCAAGAGGAACCCTTGGCGTCCGCACGGGTCGAGGAAGCTTCACGAGCTCCGGTCCCTGGTGGACCCCTTACGCGGGTTCATCCTCCTGGTTTTGGACCGCCTTCCTAGCAGAGATGGGAGCGAGTTCCGGCTGGACGCCGCCGATGCTTTCCTACTCATGCATTCAGAGCTGGTCTGGGGCGTGAGCAAGTTGCTAATGCTGAAAGGCTATGGCCCTGCCGGCATTGACGACACATTGCGCTCAGGGAACATGCAAGCATTATTCAACTACTTCGCGAACACTACCCCCTTTATCTGCATGAACCCGACATCGATTGATCGTGAGGTCAATGAGCGCGTAGCTGGCGCCCCGCACCATGTCGAGGAGTGCATCAACGGCCTGTTGCTCGACGTGATTCGCGCGATGTGGGCTTCACCCAGTCAGTCACTGGTGGGTGAAGATGGACTCATATTGGACACTCTCGCGCGATGCCATATGGAGGAGACTGGCGTAATTCGCTCCTTCCTCGACCTCGTCGACGAGCTCTGTGAGCCACTACAGATTAGCCCACACGCCCTGTGCTCCCTCTACCTCTCTCTCGTGCTCATCTCCCTCGACAGAAAACGCAGGATGCTCACGTACACTCTGGACAGCATCGAGGCTGCGTGCAAGTGGCTTGTCCGCAAGTACCGCGCAGACGCGAAAACGGACGTAGAGGCAATTGGCGCGCATTGCCGCCAAGTGCTCGAACGCAAGGTCAATGTGGCTGCGATCATTGCCAAGCAGAAAAGCATCTATGACTCGTGTGCCCGGCTGCCGTCCATGGTTTGTCCGAGTCAAATCTACAGTGACTTTGAGTCCAGCCCTTTCAACGGCTTTGGCCTGTCCTTTGATAAACTCAGTGCCACGCTCGATGATATAGAGAGCGCCTGCTATCGTTGGGAGCTCGTTCGGAAGACACTTTGGACGACGCTCGTTATTCCGGTGGTGCCCCCGGAGGCATTCTACGAAAGATAGGTGATACAATTTTTAGGATTCTTTGCTTGATTGTTCTTCAATGTGTCGCAGCACACCGGGTGTACTATTACCATGTCAGTTTATCGTCGGGATCTTTTCCCATTTCCGAGCACATTTTTAGATATTCATCTTGGAGTTGCGCTGCGCGGGTTCTCCATACGTGCCTCATTTCCCTGATGTCACTTCTTGTTCAACCGCGATGGTTACTTTCTCCTCGGCTGTGTCTGTTTTCTTTGGAAGGATGACGCGGAGAAGGCCGTTTGCGACGGAAGCCTTAATCTCATCGGTGATAACCTTTCCGCGGGAGAGAAAGAAGCTCCGGCTTTCGATCGTGCCCACGTTCGCACCCCGTTCATGGAAAAGCGCGACGAAATCTCCTTCGTGCGCTGTCGTCCCTCCGCGTGACTGGAGCGCGACCTCCAGGACGCCCTGCTCGCTGAAGGACACCCTGATGTCTTCGGCGCAGAATCCGGGCACCTCCATCGAGAGAGAGTACCTGTCTGGCCATTCGAAGAGGTCACTCTTCATGCTTTGTTCGCTCTTGTTCGCTGGCGCTCGCTCTGCCGCCGCCGCCGCCGCCGCCGCTCCCTCCTGAAACAAGAAGGGGGAGTCTTCTTGGAGGCTCGGCAGTATTGTCGGCAGGCGGAAGACACTATTCATCTCTAGCTGGCAGCGGAGAAACAACAAACACCCGGCAAGCGATTTGTGCCTCTTTATATACGTGCGTTAGCAGTAGTTAGTTATCTTCATCGCGCAACGCACCCAGTTCTACCGGCACGTTGGTCGTGAGCGAACCGTCGAGTGGGACGGGCAGTTTGGGAAACAAGACGCTGATGACACCGTTGTTGAGTGTAGCGCGCACGCGGTTCGTATCCACTACTGCGCCCCTTGATGCCTGGGCGATGTTGATTGTCCGCGTCGCCGCCCCAGCGCATCGCTCAGCGATGAGAGTCGTCGACGGAGGCTCTTTATTCGGTGGTTGTAAGCTCTGTGTGCAAATTGTCAGAGACCCGTTTTCGTAGATCACCTGTATGTTACTGAGGTCTACCCCTGGGGCTTCCGCTTCGACGACAAGCCGATCTTTGTAGTCGTACATGGACACTCGGATGCGTCGATCCTCAACGGGCGGAAGCAGTCCACCGTACAACCCAGTGGGTGCACGATCATTTTCCGTTGACCACGGGGAGCTGTACATGGCGTGTCTGTGCACGACGGTTTGTTTGTTTGTTTGTTTGTTTGTTGCAGGACTGGTCTCGGTCTCTCACTCGCTCGCTCGCGACCCTCGCCTCATGACAATGGGTTCACCCAGGGTGCAAGAAAGAAAACCTTTTCAAATCAAACACATACAATCACACCCTGTGTTCTACAGGTTTGTTTTTGTTTCTTTTTCTTTTTCATTTCTGGTGAGGCGACAAAACCAAATTCAACGACTGACTGACTGACTGATGAGCAAGCGTGAGGACTACCTGCGCTGGGATGATTTTTTCATGCTTAGCGCGGCGCTTGCTGCGCAGCGCTCTAAAGATCCGTCGACGCAGGTTGGCGCAGTGGTCGTCACACCGGACCGAACTATTATTTCTTCGGGTTACAACGGCCTCTGCCATGGGCTGTCTGACGATGACGGCCTGTGGGGGAAGGGAAGCCAAGACCCTATGCAAACAAAGTACCCCTTCGTGGCGCACGCGGAAATGAATGCTATCGTGAACTGTCGAGATCTATCTCTCTGCAAAGGCAGCACGCTGTACGTCACACACTATCCGTGTCACGAGTGCACGAAACTGATCATCCAGGCGAAGGTTTCTAGCATAGTGTTCGCAGCGCAGCACAACCAAGGCGAGATGACGAATCTCGCGAGCAGCTATCTTCTAAGCAGGGCAGGAATAGAAACGCGGCCGTATGTTGGCTGCCGCAGGCTCGCTTTGGAGCTCGGAGGCGATTGATGCAGAAGCCAGTCACCATAATTAGATTGTTTCTGTGCGAATGAACGAAACAAACGAACGAATGCGACTCGCGATGGTAAGGCCTGCTGACGTTGAAACTCGTGCTTGGAGGGATTCTGTCGATGCGTGGCACAAGCTCAAGCGCCACTCGGCTCGTGTGGAGGGGGGAGTCGAGGCAGCGCTTAGCGACCGCGCTCGAGAGCTCGACGATGAGGAGATCGCACAGCAGTATGGGCCACTTTTCCACTACATGATGGTCGATTCGCTCTCCCGCTTGGGCAAAGGCACCTTTACTGTGCCGCAGGTGGTCGCTGACGACGGGAGCGTTTTTGCTCTCCTGGGCGTCCGTCCCGTGGACGGCGATGCAGTCAACGGCACGCAGCGCGTGCTTGTCCGTCGCTCGCTCATGGATAAGGCATCCGCGCTCGGCAACCCTCAGGGCATGCGGGAGCTTGTTTCAGACGTTAACCTCCTGAGCCGGGCTTTGCACACGTCCTTCCCGGACGGCAAGGATGAGCTCCTCGAGCTTGCCCAGAACTTTGGCTGTACGCCTTTCCTGAAGGAGTTCACGCTCGACTGTGTGAGTAGTGAGCAGATTCACAAGCCGAACCTGGTCCATCTCGACATTGCTGAGATCTGCGCCTCATCCGACTTGGAGGGGATCACCGAGGCAGCGGTGCGCCTGGTTCGCAATGCGTTCCTGATAATGTGGCTGACAACCTTCGCTTGCTTCGAGAGGCCCGGGCTCGCCAGCAACAGGAGGGGGAACCGCAAGGTCTCGATTGACGCAACGCTCTTCGTCGGCACCTTCGCGGCGACGGCCTCCCCAATCATGAAAGGGTGGCAGGCATCACTGCGGGCGAAGCTGCAGCGCATCGTTGTGCGTCTCGCGTCGCTTTTGCGTGCGCCCGAGTGTTCGACGTTCGACTTCTCTCTACGCTTCATGCACGGGGATTCGCTTCTAGACCAACACCCCGGTCGCGACGCGAGCAAGGTGCTCTTCAGCTCATCATCCCCCCGCAAGGCAGCGGCGGCGCTCGTCGGGGGCTCTTCTTCCACGCACCGTGCGCATCGTGCGCACGATGCTGACATGGCCATGCACATGAGCGCCGTCGGTTCCCAAATGAAGCACGGGCTCTTTGGCTCCGCGCCGGGGTCGGGAGAGAAGGAGGAGGAGGAGGAGGAGGCAGGGTGTGTCGTTGGCGGGCGCGTGCCCATGAGAAAGAAGAACTTTCGCCTTTCACACCGGGCAAAGATGATGGCGCCGAGTGTAAGGTCAGATGTGGACATGGGGCTTGCTAGCGGTCGTTTCCACCGGTGGTTGAACGCGGAGCATGCGGAAAATGCGGAGTCACGAAGAAAATCTGTACCTGTCGTTGCCGAAAGTGTTGCGAAGGCTGGAATTCTCGCAGCTTTTCACCACCATCAACAGGAACAGGGGAAGCGTGGAGGCTTGTTTCTGCCGGCGCCTGTTGATCTATCTTCGCCGGCCAAAATGAGCGCCTGGCTGCGAAGCTATGCGAAGGGTCAGGGCCTCCCCCCTCTTTCGAGCGGAGGGCCGTCTTCGCCGCACGCTTACGATAGAGACGATGATGAGTCGGGCGCACGCAAGGTCTTGGCGAATGTCCTTATCACGGCAAAGCACTTTAACCTTATCTCGCCGGAGGTTTGGCAAACCTCCCACGCGAAGGCGTTCGTGAAACGCGAGTTTGAATCGAGCAATGCGCCAGCATCGCGAGCATCGCAAGCATCGCGAGCATCGCAAGCTGACGAGGAATCGAGCTTCGCGCTCACCGACTACGTCTTCGCGCGGATGTGCAATGTTCAGTTTGACGCCGCTGCGGAGCTTCCGTCGCGGAAGGATACGCTGTGGAACTCGGCCGTTATCATGGGACACATCCTGAAGGATTTCGGACTGCGCCTGACTTTTGACGGTCTCCATTTGACACGGCCTGGCACGGGACTTTACAACGCTGAGTCGCAGACCTTTTCTCTCGTCGCCGGCTCGGATGGGGACGGTCTCGACACCTTCAAGACGCTCCTCCGGGTCGCGTACTGTGCACTCTGGCTGCTCTCGGTCATGGTTGAAACTCGGGACTGCGCGCATCTCGAGTTCATCGGCATTGTCTTTGTTCCCGCTGCACTAGACGGCCGGACGTTGACCGAGTGGGAGTTCGCATTCGCCGCGACGACTCATCTGCGGCTGCCGCCCAATGCCTCTCTCACGCTCAAGGTTAAGGAGCCACTTGCACGGCCCCGCACTCTGTTCCAGAAGTGATTATTAAAAAAAGAATAAGAGATATAAATCGACCGCACGCTTGGATGGGTGTTGTGTGAGAGAGAACGATGGTCAGTGAAGACGGCGTCGAGTTACGCTCGAACGGCATTTTCGAGAGTAACTCGCCGTTCGTCTCTGACCTCTTGAATGCCCTTGGGCTCAATGCGCAGGAGGAGGCCAAGGAAAGGCGTCGCAAGTACCGCACAGCGATAGAGCAATACTTGCCCCCGAGCGTGATACATGCCGCGGACGGAGGAGACGGGGATGGCCTCGTCGCGAGCAGCAACCTTGACTCCTCGCACCCGGGGGACATGCTGCTCGACACCGTCACGCGGTACCTGAACAAAGTTTACAGGTCCCCGCAGCAGAAGGAGTTTCACAACGGAATGCTTGCCTCGTGCCTGCGCGTCTTCTACAACGATGACTTCGAGCGGGAAAAGCACAGGGTTATGATCAAATACCAGTTCGCGAGCCGCAAGCAGCAGGTTCTGATTTGTGCGCCGCGCCGGATGGGCAAGACGTTCGCGACGGCGTTGCTGGCCGCCGTCTTGGTGATCGTCGTGCCTGACATTGAGGTATCCATTTTCTCACCAGGCAAGCGGCAGTCCGTGGCGCTCATGGGGGTCGTCGTGGACTTCGTGGCGAAACTGGGTGAGTCGGATCGGATAATCCAGCGGAACGAAGAAAAGATGAAGGTGCGCTCCCTCGACGGCAGCATCTCCAAGCTCAACGCCTACCCGAGCGCCGTCCGCACTCTGAAAGGTGTCAGCGGCACGGTGGTCATCCTCGAGGAGCTGGCGCAGATCCCACCCGAGGTCCTCTACGAGGTGGTCGTGCCACTGCACCAGCTGGAGAGGACGAGCATCATCGGCATCAGTACCATCACCAGCGAGGACAACTTTTTCACAAAGTACCTCGAGCAGAAGGACCTGCACGGCGAGCCCCTCTTCGCTGTCACGCACATCCACCTCGCGTGCAAACCATGTCGGGACAAGGACGAGGCGCACAAGTGCAACCACAACGCCCACCTCCTGCCTGCGTGGTCCTCGAAGAGGAAGCGCAAGATCATCAACGCCATCATGCGCGGCCAGGAGGAGATGCTGGCCCGGGAGATCGGCGGCGTGGCGTCCGCGCTGCACCAGCGAGCGTTCTCTTCGAAGTTGATCACGCAGTTCTACGGCATGGAGCGCATATCCCTGCCGTACGGGCACACCTACGACTACGTCTTCCACTCCATCGACCCTGCCGCTGCCGGCAAGCAGTCGGAGATCGCCATCACCAGCGTCATCCGGCGAGGGGGCATGCACATTATCGTCGGGCTGGAGTCATTCCCCTGCAAGACGGCCAAGGAGAACCACAGCCTCATCATCGAGCACGTGAACCAGCTCCGCGCGGACCAGCGATTCCAGAACACCATGTCCGTCTTCATCATCGAGAGCAACCTGGGCATGGAGAGCGACCACATGGCCGTCATGCTGGAGGAGAACATCGGTTTCTTTGTCGTCATGAACGAACGCGACGACGGTGTGCACACTGGTTTCCGAACCACGCACAACATGAAGATGCTCGCCGTCGAGAACCTCCGCGAGAAAATCATGGACGGCGCCGTGCGCATCGCGACGGAAGACACTATGACTTGCGTGTCGAGGCCCTACAGCGCCGTCGTGGACATGCTCATCAACCAGATGAAAGAATTTAGGGAGATGCTCAAGCCCAGCGAGATTGCGCAGCCCAAAAAGTTCTACTCGGGCAAGGTCGGCGGCGGCAAAGACGACCTGCTCATGGCGCTCCTACTCAACGTACACTGGAGTGGGTACTTTTACAGGAGCACGAAGTACGAGCACTTTCACCGATGATAAGTGAAAAGTTGATTTTTTATTTGGTAGAACACGGGTGTGTGCGGGCTGCATTTGCGCAGCTTCTCCCTCCCTCCCTCTCTCTCTCTCTCTCTCTCGATGGACGGCGGTGATGACCAGGGCGCGCACTTCGACCACTTCGTCCCGAGTGGTCTGTCCGTTGAAAGATGGAAAAGGAACAAGCAAGGGAAGAGGGTTCAAAGGGGATTGTCTGACGGGGCCCTGATATCGTTCCTCCGTAAAGTGTATGCGCGGGAGCAATGCGTGGCTGACAGTCTTCCGATCGAATCCATTCTCCAGTACGAGTCATATCCCACCTACACAGACGAGATCCAGCGCTTTCGATTGAACATGTACTCTCACGAATTCGTTAGCGACGAAGACCGAAACAGGGTTTTGGTAACAGGGACCGACGATGAAAACATGCCGATGCCTTGGAGAAGTATCGGGTACATGTTCAAAGACGAGCCCGTCTTGGACAAATCGCACATGCCAGAATACAACGAAACGTTTCCGCATTCGAATGAGATCGAGGAAGAGATTCATTTCAGATGGATTCTCTTCTGCAACAAGCGAGACGGGCTTGGAATGCGAGTCGTGGAAGTAACCGACAATCTGGAGACCACGAGCAAGCACTGGTGCATTGCCAAGTACGGTAAAATCCCTCCAAACAGTCTATTCATTGCTGCGGGTGAAATGCGTATCGAAGACAACGACGACGACGACGACTTGGACGGCGTAGTACAATGGAACGTCCTGTCAGGTACTTTCATGATGCCGCGCACCACGGCTCTTGACACTGCCCGCTCACGTCTCGCTCTGTCCAACGTGCAGTATCAAAGGATGAAGAAGACCTTAGAACCATCCGATCCTGAGACGTGTCAAGCGATTGAATCGATCTTCCGGCACTTGAACCCGTCGCTCAAGAAGTACTCTTTCACGGGAGAAGGTTTCGATATGCCGAAAGTTCCATTCTTTCGCCTTTTCGAATATTTGGAGCCGGATACCACAGTCTATCTTTTCAAGCGTGCACGGAAGGAAATGGCGGACGTCCTCTCGATCATGCGCGTGTTGCAAGATCGGCGCCTTCGCGAGATTGGTGACGATTACAGTTTGTACCAGGCGCGCATCAACGCTTTCGTCTCTCACACGGGCTCGTCCATCGCAGCCACTTCCGCCACGTGGCAGCAGGTTGACGAGTACGAGTCGAACGAGAGGCCGTTCGCTTTGGACGGCGACGACGACGACCAGTCGGTGCGCACAGTCCTGCCGTTGCCCACGCGCACTGACCTCGCCAACTGCACTGCACTACTGAAGAAAATGAATATGGTTGAGTACACGCCATGGAAACCGGCTGTGGAAGTCCCGGAGCCCGAGGAGGAGTCGGATTTGAAGAGGGCGACCAGGGCCCCACTGGACATTTTCCTCTTGGAGGGCGTGCAGTTCACGCTGCACTTTGGTGGCAAAACACGCGAGGTCACTGTGGGGAGTGTCAGGAGCTCGTCCAACGCTTACGTTTACAGTGCGTGCGTGGATGGGGAATGGAACTCGGTCATTCGCGCCGTTGTTCTTAGCAAGAATGGACGCAACGTTATAGCCGGCGATCCGGTCGTCTACGAGCAGTTTTACGGGCAAAAGGTTCCATTCTTCATCTTGCCCAAGCGTTACGGCATCGCGCAACTTCTTCCCGACTTTGGCATCTCCATTGACAAGATGCCTCAAGACAAGCGCTTGGCACATGCAAACTCTTTTTTCAAAAGTGTCGCCGAGCAGTACCTTGCTAACCCGGAATTCTGCCAGGACCTGAAACCAGCAAACATCTGCTTCAAGGAAGAAACGAAGTCCTTCCAGCTGATTGACCCCGATAATTGTGGGTTATCGCCAGAATGGTACGGGGACCCGGATGACCCGGAGCGAGGCCGCATTTTCGCGCTGATTTCAACCTTCTACTGGTTCATCTTCGACGAGAATCCGTGCCACGATGCCGAGGGCCCAACGCCAGATTTCGAAGAGAAGATGTACCTAATAAAGTTCAACCCCAAGGTGCCGGCCGCGGTCAAGAAGCTCTACAGTGACCTAGCGAACGTCGGTTCCCCACGCGCGTTTGTTAAGGACATCGTAGAGTGTTTCCAAAGTATATATTAAAAATGAGTAAATGTAGAACATTGATTGATTGATTGATTGATTGATTGATTGATTGATTGATTGGAAATACGTTTTAAAAAGAAAGAAAGAAAGCAAGCAAGCAAGCAGAATGGCTTCGAAGAAAGACGTTGAGCTGTACTGTGCGAAGCTTTTCGGAACGAATCAGACACCATTCTCGGCAGATGCACTGCTAGACGATGACTTGGCAGCGTATCTCACAGAAACACTCGCCCGCGAGGCGTTTGTGACTGGCACCTTAAATGGAAATAACGTCGGCCCGGTGTTGCAACATTACACTGATGCGAAGAAAGTGCGCCAAACAAGCATCTTCCGTCTCAGGCCCTTCTATTACGAGTTCAAGGATGATAGCGATCGGGCGATGTTTGTCGAGGACACGACTGGCGCGTCGGTAAAGAGTATCTGCTACTTCTTCAAAGATGAGCCCGAGCTAGATCCCGACCACATGCCCTCGTACTTGCACTCGTTCCCTACTGAGCCTGTTTCCGAGGGCACCGTTTTTGTCTGGATCATGTTCTTCTCGCAGAAGGGCGGCCTTGAAATTCGGATTGCGGAGCAGCAAGACGATTTGGAACTCACCTGCAAGCATTTCTGCATCGCGAAGTACGGAGGCATTCCTGAGAATTCCCTTTTCATCAGCGCCGGCGAAATGTGCGTCGGTGCGAACGAGAAAATCCTCTGGAATTTGCAGTCCGGAACCTTCAATTTGGAGCGCATCACTCTCCTCGAAGGCCAGATCGAAGAATCTCGAGAATACGAAGAATTCGATACCGCGGAATCGATCTCCTCGTACTTGAAGACCATCAATGACCACGAGATGCTTTCGCGCCTGATGAAGCTCACTAGCCCTGGACGCGACTTCGTATTTAGGCAGATGACTGAATCGTTTCCGACGCGTTCGTTTGGGCTCAAGCGGATTTTCGACTATGTCGCACCATACACGGCAATTTATGCAATTTCGAACGACGATGGCCCCGATAGGGAGAACGCGTTGGTGCAGTCGCTCTCCGTCATGCGGCTCATTGATAACATGCAGAACCTCGGAGACCTGGACAAGGGTTTCAAGGTGCAAACCAACGCCTTTGCTAGCAACTACAATGACCACGGCGGGAGTGACACCGATGCAACTGATGAAGACCTTGCTGATGATTTTAGTAACATTGCAATCACCGAGGCTAATGTGGAAGATGTGCGGAAATACCAGTCGAATCCGTCCCCACACGCCTACAAGCAGAATAGTAAGGTCGACGTGATCCATCATAGCGTCGCGCTGCCATCATTCAGGGATTTGGAAAACTGCAAGCAAGCCTTGATGGATCTTGGCGCTGTGCGGTTGACTAAGGGTGGAGGCCCTGCTAAGTTCGCAGACAGTGCTTCTTTGGCTGATAAAGTCGATATTTTCGACATATCGGGGAGCAAGTTTAGCGTCACCCAGAAGAATGAAACAGTCCAAGTGAAGGTGGGGAAACTCATTGCCTCATCCAACTGCTACGCTTACGAAGCCGAATGTAACGGGAGGCGCAAGATCCTCCGAACTATCGCCTGCTCTGCGCCGAATTTTGCAAGCCATTTCGGCGATAACAATCAGCGGGTCCAATTCTACAAGGGCGTTGACATTCCGTTCTTCATCCTCCCGCAACGCTATGCTATTGCCGAAATCTTGCCCCATTTTGGAAACACAATCACTCGTATGCCTATCGAAGAGCGTTTGCGGCTCAAGTCTACTTTTCTAGAGCAAATTCTCGAGCAGTACAAGAACAAGTTCACGTTTTGCAACGATGTGAAACCTGATAATATTTGCTACGACGCTACGAGCAACAAATTCACCATCATCGACCCTTCAAGAAAATCCTTGACCAATGCATGGTACGGTGACGTGAGTACCTCGCCTTCTCGAAGTGGGAAGCTATTCGGGCTCGTCGCGATCATGAACTGGTACCTGACCGGAAAAAACCCGTTCTTCAAGGAGGGTGATGTGGTTTCGTACTTGCACAAGGTCCGCTGGAGCCAGAGGTTCGTGCTCTTCCCGAATGGTCACATCAGAAAGGCGTTTGCTCTTGTCGTTGGAGGGAAGGCGAAGCTTTCAGATGTATCCCCCCTACTGATGCAAGCATTTGAAGATTTTGAGTGAGGCGTCCGTGTTCCCAGTATTTAAGTAAGTAATTGAAAAGCTTTTTTTTAAAATAAAATAGAACATGAGTGCTGCTCCAGCATCGTTCACTTTCACTTCAGGCGAAGAGCTGAGGGATCATGTGAGTGCGTTTGTCGTTGGCCAATTTTTGACGATTCTCCGCGAGCACGTTGCGGAGTACGATAACCTTTCATACCCTGTCCAGCGGAATGTCGATAGTCTCGTTCTTCAGATGAAAGAGCTCTTGATCGATCATATCGTGTCTTATTTCCAAGAGAGAATGGAGGAAATCGCGCAAGCGCAAGCGCAAGCGCAAGCGCAAGCTCAGGCAGCTGGTGCCTGTGATGCTGGTGATGATGATGATAACGGCGACAGCACAAAGGTGCATCTCCATATGACTGAAGAGGATGCGATGCGCATCGTCGATGCGTGCGTGGAGGAGCTGCAGGAGCTGCAAGATGACGACGAGACCTGCTCGCTCACTGCAGACGACCTCGACTTCAGTGCTATTTAATTACTCTGATTAAAGAGAGAGTGAGAGATAACATAAATGATCCACATCCCGATTTCAAGGTGCTTGCCGTACGGCGTCCTCGCACTCTTTGACGTCTCTGTGCTGACGTCTGCCAGTCCTTGGACTCTTGTTGATGCTGACACGATACTCACAACGCCGCCGCACTCGCCACCGGCTATACCAAGGCGCAGTTTTCTAGCTTGGGGAAATCCGTCATGGTAGATGGTAGATTGACATCGAGGGGCACGATCTTTTCGTACCCATTCCACGCAACAATCTCGTCCACTTGGCCACGACTCTTCACGCAAACCAAACAGACCATATTGCTATGGAGTCGCAGATTTTGCGCGAGGACCTTGAGGAAGAGCCTAGCATCCTCGTGGTCCATGACGAGTTCGAATCTGTCAAAGACGAGAAAGAATGGCATGTATGACGTTTTTGATCTTGGGCCGCCGAGTACTTCTGCAATGCTAAGGGTGGTTTCAAAACCAGCAGGGGGAAGATTGAGCTTCTTCTCGCGGAACCATTGTGTAAGCGATACGTAATCCTGAGCGCCATCGTAATCATTTACGACCAAAGCACCTTTCGCGCGACGCTGTGCGCATGCGGATTTAGCAACCTGCATGGGTAAGCTAACTGGATGGTTGTGCATCACATGCACAGAGGGCGTGCTGAGAAATATCGAATCCAGAATCTCTCCCTCGATGCCATGAGGAGTGGTGTCACAAACTTCCGCGTCGCTCATCATATCATGCTAGAAAGACCAGCAAAAGGCTGGGTGTGATGTATGTATATATATCAGTGGTTACGTTACTCCCTTGTTCGTTTTCTCTCTCCCTCTTCACTCGCTCGCACTCAATGATTCACATTCCAATTGCCAAGTGCTGGCCCTACGGCGTCCTCGCACTCTTCGACGTCTCCGTGTTCAGATCCGCCAGCCCCTGGACTCTTGTTGACGCAGACATGATTCTAACCTCGCCGCCGCACTCGCCGCCGGCAATGCCAACGCGCGGCTTCCAAGTATGGGGAAGCGCATCTTGGTAAAAATAAATAAATATGAAGACTTACTTCTATGTGTTTACTTCTCGGTTGGTTCGGCGCCGTGCAGAGGAAGCACCGCTGCCGTCTTCGTCGCCATCCGCTCTCTCCCTCTTCACCCTTTCGATTTCGACCATGGCTCTCCGGACATGCCGATACAGCTTGCTAGTGAGCGACTGGATGCTCGAATGGTCTTCCGTCATGTTCAAGGTGGCTAGAATGAAAACGTGTTTCTTGAATCGATCCGCCGCGACTGCGTCGTTCGCAATCCTACGGGACAGTTCCTCCGGCATCATTATCTCCGTTTTGAGTTCCGTGTAGACTGAGTAGTAGCGATGGAGAAGCGCATTGTAGCTATCCCGGAGTAGCTGTCGCTCGAACGGGTCCACAATGCCTTCTCCGAACCTGCGCCGCAGCAGGTCATGCAAGACCGGGACTGTGATAAGGTATCCGAGGTCCTCCCACTCCGGGCCATTGGCCAGGAAACGTCTGAAATTTACCGTGAGAGCATTCTCAAACTCGTCGCTCGCAAGACAGAGGTGGAGCAACATTTCTGCGTAGGTCCAGGAGAATGCCTTGTCTTCGCTATATCCATATTGGGCTTTGCTGCTCAAGGCCTCGTTGAGCTGCTCGTGCAGGTTCGCGCTAGTTGAGAGCATAACGAGCACCTTCAGCGTGTCGATGTCGAAAGAGTCGCGGTTCCGCATGTGGTCCCAATGGGAAAACGCCGTCCCTGTGACAGCTGCTGGGAAGTTTTCTCGGATGTAATCCAAATCGGTTTCATCGAGCATGAGGCCTGAATCGCGCAGTTGGACTTTCAATGCAGACTCCAGGTGCTCGTCGGTCAAGATCGGAGACAGGAACTTGATAGCACTCAAACGGGTCTTATTGAGAATCGTCTCCGGGACGAGGAAGAGCTTGTGGTATTTCCCCGGTCTACTGTGGCCGATGTGGATGGCGCTTGCGCGAACGGGCGACTCAAGGAACTCTACGAGCTCTTTGAAGAGCCCCGTGAGATAAGTAACAGCTGCGCTGTCGCTCAGCCACACCCGGTCGACAGCGGTGCAGAAGCCGAGCAAGAGAGCGTCCATGACAACGCTGTAGTTCCTGCTGCGCACGCCTTTTCGCATTTGTTCCGGGTCCAAGAGGAGGGGGCGGAGCGTGTGCGGGTGGTACTTTTCCGTGTACCTTGCAATGGTCTCAGCCCACGTCTCGACGAGCTCAACGTAATGAGGGGGTGAGACCAACGCCTCCCCGCTGTCTTTGAAGTTCGCCTCGACATCGGAGCGCAGTGCCATGGCAAGGGCTTTCGTGATCGCGGGGTGATCAATCTCAAAGCGGAACTTGGAGGCAAGCATGCTGAGCTCCATGTTCCAATTTTCGTAGTCGAGATAAGCCAAGCGCTTCCTCTGATTGAGCTTGGAGTTCATGATGGCTGCAGCGAGGAGGAGGTCCCAGGACCCCTCTTTCGGTTCCACACCCATTCTCTCCAGCACTTCTACTTCGTTCGCGTAGTACCTTTCGACAGATGCCACCGTCGGATCATCTAGTCCTGGGAGGAGCCTGCGCACGGCACTTTCAACGTCGGCCAGTGTCGGGACATCGGCTGTGCCAAAGCCAACGTAACATTGCTGCATCGTGCGATGCGATGCGATGCGATGCGATGCGATGCGAGCGCGCGGGCGGACGCTTTGTTTGCGTGTTTGTTCTCTTTTTACAATTATAGTACCACTGCCACAAATATACACCCTGGGTTTGAACTTTAGTTATTTTTTAAAAATTTTCTGCACACGTTTGACAGGCCGTGACCAGCTTGTTGCAGCGTAGACCGAAGTACGGGTACGCGCATGCGCAATAGGAACCAGGCTGGACGGTGCCGAACTCACCGCAGTCAACATCGGTGTCGCAGTTGATGCCCCAGTACCCATCTGGACAGGCGCAAACGCCTGTATCAGGGTTGCAGAGCTCCGCGCCAAAGCCTGAACAGTCTCTGTCTCCACAGTAGTCGACGTCCTCCGTGGAGATGTCAGCTGCATCAAGGCCATCAGTGCTGTTCGCAATGATCTTTGTGACGGCGTCAAGGGACCCCTTAATTTCTGCGATGCCGCCCAGAATATCCTCGTCGATGGGGTCGTCACCTCCTTCTTGGCTTGAATCCTCCGTGAGCGTGATAACAATGTCGATGGACCCTGTCTCTGCACTGATGGTGATATCAGTAGCGTTGACACCGAGCTCATCGGCGATACTCTGGACGAAGGCAGGGTCATCGAGAGGGATGCCGTTTTTGATCTGCTCGAAAACGTCGTCCGTGACGGAGAAGCTGACGACAACTTCGTAGGATAGCGCGAGCTTGCGTCGGTCTTCGTCGTCGTTCTCGTCGCTCTCGCTAAGGAGTAGCGCACGCCGCCGGTTCTGGTCGGGCGCGACGTAAGTGATATCACAAAAGTCAGCAGCCTCTCCGCAACGGAGGTACCGGGTGCGGTTCACCATCGCATCGATGCCGCCCATGGCATCAATCGTGTCGCTATCGACGATCATTGAGTCTTGCGCGTCAACGACGACGACGAGCTTATCGGATGTCTCGTTGCCACTAGTCTCCTTGAGCTTGGAGATGACATCCGAGACGGCTTTGTCCCGAACTTTGGCATCGGCGACGGCGAATGTCTGCGTGATGCTGCCGACGCCGGCCTCGGCAGCGCGCTTCTTGCGCACCTCCACACGGCACGTATCGATGGTTTTGCAAGTGCTGGCGTACAAGTCTCTGCAAAAGCCCTTGGCGCTGCAGTACGGTAGGCGGCCCTCGTTGGTGAACCCCATGCAGTCTTCCCACGTGGTGCAGGCCGGGTACTCGATACAGTCGCTGCCGTAGCAGTTGCGGCCCATGGGGCAGTCTGCGGTCACGGCGCACTGGGGGACTGGGGCCGGCGTCGGCGCGGGCGTCGGCGACGGGGTGGGCGCCAGTGTAGGGGCCATGGGGATGTCGTAGATGTTCACCACGCCAGCGTTGGGACGGAGGCCGTCGTCGGTGGGGCGCCCGAGGTGTGCTCCCGCGTAGAGGAGATCGTGCGTCTCGTCGTAATGCATAGACGTGCCCTCTCCAAGACCGGAATCGGGGACGCTGTCCACGTAGTCTCCTTGCACGACATAGAGCTTTTGGTGGCGGTCGTAGTTCATCAGGTAGATCTTGCCGCTGTCGGGCGCGCCGACGAAAATCCGCGACGCGTCCTGGTTGATCTCAACGGACCAGCCGAAACGCTCGTACGTGCTCGAAGGTCCGTAGCTCGGCCCCGACTCGTACTCGAAGTAGTCGCTCCCGTTGTTGCGAAAGCGGTAAATGGCGCCCACCTCATTGACTCCAGACGCGTCTTTGTGCCCCGGTGCACTGATGACCGCATAGCGGCCGTCCGCGGTCATGCGCACGATCGCACCGAACTTGTTGTTCACGGCAGCGTTCGTGTTTGCGTAAGGGGGCCAAAGGCGCTGCTGGACGAGGACACTGGAACCAGCGAAGCGACCAATCACAATATGGCCTCCGTATCGCCAATCGCCATTATTGCCGCCATAGTCGTACTTGCCACTCGAGTAGATAGCGTCATCCTTCTGCATGGTGTTGCCAGGCGCGCCCGTCACCAACACTAGGCGCGCCGTGTTTGCTGGCTCCAGAACGCTGTAGCCGTAAGAGACAGACGCACCGTGCAAAGAGTTCGGGTCCCGGCCACGAGCCGCGACCCAGGCATTGGTCGTCGTGCCGTCGGGAAATGCGTTTTGGTAGTTGTTACAGGTCGATCCCGAGCTACAGATGAAGAGACGCGTGAAGCCTTGCTGTGCCGAGTTCCCTGTACCCACCACCTTGGTCGCCCAACCCTGGACGTAGAACCGATCATCTGGGCCCGCCGCGATGGTGTCGCAGGGGTAGCTTGCCGCTGGTGGACACGTCGTGTCTCCACCGGCGTCCAGCTTGCGGGACGTGACGGACGCCCACGTGCTCCCCTTCACCTTCTGATAGTCCTCCTTGCCGTCCTGATACGACAAGAAGGCGTTGCTTGTTCCGTACGCCGCCTTCACGATAGACGCCGTCTTCCAGGATCCGATGCCGTCACCTGCGTAGCTGTCAAATCGTTGCGACGCTTCATTGTATTCGTAGACAGCGTACATGCCATAGCTGTCGACGGGACTCGCGCCGACCACAACGAAGTTATCATTGCCCGACACAGAGAAGCCGAGCTCCAGCGTGCCCAGGTAGACGGCGGGCCAGCTCTCGTTACGCCGCGCCCAAATCTCGTTACCCACGGGAATGCTATACAGGGGCTGCTGACTCGAAAATTCCTGCCCGTGCACCAGACCAGCAGACATGATAAAAGCACCGCATACTGATAGGAGTAGTAGACTCATTGGCGCATGCGCATGCACAAACAATCACCCAGCCAGCCAGCCAGCCAGCCAGCCAGCGCAAGGATAAAAACCTCCGGTGGTTCGGTTTTAGACTCCCTTTTCCACTTATAGAACACGGGTGTTATAAAACGCGTCAACTAACACGCACATATATAAACTGATGACGTAGCCCGCTACCTGCAGACGCTCCACGCCAAGGCTCCCTCCCGCTCCCCGGTAGACTGAGACAGAATAATAATGCAACAGAACATGAACGCCGCCAACGCCGCTGGGCACGATGACGACGACGGCACCGAGAACTTCTCTAGTGAAGAAGGCGGTTCCACTGAGATTGAAACGGAGCTCGACTCCGAAATCGAAGGTGAGGAGGAGCTCGACGAAGAGGAGGTGGAAACTGACAACGAAGAGGAACTTGCGAACGATCACATTGAGTGTGGAGACTGCGGAGCATTCACCCACTACACGCTGCAGCAATGCCGGCAGTGTCAAAAGGTCTTTCAATTTTCAAAGTCTGGGTACCTTATTGGGGGCGAGGCTGGAGCGTTCGTAGTATGCGATGATGATGAGGTAGAATTCTTTGGCACCGACTCCGACGACGAAGAAGAAGAAGAAGAGGAGGAAGACGATGATTCAAATGACTCCGGTTCTAGTAGCAGCGATGACTGCGACGAACACTGCTTCGACTACCTCTTCGACGATGACGACGATGAGAAGGATTACGTTCCCAAGAAGCGAACCCGGGGTGTTATTTCAACCGACGTCCCATCATCGCCGCGACGTACGAGAGCAAGGGTGAGCGCGCGCGGTGCACAGCAGTGAGAAGAGAGATGGCAGGCGGGCGGGCGGGCGGGGCAGTCCCGCAATTAAATTATTTTTTCTCGTCCGTGCGACACATGCGCGTAACGTGGTCAGCTCGCGTCGAGCAGTTGCTAACGGCTGCTCACCGTTTCGCACGTGAAAGCGGTTTCGAAACGCTAACGTGCGATCTCCTACTTTTCGTGGCGATGGAGCGGATGAGGGAGAGGCCCATCGACAGGTCATTCTTTTCCGAGCGCGTGCAGAACTACGAAGCTCTTTCAACGAGGGTGGCCTATCGCGCGCTACGGACCGCCAAAAAGTCAGAGCACGACGATGTCGACCCGGCAGACTACCCGTCGCACGAACTTATCCTCTGTTTGAGGAGTGCCACCCTCGCGAACGGGCCAAAAGAGACGCTCTCTGGTCAGCGCAGACTCCGTCTCGACAACCTCCTTTGTGAGCTTGTCCGTACATGTGGAGGAGTAATCACTTTGAAGCCGGAGACAAGCGCAAAAGGCAACGTTATCATTTCTTCATTGCAAGTTAGTTAGTTAGTTAGTTAGTTACTTAGTTACTTAGTAATCGAGCTCCTTATTATACCCAACCATTCCGCTGATGTCCTTCTTGCTCTTGAGCAGTGTTACGATCTCCTTGTCGAGATTGATGATGTGGCGGATGTTACTATTGTTGAATTTGATCGTTCCATCGGGTTTCCTGTGCGCAAGGTTGTCTAGCAACTTCGCGCGGATGGCCTTCTTGAGCCTGATCTGATTGACCAGCTCGTCCGTCGGGAAGTTGGTGTGCAGATCGAAATGCTCTTGAATGCAAGGCAGCGGCCACGGCTCTGCGCGCCCTGTGACCTGCTCCAGCTCGGGCCTGATGATCGTGTCGTAGAACTCAAGGATCTGACGGTAGATAGCGTCTTTGCGCGTGTTGCTCGCATTCTCCGTGTAAAGCTTCATCATGAACAGGTACTTTTCGTTCGTCGCAAGCGACTTGCGCGTGATGTTATCGCACGCAAAGCATTTTTTGTACCCAACCTCCAGCAAGTCTTCGAAGGTCATTGGCTCTTCCATCGCTGCGTCTGGGTCATCGTCACCAACACCACCGAACGCCGGGACGTTATCCGACAGGACAAGCTCATCGAGAAGGCGCCTCCTTTTATCATTAGGGACAAAAGCGGGCGGACCTCCTCCGCCATTCGTACCAGATTCACTCATCGTACGTACGTACGTTCGTTCGTTCGTTCGTTCGTTCGTTCGTTCGTTCGTTCGTTCGTTCGTTCGTTCGTGCGCATTACCCTACGCACGCACATTCGTCTTCATATATCACGTAAGTCAGAACGCGACCGGGTCCAGCTTGGGCTCCGCTACGCGGACCCTTTGTGATGGAACACTAAGCAGCGTGGCGGTCTCTTCCTCGTACTCAGTGGCGGAATCAGCAGAGGCGGAAGCGGAAGCGGGAGCAGCGGAGGCGCCTGCTGCCTCTTCTACATCCTCCCCATCAACCTCCGCGAGGTAGGCATCGAGCGCTGCCTCGTCAGCATCCATGTCCACGGTCCAAGCAGAGACCATCGCATCTTGGACGGCGTTGTTAATGCGATCAACGTGCTCATTCACGTCCGCGATGTCGTCGATGTCATTTTCCAAGTTGCGCACATCGATCACCTTCACTCGGCTCATGCGGCTCTTGAGCATCTCGATGGTTGTCTTCATGTCAGTGGCAATCTTCGAGTTTTCGAGCGCATACTTGCTATTCCTGAACATATCAAGCTGATTCTGCACATTCTTGATTCGCTTCACCGTCCCCATCGCTTTGTGGCGTGTCGCTTTGATCGCGTCGGCGCGGGTGAGTCCATTGGGGTCCATGGGAATCTTCTCATCCTGCAATTTGTTCAGGACCTGTTTGTGCTCTGCTGCCTCTCGCTGGAGACCCTGGAGCTCTGCGTACAGTCCGTCGATGTCGTTGTTGAGGTGCTCGATCTCCATCGCGATCGCAGCTTCCGAGTTAGGGAACATGCGGTGCATCACGATGCTGCAAAAGTTCTCGCGAGGGCCGCCGCCACCGCCGTCACCTCGATCGCTGGAAGAATACAAAGACATCCTCCTCCCGCAATTAATTACTCACACTTCTTAGAAAAGGCTCCGTCGATTTATTATATAGGCAGGCACTCTAGTCAGCCACTGCACGCACGATGGCGTCGCGCATGGTTTCTTCCTTGTGTCTCAGGTAGTCCATGAAGACACTCTTTCCCGGCCCCTGCGTCCGAGCAACGAAGCTCGTGCGGAAATGTTGCACGATCTCGTAAGCGTTCTCGTAGTCTAGGTCATCCACCAGACTGTCTCGTACGAGCAGGACGGGGCCTCGGAGAGGGGGCAAGTGCTCGTTCGTGGGCAGGCTCAGAGCAAGGAGAGATTCGCGCGCAGAGACGATGCAGTGGTCCCTCGTGCTCGGAACGTCGCCATTGAAACGCTCCGTAAACCACATGTCCAGAAGCGCATCCCGCGAGAAGCCGAGCGTGTCCCGGATGACCTGCTCCCGCGACCCGTTGTCCACAAAGCGCAGGGTCTTGAGGGTCACTTCGTACGGAGTGCATCCGATAAGTAGACAGCTCTGCTGCTTTGTGAAAGGTGACATTGCAGTTGCAAAAGCGCTGATCATCAGTCGGGCGAGATACGAATTTGTTGATTGAGAATAACGCAGTGGCGTTTGAGTCGAGCGAGCAAGAAGAACCCAGGGTGTGAAAACTAATAACTAATTGATTGAAAGAACATTCATTTTAAACCTCTTTAAATAGGCAGGCGCCTGCCACAACCCCGACCATCAGCAGCAAAGATAGAATCGATCACGAAAATACGGAGAATAAGATGCCCCGCGTGAGCATTGATGGCGCAGATATCGCGTGCCCGTTCTCTTCGAAGCAGCTGCACGCCGCCTTTGCCGAAAGGTATCAGCAGGACGAGCGCGCTGCCGAGCGCGCCTGTGCCGCGTGCAATGAGGCCTTTGTTGCGCAGGCTTTCGTCAACACCGTGGGTTCACTCGACCTTGCCCACGAGCAGCGCGTCGTCCCAGTGCCAGACAGCCACAAGGTGTCGATTCATCGCGACGGGATAATGGTCGTGAGCCAGCTTTTCTCGCGAGAGTCAACCACGGCATTCGGAGGCGCGTTCGAGATGGACCTCGTGGAGCTGCAGGTGATCTACGACCCCGTGAGCGACACCGTCCGGGACGAACGCGTGCAGGGCATAATGGAGTCCATGATGTCAAAAGAGCGAGGATGGGGCCGTCCCGTCTGCGAGAGCATTCTTACGCAATATCCAATGCAAAAGTAGGCGCGCCCGCGTCATTCATCACGCCCCGGACCACCTCGACCACCTTCCGAGCAAAGGCGCGCACCGCGAGCCGGTTCTCCTGGTTAAGCACGACCTGGAAGGGCTTGCCACTCTGCGCCGCGAGCACCGTCGAAGCGTACCGACCCTCGCTCCTCCTATCCTTCTTCTTATCCGAGCACCCGCCGAAGATGCAAGCCTGCGTGGCCACGGCGTCCGACTTCGCGGCATGGCCCTCCACACCAAAGACGTCAAAGAGGGCCTCGCGCATGTTAGTCCACGCGCCCTCCAGCTCAGTGTCTCCTCCTCCTCCTCCTCCTCCTTCGCGGCTGCGCTCGTGAAAGGGGTCGTCCAGCGGGTACATTTGGAAGTCGCTCTTCCACTCGGGCAGAACCTGCTCCAGGGAGTTCATGGCGATCTGCAACTTGAGCGATTCGGGCAGCGCAGTCACGCTCGTTTGCTCGCTTACGGAGGTGATACCCTTCTTCGTGGCCTCGAGCATCTCGTAAACAAACTGCATGCGGCGCTCCTGGAAGGCGTGCAGCGCAAATAGCTTCGCATTAGTCTCTCCACCGTCTCCGACCACCTCTTCCCCCTTCTCCTTGTTCTTCTCCTCACCCCCCTTCGTCTTCTTTTTCCGCGCAGAGGCGCTAGTACTCTTCAGCGCAGCCTCCACGGCGTCGCTAAAGGAAGACGTCGGCATGAGCATGAGGACGGAGTCCTTCCCAAAGTTAGCCGTCTCCGCGAACTCGCGAGCGCTAGTGAGGGCCAGGTGCTTGCTGTAATAGTACATGTGGCGCCTGTACAATTTGCCGTCCGCGTAGGCATTCCCTAGGACCTGGAGGTCGAACGCGAAGGCGTCCATAAACTCGAACAAGGTCTTGTCAACAGTTTCAGCCTTTGTGTAAGCAGAGATCGCCTTCCTGTGGCGGATGTACGAGTCCAGGACGAGAGTGCTGATCGTGTCGTCGACGGTGAGCGCGCCGGGAGGCATCTCAGAGCCCAGGACGGCGGCGTGCTTACGAACAAGGCTCAGCACGAGCGGGTCCGGCGCCTCCTGCATCTGCAGAGAAATGAGCATGGAGGTGACGTCGAGGTAACTATCGCCGTGGAAGATGAGAAAGAGGTTCATGAGCTGGGACCCCATCCGGCAGTGGTTCGCGTAAGCAAGCGCGTACATCTCCTTGCACACGAGCTGGTGGAAAAGGCCCAAAAACGCCGGCAGCTTGTACATTTCGAGCTTCGTGAGCGCGATCAGCACGCGACGTAGCATGTAGTTGTCCGGGCTCATCTTATCCCTCGTAGTCGAGCTGGCCAGCGCCATGTGCGTGACGCGGTCGATGAAGAGGACATACTCGCTAGGGCTCAGACCTTCCGGGCGCTGCTTCGTGGCATCTTCCAGCACCTCGACGGGACTCTTCGTTTCAGCCGGCGAACTGCTCGCCTTTCCGGCACCAGAGGATGAGGACGACGAAGAGTTTCGACGTTGGAACATCCTGCAGGTACTGTCGCCGAGACGCACTCACTCACTCACTCACTCACTCACTCGCTTGCTTCCCGAACAAGAACACGCACACGTGCCGCAGAATTGATATATGGTACAGTGCCCTCAACCCATATATCAAGTACACACGAAATGAGGAAGTTGAAGGATCCCGCGCGTGTACGCACACGCGCACGCGCACGGTCACGCACTGCAAGATGTCATCGAGTGCGAGCACCAGCGCGAGCAACCATTTCGACACGTGCGAAACGAGGCTCCACAGTACCGGAGGTCACACTTTAGAATGCATCAACTCCATGGGTGAGTCCGACAAACACTTCGTCTTCAATAACCAATTCACAATGTGCAAGTACCACTACTGCGTGGCAAGACTCAACGTTGACAACGGCCGGCACAATGTGCTATCTTGCAGTGGCGCAATCCTCCGGTTCGATGACGACGGCAACTACTTTTTCAATCCCCTCACCCCCCTTGCGCCCGACTTCAGCCAGATGAAGCCTCTCGCGCCGTCCGCAGTCGACCCGTTGGGCAACGGCCTGAAGTACTACTACGCGAAAGATGTGAGGTCCGTCTTCACGTCCGACATCCAGAGAGTCACTTGCAGCACGGACCTAGAAACGTGCATCAGCTTCGTTGATGGCAACTCCGTGTGCATCGGAAACGTAAAGGGGACGTCCATCTTCCACACGAACCAGACGCTTGCCGTCGGCGCAATGATGGCCACTTTCATCGGCGCTTTCGTCATGTTCATTCTCCTCCCTCGCATCGGTAGTTACCGCAGCACGCGCTGGATCGTGGCAACGCTCCTCGTGCCCCTTTTGGCGGCGGGCTTGATTTTCAACGGCATCTTTCTCGCGCCGCCGCTCCCCTACATTCTCGGCAACTTCATCGTCGTCTGGACCTTTCCGTACGCGTACTACGCAGTGCGCGATTTCATCGCCGAGAACATCGGGGACAACAGCAGTTACGGCGCCGGTCCAATCTACTGACCAAATCCAATCAATTCATTCGTTCATTCGTTCGTTCGTTCATTTATTCATTATTAGAAGAAGAAGAAGAAGAAGAAGACGACGAAGGAGAAGGAGAAAACGACCTACAAAAGATGCTGGACCCTACCTCGCTCCTAGCACTAGTCGGCCTTCTTTTCGTGACATGTTGCGCAACAATCGGAACTTGCCTCGTCACCTATTTCACCATGCTCGTCAAGTGCCTTTGCTTCCCCTGCCGCTGTATTGTCTACTGCTGCAGGAGAATGCAGTACGATGAACTTGAAGACGACGCAATCTGCATTTGCGATAGGCGATACATTGTCTAACTAAACTTATTTTTACTCGTGCTGCTGGAGATCTAGCGAGCTAAGCGCAGCCGCGACAGCAGCCGTTCCTTCCTCTTCCTCTTCCTCTGTAATGTCGGTCATCACGCGCGACTCTTGCTCTTGCTCTTGCTCTTGCTCTTGATCTTCCTGCACGACATCTGGCTGCGCTTGCTCATCCATGAGTAGCTGCTGCTGCTGCGTCGTCGTCTCCGGCGCGCTCGCCGCCGCGGACTCCGCTCGCCGAGAGGCCGCCAACTTGCGAATGTTGGAAAGGTACGTGTCCATGGTGGTCATACGGCACGTTGCAAAAATTCCACAATCGACTAGCATGGAAGCAATCCCCGCGAAGGGGGTGATGAAGGCGATAACGTTGTGGATGTTGCGGTGCTTGCAGAGTTGAGCAAGGGAGTTGAACTGGTCCGTTTGGAAGTGAGGGAACACTTTGTAGTCCTCCAAATGCCGCACAGCAAAATCGTCGATCGCGTGGTCGACGACGACGGTGGACACCTCCGCGGCATCTTCCATGTGCAGCACGAGCTGAGTGAGCTGCGCCATGCGCGGGTCCACGCAGAGGATGAAGGCGAAGCGCTCAGTATACGAGCTCGCAACGGGGTGGTAGGTGATGAGCCCCTGAAAGGTGTCGGGGGCAACCAAATCGCCACCGTCCGCGTCAGTGCCGTGTCCCAAATTGAGGTTGAAGAGCCCGTGGCGGGCACCCCCGCGAATGCAAGTGACCCGCCTCTCCTTGCAGAGACCCAAGAGTCTCATAGCGTCGCGCTGGCTCGGGGAATTGAAGGTGTCACAGACGACCAAGCTGACCAGCGAGGAGTAGCGGTGCACGACGTCAAAGGCAGCAGCCTCGAAGCCGTTGTCCACGACGAGCACGAGATCCCTGTCGCTCTCTGAGAGCTCGGGCATTTCCTTCATTGCCTGAACAACGGAGGCCGCAGAAGACGCTCGGATGTTCGAGTGCTGCGAACCTTGGATGGAGATTGGACCGTTGTCGGTGCTGTCCGCGTCACCATCAGTGAAATGGACGACTACGTCATCAAGATTGAAGAGATTCTCCTCCGTGCGCTTGTGCGGGTCTGACGATGGCTTGACAGAGTGAAACTCCCAATTGGCGTCGATATGAAAGACATTCGGGCTGATGTCTTCGTACTCGGCGGCGCCACCACCACCCTGGAGGCGCGGCGAAGAAGAAGCCGTCCTTTTGAAATCGTTGTAATGCACGACTTCAACTTTGAAAGGCATCGCCGTGTTGATTTCCTTGGAGCCGCCGTAAGTGCCGCGGTGCTTGACCTGTACGTTGGCCTCGTCCCTCAGCAGGATGCTAGCCACGCGGCGAATTTCGTGGGAGATGCGAACGCGCTCTCCGATGCTGGGGACGTCGAAAAGGAGACTGGTTCTGATCCACGCGGTGTTGTTGATCTTGTCCGAGTCCATCTTGAACAGCTCGATCGTTGCTGCGGCGCATTTCTCCGATCCTGGACCCGTCTCCGTGGCGTCGCTAAAGAACAGGAGCTGGACTGCTGTTTCCTCTGTTTCCGTCGCCACGATCAGGTACTCCTTCGGCAAAACTTTTTGGTCCTTCACACTTTTAACCACTTCCTCCAAGCCGATACTCTTCTTCTCTTCTCCTCCCTCGGCGACCATGGTGGGGATGGATGGCTCGCTTTCTTCTCTTCTTCGTTCAGGGTTTGCCTGCCTGCTCGCGGGCGACGACGAGCGTCGACGTTCATTTTTTTATTTTTTAAACAGGCATATTTGTTGCACCCCGGGTGAACGAGTGAGCGAACGAGCGCTTGCGAACACAAGTGTTCTTTTTATTTATTTATTTATTTATTACAAAATGATCCAATCAGAAACGCGGCCAGCAAAGCGCGATTCCATGTCGAACCTCATCCGGCTCTGCGTTCGCATTGACTACGCACGCCCGTGGGATGAGCAAGTCGTGGACACCCTACTCGCTGAGCCTTACATTACTCTCGTCAATAGAGTTGACGAAGCGGATGTGGTCCTCGTGCTCTTTGAGAGCGACGCTGAGACGATTCGGCAAGTGGAACTGGTGATAGAGAGTACCCCACAGACGACGAAAGTTCTCACGCGCATGATGTCCGGAATGCACTTGTTCTATGCGCACCAGGCTCAGGATGAGATGCGTGCGCGCGTGCACATGCTGAACGACCGGATGAGAGACGTCTCCTGGATTGCATTCGCGAACAACACGATGGCTCGCACGTCGGAAGTTTCGCACATTGAATACGCCTTCGTCTATCCGTACATTGCCTCTGTCACGCACGAGCTCCTCGCCGCGCTATCCGGTGTCGCGATGGTACTCGGGTGGGCCGACGCGTCCCAGTTCCAGGACCTGGTGATCACGTCGAACATGACGACCGCGACGGGCGCGCACTTGTCGCTCGCCAACAACAAGGGGCTCTCCATCTCGATATTCGTGAGCTCCGACCAAGAGTTCGAGAGCCAGGCGACAGAGCGCGTCCACCCACGCCTCATCGAACAGGTGCGCGTGTATACGCGCTACGACGGCGTCTACAACCTGTCCCTCTGCGAGAGAGCGGAGGCCTGCAGTGCGCGCTTCGGCGCAGCTTGGGTGGCGGTCCTCGACGATCTGCTGAAGGGCAACTCATTCCACCAGGAGCGGCTTTGGTATGTCTCGTCAAAACTGTGCAGGCCGTACCATGTCCCCTCCTTTCCCAACGACGCCAGTCGAAGACGGATAGAAGCTCGAGAAGAAAGCGGACGCGCCGGTCCCTCGAGTAGTCTTTCTGCCCCCCGCCACGCCGCTCTCGCTTCGGTCGCCGCCGCAGCCGCCGTTGGAGGCCGCCATACCTCCGGAGCCACCTCCTCCTACTCTTCCTGGCCCGCCAGGGGCGTCCGCTCCTTCTTCCAAGGCAGCGGTGTGGCCAAGGGAGGAGCCGGCAAACGCAAGAGGGGTCGACGAGGAAGACGGGGAAGAGGAGAATCCGGCGATGCCGGCGCCGGTCAGGAATAGGGATTTTTGTCGTCCGCTCATGACCATGAACACCTCATAGCCGAGCATGGCGACCATGATCCCGTACGTCAAAGGGATCACGAAGTGCGCGTACTCGTAAGACTCGAGCGGGACCATGAAGAGTCCAATGAGCACGAAGATAGAAAAGAAGATCGCAGCGAGCTGGCTCTGGTCCTGAATCAGCCTTTCGCGAGTCATCATCATGCCTCTCCGGTCCACGAGACCATTTTTCAGCAAAAGGAATAACAACACGAAGAATACTGTTTGCGAGATGATGATTAGAATCTCCGTAGACACGTTATGTGCGAGCTGGTCCTCTGACACTTCCTCTGTGCTCCCTGTGTCGTCAAGGCTCGCATTTTCCTCCATTGTAAGGAATTAAGTAAGTGAATAAAGAATTCAAAACCAGCAAGCAAGTTTACGTTTCCCCCCCTCTCTTTCTTTCTTTCTTTCCGGACTCGCGCGATAGTGAATATATGAGTTCTAACTGAGCTAGCTAGCCTTTCTTGGCAAGAGCAATTGCACGAGCAATCCTCGCATTCGTCGACGAGCCCGCTCCTCTGCCGAGACCCGGTCTGCCCGGCGTGACGACGCCTCGCCCGTGGATTGGGCGCCGAGGCAAAGGGCCTTTGGACGAGCGCGCGCTGGCGCTGCCGCTGCTCGTGGTCCGCGGGAAGTTGTGCCTCTTCACGTAAGGCGCAAGAGTGCGCGGACTCTTCACGCCGATCATGGGGAGAATGTCCATCATCCTCTGGACGTCGCCCAGCGCAGTGTGAGGCCTCGCGTTTGCGCGGTTCTCTTCGCAAATAGAGTCCAAGCTGTACGACGGCTGCCCTGGCAGCTTCTCTCTGGCCACCTTGAGCAAGTCCACAGACGCGTCGATCTCGTTGTGCAGGCCGTAGTGCCGCAGCACGGCCATGTCATGAGCCGCATTCCAGAAACATAGACAGATCGAATCGCACTCGTGGATCTCTTTCAGGTAGCGTAGCTGGCGAAGGTGAGTCGAAATTGACGATCGGAGATCGTTCTTCTCAGCATGCTTTTTGGGCGCAGCGAAATGGCACGTGTTCATGATGCCACCCTTGAGCACCTCCATAGTGTCTACGTGAACGATGTAGGGGAAAATGATCGCCAGATTCCAAAGAGAACTTGACCCAACACCGCGATGGGGTGTTCCCTCCGTGTCAGCGAAGCCAAGAAGCATCCTCTGAGACGATGGCAGTATGCCGCTGCTGCTGCTGCTGCTGCTGCTGCTGCCAGCAATTGCACACTGCCGGATCAACGCTTCCGCAAGTTCATCCACCTCGTGTTCCATCGTTGGTGACAGGAACGCCAAACCCTCTCTCTTTATTTTAACTACTTCCACACTAAACATGCGTATGTATTCCTTTTATATCCAACTTCACTTGTTAGCAACGAACTCCGACAGTTCCTTCTCGAAGGACTCCAGGTACTTTGTGAAGTCCTCGTCGTCGTCCTCGTCTGCCTCGAACAGCTTCTTCGGTTCAGCTGACTTCTTAATGAAGCGACGGGACTGGTCAATAATCCCAGTCAGGTTATTGTCCGGGTTCTCGTCGGCGATTTCATCAGGCTCTTCGAAACTGAAAGCTTCGTCAACGCCCTTGCTGAGCCCGTCCTGCACTGCTGTCGCAAGGTCGTTCTGGATGAATGGCGAACCAAGGGCGCTATCCAGAGCATTCTCCAGATCATCGAGGGAGGGGACGTTCTTCGCTTCACCGTGGTGAGGCCCTGCTCCGTAAGCTTGCCCCAGAGCCCTCTTAAAGTCTTCGTGCGTGGGAATGGCACCCTTGTTCGAACCGAAGATCTCATCGAGCGCACTCTCAAATTCACCACTAGATGGGAACGCCTCGTCGTCGTCCTTCTTGCGGCTGTTCCTTAGAGCCGCGTCCAAAAGCGAGTCAAAGCCTGCTTCGGCCGGGACATCCAGCGAATCGAAAAAGCTGTCCTTCAAGAGACCCTCGTCGTCGCTTAGCGTATCACGCAATACCTTCTCAAAAAGCTCATCCGTGTCAGCAACGTGAAGGTCTTCGTCTGAGTCACTATCGAGTATCTCCATGAGGTGTCGCAGCTCCTTCTCGTTCTCATACCGGCTCCTGGACGAAACATCTGCGTCATCACGCCAAGACACCTTCTTGCCCTTTCGAGCCCCCATGTGTCCAATGTCGCGAGCAATCTCTTGCTTGAGCCGCCTCATCTCGCGCTTCCGCTCCGCCCTCTGGAGCTTATTCGTCCGGTAGCGCAAGACCGGAGCGCTCGTTTGAATGCCGTCTTCCCCCTCACCACTAGCGGCCGCTGTTCGCACAGACTTGATCACAGCGATGTACTTTTCAGCACCGTGGCTCCCCAAAGTCTTCACAAGATTCCTCTCGACATCTTTACGTACTTCAGGGCTCAGGTTCATCGCGAGGGCCATTGCGTACGACGTGTCCCAGTTGTGGGAGATGATCGCCGCCATGATCATGAGGGCTTCTCCTAGAGAAAGACCGTCTCCGTTATGGCAGTTGGCCCGCTGCTCGTCCAGAACCTCCTGGAACGAGAGATAATCTCGGACTGCATTGAGTTTCTCGACAATGGAAGAAGTAGTGCACGCCATCGGGAAAAACAGCGAACGAACGAATGCTCTTTGTCAAATTCTGATTGCACTGGTGGCAAAAAGTGGGCGCCTGTGCGCGGCGTTTTGCATATATACGCGCGTCTGTATCGGTAAATTGCGGGAGCGCACGCACGCGCACGGACGGACGGACACGCGTACTGCGCACTGCGCGACGCAACCCACGGCGGGAAAAAATGAACGAGCGTAAAGAAGGAGAAGAGCCGCCGCCGCCGCCGCCGCCTCCCCCTCCTCCGGCCGCTGCTTTCCGAACAACCGCAGTAGAGTATACGAAAACGAACCACGTGATAACAGTGAAAACTCACGGGCGCTGCTGCATCTTGAGTGCCTTCAAAAAACTCAAGTATGGAAAACACACACCTGATCGTTTCTCAGCCTTGACACTAAAGCACAAGAACCCGTCTGCAACGATCATAATTTTCTCCACGGGCAACATCACCATCATGGGATGTGACACAATGTGGGGCGCTTTGCACGTGCTCAACAGGATCAAAACGAAGTTGGGACTGAAGATCGTGCACGTCAAGCTCACGAACGTCGTGGTCAAATTCTCACAGCAGAATATGAATGTCTCCAGCCTTTACGATTGGGACAAGCGGAACTGTTCCTGCGACATGCATCTTTTCCCGTCCTGTACGTACACGATTCCTGGTACGAACATCAAGGCTAACTTTTTCAACAGTGGCAAGGTCGTCGTTGTCGGCTGCAACAACGACGAGATGGTTGAAGATGTCATCCGAAGCATTGCGAAGCTCATAGACGACTTCCGCGGCAAGCCGCCATCTGCAATGCCAGTTGAAACGAAGCGGCTCGGAAGTCAAAAACGAAAATTCTCAACAGGAGAAGACGCTGCGGTGGCAAGCAAAACCTTAACGCCGCCTCCGCCGCCGCCGCCGGTCCTCTAGTGAGTGACAGTGAGTATGAACCCTTGTGCTCGATGCAGAGAGATTGATTACGTCCATGACGTCAAAGAAGACGCGGCGATCTGCAGGCGCTGCGGCGTCGTTTCTGATATCCGCCCGTACCAGATGGATTTCCATCGACCCCACGTTGAATTCATCCAAAACGCGTCTTCCACGAGCCCCCACGACGTGCGCTCTCAAGCAAAGATGAATTCGGAGATGGACCAGCTACTGCGCAGACACTTCCAAGACGAAGTCCGGAAGAAGAAGCGGAAGGCAGCGCTGATTAAGATTTGCGAGGACCTCGAGCTGAACGCGCGCGTCCAAAAACGAGCCCTTGGCTTTCTCACTGATTTCGAGGAACCGCTACTGCACTTCAGGCCGCACAACAAAATGCTAATCGGCTGCGCCGTCGTTGCAGCTCAGAGCACACCAGGTGTCTATGTTCCAACTTTTCAAATCAAACAAGAACTGGGCATGGATAATGTATCGTTGAACAGTGCGGTGCGGGAGGTTTCCAGGATCGTAGGCGTCAACGCATACACTATGACAGTTGCATCCATCCCGTTTCTTATCTCGAGCATGGGGCTGCCCTACAAGTACACGAAAGAGCTCCGATCACTCTTTCAACGCGCGACCCGGGCCGCGCCATCCATGAACCCGAACATACGCATGGGAATTTGCGTTTACGACATCGCCGTACGCCGTGGTGTGATGGGCGGTGCTGATAACTCGCGAGACATTGACTACATCGCCACCCTCGTGGACACGCCTGCCGATAGCTTGCACAAGCAGATCAATACGCGCCTGCTCAAGCGGGCGAAGGGTGGTGGCAAGAACAACAACAACAACAATAAGAAGAAGAAGAACAAGCAGCAGCAGCAGCAGCAGCAGCAGCAGCATGCGTAGTGAGTAATTGTATTCTGATTCTGATTCTGATTTTGAGTTAGGCCCTAGACGGAACCTTGTTGATACTTTTCGCTTAATTTGACCATTTTCACACTCTCTGTGTCGTCACCGGACGTATATCCGTCAATGGAATCCCCAGAGCTAACGCTACCTACGACAAATTGAGCGCCTGCGTCGTCGCTGTCAATGCTGACGTCGGACTGCTTTGCGAAAGCAGCCTTCTCTTCTTCGTCAGTCCCGTCCACGCTCGAGTCTGAATAACAAGCGCAGCAGTGCGCGCGGACATACGTTGCGCTCTTGCGTCCCATGAGGTAGCCGAAAAGAATACCCAGTGGGGACGCTATGAAATAGATCTTGATCGCGACGATGAACCTTGCATTACCACTGGCGAAGAGAATCAGCAAGTTGCTGGCGATAATAAAAGCAGGAACGACGCAGACCGATCCAAAGAGCCCCGTCACCCAGTGGTCCCGTCGCACCAGGATGAGCGGGAAGTACAGAAGCAACGCTAGAGCAGTGGTAATGGATACGCCCAGTAGAGCGCTCTCTGTTCTAGAGGCGAAACGGACGTCAATGCCGCCGAAGCAGACTGGGTCGCTATTCTCAAAAGTCACACAAGTTTGCATTTGGAAGCAGGTAACGTTGACGATTGTGTCCGCGAAGGTCGTTTGTACGTTCTGCTCGAAGTGATCCACGAGGAAGTTGTAGCCAGCGAAAATCGTCTGCATCGAGATGTAGTCTTCGTCGGGTTTGCCGCTGAATCGCGTGTTGCTGACGTTGGGAGTAAGCGGATTCCTTATGCTATCGTCTTTGAAGCCCATCATTCCGAACACGTACCCAGTGCAGCTGAGCAAATTCGGATCGTAGTCCAATCTCAAACAGTAGTGATAAGGAGCCACAGACATGGTTTCCACTCCGTGGTACTGGGCGACACTGTTGTAGTCATTATTGATGCAGAGCATGTTGTCGGTTCTGGCATTGAAGTTGCACACAGAGATCTCGTTGTGGTAGACCTTTACGTAATTACCGTTGTCATCGTCGCGGTCAGCTGCGGCGAGTGGCCACGCAGAGTCTGAGTCGTCACCAGTGGCATCTGCTGCTGCTGCTGCTGCTGCTGCTGCTATACGCCGTTCGACCGCGACAGCAGCGATCGCAGGTGCGAGAATGCACGCAAGGGTAGATGCGACGAGAACCAATGACTGTGTCAGCACTATGAAGTGCATAGCGGCGGGGGGTTTTGGTGGGCGGACGACCGGCTCTTCTTTCAGGGTCTGTTCTGCACACGCGCTGCTCTCTTTATATGTGCTGCGAAAATATCACACCCGAGGTTCATTTTATTTTTGAACAGAATGAAACTTTTAAAAGAAGCAACGCACACAAGGTGCAAGCGAAGCAAAACCCAAACGCCGATTTTTAGAAAAGATGCCCCGCAATGCCAAGCTGACGATCATCTACGACTTAGAGACGTCGGGATTCTGCGGCATGCCGACTTTCAGCAACTACCATAAAGTGTTGCAGATATGCGCGCTGGCGCTCGAGACGGGCGCGGCTTTCACGTCTTTCGTGCAACCGAACTTCAAAGGTGGAATCCCGCCGCCCTCATGCGCGATCCACCACATCGCCAACGACGACGTGGCGTCAGCGCCCCCCATCGAGGAAGTCTTGCGCCGGATGTATCGTTTCTTCAACTTCTCGTTCTACCAGCAAGTGGAACTGATCGCGCACAACAACAGCTTTTTCGATCAATTGATGATCCTCAAAGAATACAAGGGCGTGCCGGCAGAGTACGCGCTACCTGATAATGTGACCTTCTGGGACACCTTGCCGTGGTTCCGTAAAAGCTTCCCTGGACGTAGAAGCTACAGGCTAGGGGATCTCTATAAGTCCTTCTTCAATAAGGAGATCGAGAACGCACACCGAGCAGACAGTGACGTCTACGCTCTCCGTGATCTCTACGTGGAAGTCGTTGTTCCAAAGAGGGCAAGCGAGGAGCTCACCGCAAAGGAGGGAGTTGCTACTCCTTCCGAATGTCTGACGAGCATTCGATTCGTCGGCGCATGGCGTGCGTCCAAATGCTATGCCGCAGAGGGGATCGAGTCTGTGAGCGACTTGCGCAGGTTCGCAAATTCATTTACTCTGCGCGGCGACCTCAAGGGGTTTGACAGGTGGCTACGAGACTGCATTGGGATGGGAAATATAACACAGCGAGCCTTTGTCATCTCGCACGTCACGGGCCTCCCGATCTGGTCCGATGAAATCAAGAGCCACCTCAACATGCTGGATGATGACTGTTGGGACGTCGTTGACTACTACGTGAAGTACAGGTACGTTTTAAAGGAAGCGCCACCCAACAGGTGCGCATACTACAGAGGAATGATGAGGATTATGCACAGAGAGTCTTAGAACTCAATTTAGTCCGATTTTGTCTGAGCGCGATGTTGATGCTTCAACTGCTCGTTTTCTTTGGTGAGCCTTTCGTTTTCGATTTCGAGGCACTTCCTGTAGACACCCTCTACATGAAGAGCTTTCCTGGTTTCCGCAAGCTCCTGCACCAGTTCCGTGTACTTGCCCATGTAGGTGTCATAGACTGCGAGCTTCTTTCTCGTGACCTCCAACTCATTTCTTATGTCGTCAAGACCAAGCGGCGGCGACGGCGGCGGCGGCGACGGCGGTGCTGTTGTTGCTGCTGCTGCTGCTGCTGCTGCTTCCGCAGATGAAGATTTCTGATTTTCTCTTGGAATACATCCTACTCTGCGACTGCTGCTTACACCGACCTTGTCATCGGTGCGATTCAAAGCGCGCATCATCACCTTGAACGCAGCGGTAGCGGTAGCACCGGCGGCGGCGGCGGCGGCAGTCGTGTCGTTCGTTGCTGCTGGCGTCGAAGGCCTAGAGCGCTTCGTGCCACCCATCGCGGGTAGCGGCAGCGTAACACTGCCGCCGCCGCCGCCGCCGCCGCTGCCGGGCCCGGCGCCATTACTGCCGCTTCCCTCCATCATCTCTCACCGCCCGAAGTTGGGGGTTTGCCGACCAGGCGCCGCTGCCCGGACCGGACCGGACCCATCGGGGAATAGAGGGAATAGAGGGAATCAAGGGAAAGAAGGGAACTAACCGCATCCGCTATTTATGCGGAATGCGGAATGCGGAATGCGGAATGCCACTGCGAGAAGTGCGTTGAACTCTGATGGAGAAATTTGACGAACTGCACGCTCGGATGGATAAGTTGGACGAAATGCTCGCTGGGATGAAAGACGAACTGCTCGCTGGGATGGATAAGTTGGACGAAATGCGCGCTGGGATGGAAGACGAACTGCACGCTGAGATGGATAAGTTGGACGAAATGCTTGCTCAGGTGCGAGAGCTTCAAAAAGAAGCAGATGTGCTACAAACTGAAAGGAGGGTCCAGACCCGTCTGCGGCACACCTTCATTGAGATGATTATCATTTTTGCGCGCCATTTCCAAGTTGAGTACTTCGAGTCCTTGAATCGTCTTGGCTACGAAGTATACGGCAGCGAGATAGGCAAGTCTTTGGATGCGCTTGGGGACGCGTTGTACAAAGGGAGAGAATTAAGCAAGCGCCAACACGCGGAGCGCGACTTTGTTCAATTATTCCTCGGTCTGACGGGTCCAGCACTGGCTGCGGATGTATCACGCTTGCTGGATCTAACCGCCGAACTTTACGTTTGCAACGACGATGAGCCGTTCAACGAAGCGCTCGTTTTCATCAACTACTACACCGGTATGAACACCGAGTTTCACAGGCGGCGCAGTTTCCCGTGGACGGAGGAGAGTCTGGAATACTACAAGGCCGCGCTTTCCAATTACCGTCGAGATGGCGAACACCTGAGTATGAGCTACGTAGAGCGCTTCCTCCAACAGGCGGACTTGTTCCGCAGCAAAAAGATCGTTGCACACGCGCCGAGCTGGTACAAAGATAAATTGCCGCCACGTGACAGGGGAGTGTTATAAATGAAAAATCACCCAAATCATTCACGGTAGGGCGCGCACGCACGCACACCATGGAGGCTACCCTGGACGCTATCGACAATGCAAAATCTGTCGATGATATCGTGCAGGCTTTGACAAATCTGAGCAGAAACGTCGCGGCGACGAGCGGAAATGCGATGATGTTCAAAAGTAGCAGCGGGCCTAGCGCAGATGATGACGAATCTGATACGAAGAAACGCAAGCGCATCGTTTGGGACCTAGAACAGGAGGTGCTTAAGAAACGCATCAAGACGTCCCTGATGAAACTTGAAGCGAAGGGTCACGTACCGACCCCGGCACAGCTGAGCTCCATCAAGTCGGCCCTAATCATGCATGACGAGAGTCTACCATCGGCAGTGAACCTCGCTAAGATCAAATCGCGCGATCTCAGAAACATCAAGATGGACCATGAGCAAAGCGTCTTTTCTGCTTTTGGATCCAACGATCGCGTCAGTTACATCTATCGCGGTCGCTCATTCTTCGTCGAAACTTTCTGGTTCTCGAACCTAGTCAGAGACCTTCGGAAGACAGACGAGCAGCGCATCATTTTAGATCCAGACGAGGAGTGCAACATTCACTACTTCGACCGCGATCACCCTACTATGGAATTCGAAGAGACGCTCTATAAGCGCTTGACCACTCCCGACTCAGGTCCGCACAGGATTTACGTTTCAAAACGACTTAAAAAGTATCTGCGCAGTGTCAAGAAATTTGCGAAGAATAATGACGGGTTCAGGTTCTGGTTTTTTCAACTCGATCTGTATGTTGACGACACGGAAGCCGACGGCGTTTTGCATGCGAACTGGCTCATTTTCGATATGCAGAAGGAAATTATCTACCGCTTTGACCCGAACGGCATGGATTCCGTGTCATGTGATCATTTGTTTGAAATCTTATGCTCCCATTTCCCGTTCCTAGAAGAGTGGAATTTCCTCGACATCTTCGACTACTGTTGTAAATCCAGCGGGCCACAGGCCATTGAAGCGCACGAACAGACCCTCTACACGCCCATGACCGTCAAGTACGGTGACCTACACGTTCCACAAGGACTCGAGGAGGAGGGCTTTTGCGTAGCCTGGTGCATTCTCCTGCTCTTCGTTATGATATCGGACAAGGAAAAAGACCCATTCGATGCTCTCATGGAAATCGAGAAGGGAAGTCCCAACGATCTCGCCTTTCGAATCCGAACATTCACGCACTGGCTGGTCGTGACACGCATGCGTGAGATTCGAAAGGCAATCTGGTTGCAGTCCTTCGACACTGAGACCAAAGCGAGAGCTCTAAAAGAGGATAAATTCTACACTGAGGCATTCGGAACGGATGACGTCTCTCAACCAGTGTTCATGAACAACGCATCCTTTCTAAGAACCTTTTGGACGTCTCCCAAACTTGTGAAGGCGCGCAGAATCGCAAGTATGTTCTATGATGCAGTGGACTTCCACACACAAATCGACAACTTCGTTCTTCGTGACGGTGTCAAGATCGACAACGAGGCCAATTTTGCACTCGAAGAGTACGAAAATGACCGATTCCACATGAAAAGCCTCCTGGATGAAATTGACCAATGGGTGTCGGCGCAGAGCCACGAATCCTTCATGCATTTTCGCATCGTCTTCGTGTTCACATCATCCGCCCCTCTCTCTTCGCATCCTATCCTTTTCGTGATGAGAGGCCGCAACGGGCGCTTAGAGCTTACTCTGTTCGACCCCACGAACAACAAGGACGAGTGCGCTGTTGACACACTGTGCTACGTCATCAACAAACTGCCGAACCTTCATACAAAGCTGAAGAGCAAGGAAGTGGTTGGCAACACTGACTTTTTCATCCAAGAAAACGGCAAGGAGCTGGGTATTGAGGATTGGGCCCTGAATAGCCTTTCTCGAGCCCATCCCAAGACGCGTCTGGACAAAAAGAACAAACTTTCCGGATTCTCTATTTCGTGGATCTATCTCTTCGTCTATACCGCAATGAAGATGTGCAACGAGTGGCCTGACGATTGGTTTCAAAGGCTTCGGTCTGGGTCAGCAAAGGATGCGGATTTCCGCGTAAACTGCTTCATGAGCTGGTTGGAACGCGAAGGAAAGAAGTGATCGAGTGGGTTGTAGAACATGAATGTTGCATCAG
>KQ758896.1:208818-233654 GCA_001462505.1 Aurantiochytrium sp. T66 | reverse complement strand
GCGGGGCGCGCAGGGCTCCGCGCTCGGGCCGGGCCGCTAGGGTTGATGGATGATCGTGATTTCGAACGGAATCAGCGGGACGACGGACGGATGGACGGAAGGTCGCCGCGGCGCCGCGCGCAAGCGGACCAGAGAACGGCGGGCAGCAGCGGCGCGCGGCGGGCCCGGCAGCACGAGGATTCCCGGAAGGAAGACGCCGCCCCACTGCGCGGATGGCGAGGCCTGGATATCGATTTGCGTCGTGATTCTAGTGTCTATTCTAGTAGGTCGGGATGCCGCCGGAGACCTCGCGGATTCTGCTCGTGCCAACGCCCTTCGTCTCGCTTGCGCGGGCCGCGCTGACAGCGTTCGCGAGGGCTGAGACGGGACGAAGCCAGCCGCGAGGATATTTGCGTACGCGAGATAGATCCAGGCAAGCTGCTTCGGCGCGCACGTTACAGGGCTCCATTTGTCGGTCGCAGATGTACGAAACTCGACGCCAGATCCGAGCAGCCAAACCCGGCTTGGGCAAGGAGTTTGCTTGCTAAGAAGGAGACGTGGCTTCGCTTTTGGCCGGGAGCAAGATCCTCGAGACACGCATTCTGCAACGAGGCCGTGGCCGCGTAGCTGATTGTGCGGCTGACGCCGCCTCGATAATACTTTTCGCCCAGAATGGGCTTTTGCAAGACCTTTTCCAGAAAAGGCGACCACGGACCTGCGTGAGAGAAAGCCCAGACTCCGCCGCGGACACCTCGATGCCCCAAAAGGCATTCAGGTCGTGGTACACCATAGGGATGCCGCGCTGTGCCGTCAATCAAGGGCTGCTGCCTCTTTTTTAAGCAAAGGGGACCTCGTGTATCTAAAAGACGGAGCTGCCCATCGTCGTTTTGGCCTTCAGCTCGATGATTGCCTTGCATTTGGACATCATCATCATTGCGGAAGCTGAGCATGCCAGAATGCAGCGCGCAACTGCAGTTCAAGAAGCAGATCTTCCCGGTGGGCAAGTACGTACAGGCCCGAGCACGAGGCAAGGCATCTTCGTTTCATTTCGATGGGCTGGCGGACGCCCTGAGCTCGTATTGCCGCACGCTCCTGGTACGGGTACTACGCAAGTCCCCGTGCAAGTACCCGTGACCATATTGCTGGAAGCACGAGAGATAGCTCTTCCGAAAGCTCTCGATAGAGGACAGCAAGCACTTCGCGACGATCCTGACGATGGTCATCATCGCCGGCGACGCTGACCACGACGGACGCCTCCCGGAGCGCATGAGCCATGCGTGCGTGCCCGCGACGCCCCGCGGCTCATCGGAGAAGCGAGCGGAGGACATGATATATATAGAAGATTATTGTGATTTGTGCTGATTGAGGGGGGAGGCTCCGTGGGGCCGCTTTCTCACAAGTGAAACTAGCGCCGGAGAGCGGGCGGCCGGACCTGCGGAGAGAAGTAAGTTTACACGACGAGGGGCGACTGCGCCTTGCGGAGGTCATCGCGGCGCTCCTCGCGGCGGGACTGGCGGCGCACGAGTTCCCTCTTGACCTCGGTGCGGACGTCCTTCTGCACCTCGGGGGCGCCGTAGAAGGCGTCGTGGGTGCGGGGCTTGGCGCCACGGCTGGCGGTGCGCACGTGGAGCCTGCGGATCTTCTCCTGCTGCTCGGGGGACCGCGAGTTGAGGTAGATGTCGTTGGCGCTCTGCTCGGCCGGGTTCGTGACCGTGTCGAGCACCTTGGGGATCTCCGTCACGCCCATCTTGCGCACGCCGTGTCCGTCAGAAATGTCCCAGGCCTTGGCGACGCGCGAGTTGCGCCTGGCCAGCAGGCCCGTGCGGTTCGCCTTGGACAGCATCTGCTCGCAGACCGCCGGGAACGCGCGGTCCTGCGTCAGGTTCTGCTTCAGAAAGAGGCACTCGGGCACCGAGATCTTCGCCTTGGCGCCCGCCGACGCGCGCCGGTAGATCTCCTCCACGTCCTTCTCCTGGTTCTTCATTGTCTCGGCTCTCTCGGTGTCGATCTCGATCTTCGTGCGGCGCTCGGCGCTCGGCGTGGGCTCGTGGCTTGGCGTGGGCTTGGCGTCGAGGGCGGCGAGCTGTGCGTGGCGTGGCTGCGTGCGTTGGTCGGCGGTCACGGGCTTGAAGGGTCGCGTTTCGGGTCTGCGAGCCGAGGTTTTGCTCGCCGCCACGGGCCCGCGGCCGCCGTCCCGCAAGTGCGCTATCCGCATAACCCACTTGCCAGACGCGCCCGTGCCACTTGCCGGCCGGCCCCTACACTGCCGCAAACATTTCCTCGCGCGATAATATCCTTTTTACAGGCCAGTGGCGCTGAGTGGGGAGCAGACCCACTGCGGGGAACAATGAAGTTCTAACTTCTAAGGTTCTGAGAGAGCTGTGGCGGCCTGGCCGCTGGATTTATTTCGGTCGAACGAATGATCGATCGGCCGATCGATCGATCGAAGATCTGGCGCGCAAGGCGAGTCGCAAGGCGGCCGTAGACGGCTCAGGCACGGCGAGGCGGGGAGAAGCGCCGAGCGAGCAGCGAGCGTTTTTCAACTTTCACGCTTTGACGCCCGCCGCCCACTGCGCCGCCGTGCCCCTGGACGGACCGCCTATGTCCCCTACAGCCAGCTTTGCGTGACCCCCGCAACGGGCCACGTGGCACCACCCCAGCAAAGTGGCAGCAGCCCCAACTCGCGCCGAGTCGCGGGCCGCACAGCCGGCCGGCCGCAAGCGCGGAGGCGGAGGCCGCGCTGGGGCCTCTCGACGGTGGCTTGGCCGGCCGTCATGCCGGCCGCCTCGCCCGTCTTGACGTCCGGCTTGGCGTGATGGCGAGCGACGACTCATGATGTGATAAGGTGATCAGCCAGAGAAGATCCGAGCGCGCGTCCCACTGCGGGCGCTGCGGGGCGGCGGATCCGAACGTCACGGCCAAGATATGGACCTGCCGCAGAGACGCGTCCCCTTGGCGCCACTGGGACCTGCGCACCTCTCGCCTCTGGGACGCTGCGCCCTAAACGGGTCCCGAACGTTTGTCTCGCGTTTGGACGAGCGCGCGGCTGCGGGCCAGAGCCGCACTGAGACTGCCCCCTCATGGAGGCTTCCAGGGAAACGGCAAAGAATCCTCCGGGAAAAGGCTGTGAGGGGAACGCCGCGCGGGACGCGGTCGTGGGCCCCCTCACAGGCCGCCCGCAGGCACTGGGCCCCCAACCAACGCGCGGCGGGCGCTTTCTTTCAAAGGGCGCTTCGTAAGGGGGCCTTGTGAGAGCGCCGATTCGTGCCCCGAACGCACGCACTGCACGAATTCGAATTTCGAGAATTTCGTTCGTTCAAGTTGCGTTGCGAGTTTCAATTCTGAATTTTATCGCGCACAATCCATCCATCCGTCGCCGCGCCGGCCTGGACTGGGCGGTCGCCAGGTCGTCGCCAGGCTAGCTCGTCACGACTCATCTCACGACGGCCACGCCCGCCGGCGACTCGGCTCCTGCGCCGCGCGCTCTGCAGCGGCTCATGGTACGGTCGGCAGGCTTCGATCGATCGATCAACATCAAGAGAATGGGGCGTAATTCACCTATCTGGCCGACACGGTGCAATAACCCCCGGCCAGACGGGCGGCCAATCGGTCGGCCCGAAATCATGATTGTCTGCGCATGGTAAACTTGAACTCCAGAGGCGACCGGACGCGTACAGTTTCGCCATGACATAGCTTCTTGACTGTGAGGCGATGATGCGTCTTCGGGTACTGGTCTCGCCGAGTACGGGTACGTTCATCTCCGTACAAGACTCGTTTCATTTTCGATTCGTTCAGTCTGGACGGAGCGTCTCGAACCGAATGCTGCTCTCTCGTGTTCTGTCAGCCGTGCCGCCAGCAAGTTTTTTGCTCTGCTCGTGTCGAGTGCTCGTGTCGAGTGCTCGTGTCGAGTGCTCGATGTCCATTTCGAGACTATCGCCCTTTATGAAGCTACGCCTAGGAATACCATCAGAGCAAAAACTTGGAGACCGTGACTCAGAACATGAAACACGAAGCCCGGCTGTTCATGGTAAATGACATGGCGGGCTTTGACAAGGCCGGAGTTCGATCTTCTCGCACTGCTCTTGTTTTCGAAGATTTCCAACATGACTGGAGCCCGCTCGCAAAACGCCCTTTTCACTGGTATCTGTGATGAGGGTCTTGAGTGATTCTTGTCGAGGTTGAGCAATCGTACTGGATGAGAAAGAACTCGGACGCGGTCAGCTCCCTCATGAAAACTTCTTTGGAGCGTCTTCCCCGGCCTCGTTTCTGGCGTCACTTGCTATGATCCCAGCCGCCGGCTTGATCAATGACAAACCAAGGTTTGCTTGCGAGCGTCCGGCCGGGGGAGACCCGCGTCTGATATCGGGGTCTCCACTTGTGTGCGCCCGGACCGGAATGCGAGCAATCTCGAATCTCGCTTCATTCCAACTTGAAGATCATCATCGGGATGTTGGACGCCCAGCCAGTCTAGAGCTAGGCTAAGATCCTCAGCAGGCTGCCCGCCGCCCGCGCGGGCGCCAGCCGTCCCTCCGTTGCCTGCCTGTCTGCCTGCTGCGCACGCGTATTCCTCCCCAGCGCAGAGCCGGCCTGGGACGACCGATTCCGCGCCATCTTGATCATGACGACGATCCCGACGGCCGCGCTGCCGTCGTGGCCCGCGCGCCCTGCCGCGCCGCTGCCGGCAGCCCGCCGGCCGGCCCTGCGGCGCGCGGGGCGCCCGGTCTTGGCCGGCATGATCGTGCAAACCCTGAACGAGGCCGGTGAGGCGCAGACGCACGGGCAGACGCAGACGCAGACGCAGACGCAGAGCTGATGGCGAGCCGGCGCGCGGCCGTCGGGCTGGGCGTGCTGGGCGCGGCCGCCGCCACCGTGTACGCGGTGCCGGCCTTCAAGGAGACGCGCACGGGGGCCTACCTGGCGTGGAACTACCCGTATGACGTCCTGCACAAGGACACCTACAGCGAGACCTCGTGGAGGCTCGCGCTCGGCGGCCTGAGCGGTCTCGGCGCCGCCGTGGCGCTCACGCGGGGCGTCGGCGGCGCCGCAGGCTCGAGCAACCTGCTCCTGGGCGTGCCGAGGACCGCGCTGGCCATGTTCACCGGCATGGTCACCTTCTCCGTCACGACCCAGCTGACGCCGTACATCCTGCCGCCCGCGCACCGCGCCACCAAGTTCATCATGTACGGCGTCGACGGCCTCATGGCCGACACCGTGGGCCGCTTCGAGGGCGACCTGCCCCTCTGGGAGAAGCAGGACGGTATCACACGCGAAGACGTGGAAAAGTACGTGGCCAAGGAGTCCGCGCGCAAGAAGGAGCTCGGCAAGACGGGCGCCACCAACGGCGCACTTGCGGTCGAAGACCCGATGGAGCTCCTCGCCAAGATGGACGCGCCTCAGCTCGAAAAGGAACTCCGCAAGGACGCGCTCCCCGAGGACCAGCGTAAGCGCGCACTCGAGCTGCACCGCAAGGAGCTTGTCTCCACGCTCCTGCGCATGCGCCGCGAGCAGTCGCTGCTCGAGCACCAGATCGAGTCCAAGACGCGCGCCATGAAGAAGCTCGGCCACGGCCCCCACTCCCAGGAGCTCGGCGACGAGGTCGCCAAGCTCCAGGACGAGATTGCCGAGAAGGACAAGACCAAGGCCTCGCTCAAGGACAAAGCCTCGCGCTTCCACAACGAGAGCCTTTCGGGTCTCTGCGACGCCGAGGTTTACGTCAAGGTACACCGTCTCGAGGAGCTGCGCGAGCGCCAGCTCATGATGGCGCAGCAGGCGCGCGAGTCGGGATCCTTCGATCGCATGGTCCTCCGCAAAGAGCTCCGCGCTCTCGACGCGCAAAAGCATGATCTCAAGAAGAACGCCAAGGACGCCTTTGGTGTGCGCATCAGCAAGAAGGCCGCCTCCGTGGAGCCCTGGCGACACGTCCTCGAACTATAGATCAGTGCAGAGCTCCAAAAATATAAAGGAAGATTTGTTGGTCGATCGCGGTCGGGCGAGGTTCTCAAAAAGGAGCGTCCCACACAGCCCGCTTGTCCTACGCCCTTGCTTGTGCTTGAGGGGCGCGTCTGCATTGTCTTGCGCATCCCGCACAGCCCGCACGTCCTACGCCCCTACTTGTGCTTGAGGGGCGCGTCCGTGATGTCGCGCGCGAAGGCCGCCTCGTCTGGCTCGTACTCGTGCAAGCGGCGGCGCAAATCAGTAAGCTGGTCCGTCTTTTGTGTCAGCGTCTTGCGCATCTGCTGGAACTGCTTGGACGAGCGGAAGCGCGCGGAGACGTCGTCGAGATCGATGCCGTGCGTTTCCAATAAAAGCTCGCGCGCATCCGCCAGCTCGGCGCGCAGACTGACGGCGGCGCCGCGCTCCTCGTCAAGGTCGGCCTGCAAGCGCAGCAGCTTGTCACGCGCCGAGGCGCCCTCCGGGGCCTTGGCTTCCTCCGCCTGCGCCTCGGCGGCAGCACGGCCCGAGACTGCGGCCTCAAGCTGCCGCTTGAGCGACTCCACCTCGTAGGTAAAGTTCGAGAGCTGTTGCTTGGCGCGGTCGAGGTCATCGTGCAGGGCCTCGTTCTCCTTGCGCGAGGCGGCGACCTGGTCCTGAAGCTGGGCGTTCTGGTCCAGGATGCGCTGCTGCTCGTCGCGGAGCGAGACGAGACGGCCCGCCTTGCTCTTGGCGCTTGGGATGCCCTGGCCCTCGAGACGGATCTTCTCCACCTCGGAGATCAGGTGGCTATCCTCGATCTTTGACGTGTCCATCTCCAGCTCCAGGTCCTGGGAGTCTGCGTCCTGGAAGAGCTGCTGGATGGCAAGCACGCTCATGCTCACAGTCCTGCGCAGATCATCCTCGTAGCTGGTCTTGACCGAGTCGCAAAGGCTTTGCAAGATGTCCTTGACCTCCTCCGGGTCGAGGAGCGCCTCGCCATCGAGTCGGGCCTCCTGGGCGTCCGTGAAGATCTCCTGGATCTCCTGCACCTGGACCTCTCGTTTCTGCTTGAAGAACTGGATGTACTTGGCCAGCTGCTCCCTGTGGAACTCGCTCAGTTGCAGCGCCATCTTGGAGAACCCTCCGCGCAGACGCGTCTGCACGCGGGCCGTCTTTTTCCGCCGCCAGAAGCGCTCCCTGCGCAGCGCGAGCTCTGCTTCGCTTTGCTTTTCATTCAAGAACTGGAGTAGTACGCGCCGGCGCTCTCGCGCGGGGTAGTGGCCTACGTGTGCATGTAGTGTATGTATGGCCGTTGGGGCCCTTATTGGCCCGGGGCACGCCGCCCTCCGCGACCGTCCAGCTTGACGCCCTAGCCTCGGTCATTCATTATCTAGGGCCCAGGCCTCAGGCTGGCCTGGTGCATCATCTGTCCTGATCGCCCGGCGCGGCGTCTCGGCTCGCCACGCCGCTACCCTCGCAGCTTGCTGCAAGCTTCTGCCCGCGCCCAGGTCTCGCGCGCGAGCATGCGCGGCTTCTCGAGCAGTTCATCGAGATGGGGAGGATTACGACATAAGCACGACGGAAGCATTGCCGCACTTGCGGGGGTATATAGTTCACTGTGCGGGGAGATATACTCCACTGTGCGCGCAGCTATAAAGCAGTGCGCGGGGAAGAAGCGCCCGCTCTTTCGGGCTCCGACGGCGGCAGAGCCCGACCCCGCGACCGACGAGACCCTCGCGACGCGCGCGCGCTCGCCCGGGACCGCGCGCGGCGGCCCGCTGCCCCCACCCCCCCACCCACCCCCGCGCCGCTGACCCGCGCGCGCCGCAGGCAGGCAGGCAGAGGAAGGATGGGGCGCACGGGCAGCGCGGGACTGGGCGTGCTCGTGGGCGGCTTCGTGGTCGCCCTGCTGACGCTCGCGTACGCGGAGCACGACAACGGCCCCGGGAAGCCCAAGGCCGGCTTCTGGCGGGCGCTCTCGTGGGTCATCGGCTGGCTGTACTTTTTGGCGTGGTCGATCTCGTTCTACCCCCAGCTCGTGCTCAACTACCAGCGCAAGAGCACCGAGGGCCTCTCGTACGACTTCATCTGGCTTAACCTACTCGGGTTCGTGGCCTATAGCATCTTCAACGTGGCCTTCTTTTCGTCGCCCACCGTGCGCGAGAGCTACCGGCGGGCGCACGACGGGGAGGAGAACCTGGTGCGCGCGAATGACGTCTTCTTCGCGCTGCACGCCACCGCCGTCACGGCCGGCACCCTGATGCAAATGTACTATTGCGGGTACCGCCGACCCAAGGGCGTACTCGTGCGGCCCGTCGTCCGCCTCTTCATCGGGGTCACCTCGGTGCTCACGGTCTTGTACCTGATCTGTGTCATGGCAAAGGGCAACCCCATGTGGGAGGTCGGCGCCAGCACGAACTTTTGGACCATGCTCTCGTGGCTGTACTTTGTCTCGTACATCAAGCTGGTCATTTCCTTTGTAAAGTACTGCCCGCAGGTGTACCTCAACTACCAGCGCAAGTCGACACAGGGCTGGTCCATCGTCAACGTCTCGCTCGACTTTACTGGCGGGCTCTTGTCCTTCCTTCAGCTCTTCATCGACGCCTCGCTCGAGAACGACTGGTCTGGGATCTACGGAGACCCCGTTAAGCTCGGACTTTCGCTCCTCTCGCTGGGTTTTGACATTATTTTCATGATTCAGCACTTTGTGCTCTACGGCGACCGCGACCCAGAATTCTACGCTCCCTCGGCCCGGCACGACTCGGACGCGCACCTCTCCCTCGACGCTGACGATCTGCGAGACGGTAGCGATGAGCGCCAGCCGCTCACGACTGCGTAAGCAGCGCGAGCACGCGTTTAGGCGGGCGCGCGGTGCGGGCCCGGCGGCCATTTATGCTCTGTTTCTGCCCCTCGCCCTTGGTAAACTATAACTCGACGAACGGTGATTGGTATCGCTCTCCTTGGTCTCAGATTCGCGGCGGCTCCGGCGCGGCGTCGGTAGGCGGCGCTGGAGTGTGCGTGCGCTGCACAGATGTTACCGAGTAAAAGCCGGGCTCGATGTCATCTTCGTGGGCATCGAAAACGCCGCTCGGGCCGGGTAGCAACACGCTCGTATTCCGGCGCGTGTCCGTTCGTCGAAAAGGGGACATGTAGCCGCCCTTGGACCCGGAGCTGGCTCCCGTGGTGCGGAAGGTGCTCTGCGAGGCGCGGCTCGGACTATAGTCATTCTGGCGGGTCGAGAGCACGTGCTTGAGGTGCGAGACCGCAAAGGAGACCCCAAAAGCGAGCGGGATCATAGAATACGCCAGGTAGAAGAGCGTCAGACGGCCTGGCGGCGGCACCCCGAACTCGACATTGTCCTGCCCGCTCACCTCATCCAAAGGATCCAGGAAAAGGTCCGCCGACGACGGCGCTCCATCGCAGGTGTCGCAGACGCCAGGGTAGGCCGCGCCGAAGCCGTCGAGGCTGCACTTGCTGCAGCAAATGCCGGCGTCGTAGGCTGTCGAAGATTGCTCGAGCGTGTCGACGCAGCCGAAAAAGCCCTCGCTGCTGGTGCAGTCCCACCAGCGAAACATGGATGTGGCAAAGGTCTCGAGCGAGGGCGCCGTCGAGAGTACGCCAATGAAGGCGAGGAAGATAAAGAAGAAGAACAGCGAGCCGAGGCGGATCGTCTGCGCCGTGATGCGGAGCGAAATACCCTCGTCCGTGGCTCGGTTTACGGTGCGCCATGCGCGAGACCCTCCCGAAGGTCCCGCTTTGCGCAGACTCCGGCCGATGCCGTTCTGGCCGCCCGAGCTCGACCCGCTGCTCGACCGCGAGGACGCAGACCCCTGCATCGAGTAGATGACCGAGGTGCTCGCAAAGCTCATGTTGCCGCAGAGGATGCTGAAGCACGAGTTGCGCTCCGAGCGCAAGAGAAGGGACACGGAGATGGCCGTCACAAAGCCGGCAATGCCCGAGAGCAAGAGGGGAATGTGGATGAGGATGAGCTCGTGCGACGCGTGCGCGAGGCGCGGAAAGCACATAAAGGTGTTCCGCACCAGGTACATGGTCTGGAACTCGACGAGACGGCCCTCGTCGTCGTACTGCCGTGGGTCGTCGAGCCCGAGAGCGCAGGCGCAGAGGATGGCGGGCAGCAGGAAAGAGAACGTCCAGACGCAGACTTGCTCGCGCCTCGAGCCGCGGTACCGGCGCATGCGCTTGGCCGCGTGCACGCGCAGCCAGATGATAGCCAGTGTCATGGTGATCATGTTTACGAGCGACATGAGCACAAAGGGCGCCGTCTTGGTCACCCAGCACGCCGCCGACTCGTGCACCTTAGTTGCTGCCTGCGAGACGAGGCCGACGTCAAAGCCAATCGAGGCGGCGGGCACGGCGCTCACGAACGCGAAGAGGATGCCAAAGCCCGCGGCGAGACGGAAGAGCTTGAGCACAATGCGCCGCCGATCGCCGTCAGACCGCGGCCGCCGGATCCCGTACACGGGCGGTCGATTCCTCAATTCCTGCGACGCCTTGTAGAACGCAAACACGTTAAATGGGATGCTCAGGAGCCCCGGCACCACAACGGCTTGCCGCATGCTTTCCCAGGCGTCGTCAGAGTACACGGGAAGCTTGGCAGGATACTCGCACGTGAGGCTGCCCGGCGCGACCCTGTCCACGGCCACCTCGAGGGGGTACTCGCAGGTGAATGTGGTGTCGACAGCGGCGGCGAGAACGTCAAGGTCCTGGCCGCTGAAGCTCGGAGTGGCCGCGTTTGTTTCCCAGACATCGGTGCCGATCCACTCGTTTGGCCTGAAGAAGTACTGCGGAGCTGCACTTGATGACTCCGCGTCGCAGGCGGTGACGAGCCCCGGGTGGCTCGCAAGGAGCCCGGCGCAGCTCGAGCGGATCTCCTGGCATGCGTCCGCTGACATTTTCATGGGGGCCGGGCTCGCTTCCTGGTCGCAGACCGGGTACTTTGACACGCAGGCGTACACGCGAAAGATGGCCGCGCACTCGGCGCCCGCGCTGGCCAGAGCCTCGCTCAGGTCTCCGAAGCGGGCCTCGAGCTCCATCTCGACGGCCAGAACATCTGCGAGGTCGGCGTCGGTGCCTAATTCGGCGTCAGGCATGTACACGTTCGCGCCTGCAAGGACTGAAGAGCAAAACAGGGTCTCTTGGGCCGGGTAGGTCTGGCACCCGGAGACATTTCTGCCTCCGAAGCCGATCATGAATGTATAGGTGTCGACCTGGACGGTCTGCGCGCCTTGCACGGCCGCGAGCGCGGCGTTTGCGGCCGTGGCATTCTCGTCAAAGGGGCAGGTCTCTGCTGCCGTGACGACTGCCACCGTCCACAGCGTCGCGAGGCTCGCGAGGCCCGCGAGGCCGATGGCTCTGCGCCCGCGCAGCATGTCGCGGCCTCCGCTCGCCAAGCAAGCAAGGTTTCTTGGCGGGAAAGGATTCCAGGATCAACCTGCGCGACGCAGGATGCCCGCCTTCGCGCGCTTGCAGCAGCACGCGTTCTGCTGCACGCGCGGCACGTGCTGCACGCGCTGCTCGGGCCCCGGGGTCCGTGCCGCACCGCGCTCGCGCTCGCGACGGACTATCTTTCGCGGCGTGCGTGCGTGCGTGCGTGCGTTGGAGATCTACTGGGCCCGGCCGCCCGAGGGCTCGCGGGATGTGGAAAGTCTCGCGGGCCGCGCCGCGCCGTGATAAACGGACGGACGATACTCGAGCGGCCCGGCACGTGCAGCGCGGTACCGACCGTAGGTCGACCGACGACTTCTTCGCTCGAGGCCGCCGCAGGCGCGTCGAGCGTCGCGTCGCGTCGCGTCGGGCGGACGAACTTCGTCTGGCGGGTGTTTGTTTGGGCGTTTGCCACGAGTGGATTGGAGTCGAGTCGAGGCGAGGCGAGGCGAGTCGAGCAGCGAGAAGGAGGGAGCCTCGGCGATCTTGGATGATCTATCTAGCTAGAGGTATCTCTTTCTCTTGGATGCTGCAGCAGTTGCGAGCGAACTTTCCCGGTGTGCGTGACCACGCGGCGGGCGCGGAAGCCGGGCCAGACCAAACTTGGTCGCCGTCTGCAGTGCAAGTCAGTGCAGTGCAGTGCAGTGCAATGGTGAAGAAGAAGAAGAAGAAGAAGAAGATGATGATGATGATGATCATCACATCATCATGGCCTGCGCGGCGCACCACCAATCTTGCCGTCGGTCGCCTTCCAGCGCAGGGCTCGACGCAGCTGCGACCAGAAGGTACAACTTGTACGCACGCACGCACGCACGCACGCACGCACGCACGACATGGCATCTTGCGACGATGCAATGCTACGTGCCAAGGCTGCTCTGCTGGCACGATCGCAGCCTCGTCGAGGTCGTCGGGCGTCAAGTCGTCAGGGCTCTCCTGGCCGAGCTCCTGGCCGGCCGCGAGCGCGAGCGAGAGGCTCGAGCGACGTCGCGAGAGCGAGAGAGCGTGGCGGCGCACACTCCGCGCTTTCCGAAGTTTGGGCCGCGTCGCGTCGCGCCGCGTCGCGTCGCGGCCCGCGAGAAGGAGCTCGAGCTGCTCGACCGCCGGTACTCGACGCGAGTCGACTCGATCCGCGCGCGCGCTGCCTGCCCGCAGGCAGCAGGCAGGTACGTACAGTACGCACGCACGCACGCACGCGAGCTAGCCAGCTGGCTCGAGCAGTGCGCACGCGTCGAAGGCGAGCGCCACGAATGCAAGATTTGGCGGATTTCGCGAGCAGTTGTGGAGGTGGCGAGCGCGCGAGGGAGCGCGCTCGTGGTCGAACGCCTGCGCCCGCGCCGGGTCGGCTCGCCGTGGCACGGCATGGCAGCGGCGAGCATTGTCTTACGTGCAGGATACGGACTTACCCGCGCGGAAACAAACGTAAAGTCTGCGCGCGCAGTCGGCCAAGTCGGCATTGGCAAGTCAGGCAGCGCGTGCAGCGCGACTGAGTAGTCGTCGAGGTCCCCCAGCACGCGCATCTTGGCCGCGCGGTCCACGTTGTGGCGTTCCAGCACGGCCTGCGGCAGCTGCTCAGCCGGCTGGCGCTTCCCTTCGAGCTCCGGAGTTCGGAAGCGTGCGCTCTTGCCGTGCGAGGCCAGCAGGAGGCAAGGATCTTGCCAAGCCAGGCGGTCAGGACGACGTCAGGACGTGGTGATGTGATGCTGGCGTTTCGAGGTTTCCGTGTCGGAAAGAGCAGTTTAGGGCCCCCCGGCCGTGCCGAGCGCACTGCGGGGGGATCCCTTCGGGCTCTTCGCGAGATCCCAGGCCGCCTGGTGACCGCACCGCTACGGACGTACGTACGTACGTAACCTACGCGTAGTACAGTACTGCGAACCCAGCCCAGCTTCGCGCTGATCTACATGATGATGATGTTGGCGCTCTATCAAACGTCAATCAAGGCTTTGATTGAGCACTGGCAGTGCGGTTGGAAGGCGCTGTCCACCGCTTGGCAGTCCACCTTGATGACCTGGGACGTATAAAGGTACGGTGTGGCGGTACAGGCGGCCAAACCCAAAAAGTGGTGAGCGCACGATTCCGCCTTCGGGCCTGTGAGTGACGGTCTGACCCAACTTGCAAGTTTACCTTCGCCCACGTACGTACGTACCAAGGAGACTAATAAGCTTGATGAAACCACAGGCGGCTGGCAACGACGGCAAGCGAGCGAAAAGTATCGCGCATTTGCCGCGGGACCGGCAAATTCCGCGCGCCGCAGCTCGAGCTTACTTTGAAACCAAGACACACTTCATGACAACAAGATCTCCTTTCGTGGCCAGAGTTTAGGTCTATGCGCGTCCCAAATTCGTTTAGGGTCGTGGGGCTCGTGCCTGGCGGCCCGGGCCGGGTTTCATCTTCGCGCCGGTCCGCTACGGTGGTCCACAGGCCGGTGGTCCGTGGCGCGATGCTTTGTGGAGCGCTCGATGGCGTCAGATGGGTCGCCTGGAAGATCATCAGTGCTGGCGCCGAGGCCCTGGCGCGAAGTGACAGCGCGCGCGCCCATGCCTGCCGCAGAAAGCGGGGCGGTCATGCCCTGCATCCGGGCACCGGCTCCGGCGCCTTGAGTCCACCCAAGCTTGGCCAAGAGCTGCGAGCCCTTGTTAGACGCCGGCACCGGCGCATGCTCCGCGGGTACCTTTTGCGCGGGCAAACCTGCCTTTGCATCCAGCTCGGCTTGCGGGACCGCGGAAGCATGATGCTTCTGCCGCCGGCCGCTCTTGTTCTGTCGTTTGAGCATTTGTTTGTGCAGAACGGAGCGCTGCTCGTGCCGTTCAAGGTTCTGGCGCGAAGGAAACTTGCGGAGACAGACCATGCAAACGTGCTCCGGTCGAGGTGGGAGGGACTCCGAGTCCACAACATGGTCGTCGGCGCTGGAAGTCTCTAATCGAATCGTGGCTCCCTTCTCGCGCGAATTTTGTCGCAGCTTGCGCGTCTTGCTGGGCTTGACAATGTCGAGGCGCACGACGCCGCTTGCAGGCTCTCTTGATCTGGCCGAGGCACGCTCAGGGTTTTGAAGGGGTGCGGCCTGTTCCGGGGGTCTCGGCGCGCTCGAGGCCACGACCGTGGATGCGAACCACTCTTGATGGGCGACCGCCCGGGGCCCGACCCCGGGGTCATGGAACGCCGCCGGCGGCCTCGCAAGACTCGCAAACGCCGCGGGCGCAACTTGAACGGCACCATTTCGAGCCGCCGCCATCGCGAGCGCGGCCTCGGCTCCCCTCTCGCTGAGAAACTCCACATACGCGGTGGAACCCGCCGCGTGGAGGCCGCGTAGGGGCGCGATTCGCTCCATTGCCGCGCGGAGGTCGTTGTCCGAGACGTGCGGAGGGATCTCCGCGAGGCGGACGACCGCGTTCTTGGCGGTGGCGGCCGCATCGTCATCCTGAAGAGGATATCCTCGTCGGCATCACCGTGCTCGTCAGTTTACCCCGTCTCGCGCGCAACTACTCGAGGCGCCGCACGCACGCCGGCCGCGATCAGCCCGGCCCCGCGGGCCTTTCCTCGCGGGCCAGAAGTACCTCTGCGCGGCGCAGCCCCTGCTGCTCGCGGTGGCGCGGGCCCTGCTGCCCGCGCTGGCGGCGCTCCTCGTCCCCGGATACCGGCGGCCTCCACATGGCCCGATCCAGCTGCTCCTGCCGCCGCCGCTTGCGCGCCGCGCGGCCCAGGGCCGCCGCGGGCTGCTGCGGCTGCCGCTGCTGCATGGCCGCGGCGCCGCCGACGTTGCGCGGGTCGGCCGCGAAGGCGTCTCGGGTATGTAGTATGTACTATGAGGAGGAGGAGGACGACGACGACCCCGACCTCGACAATGGCCTGGAGGACGGCCGCAAGGGCGACGACGCCGGCGTGGAATAATGAAGCATATAGTTGTGAAGGGTTACGTACGCAAGCACGCAGGGAGGCCTCCGTCCTGCGCGCGGAGACGTAGTAGTACGTAAGTACATGCGTCTAGCCAAACATGACGCCCGAGGAGGAGGCCTCCTTGTCGTCCTCCTTGAGCTTGTCGAGCGAGAGCTTGAGCTCCGCGTTGAGGCGCTGCAGCACCTGGTCGTGCTCGAGGTTCTCGTTCCAGAAGTTGATAAAGTCTTCCTCGTAAATGCGGCCGTGGTCGGCGCCCGGGATCTTAGCAAAGAGCTCGAGCATTTCCTCGGGCGAGGCGGGCTCGAAGCCGAGAACCTTGGCGGCGTTCTGCATCTCGAACTGGTCCACGAAGCCGCTGCCATCGTGGTCGAGCGAGCGGAAGAGCGCAGACAGATCGGGGAGCGGCTGCCGCGGCTCGTCCGAGACCGGGTGCGAACCGCCAAACTCGCTGAGAAAGCTCATGGCGTCGTCGAGCTGCCTTTTCTTCTCGGCACCGTCCCAGCCGAGCAGGTCGGCCATAATGTTGGCCACCTTCGGCGCGGCAAACTTGGCCGCGTCAGAGTTCAGGTACGCGAGGCGTGTGCGAATGCTCAGCATGTCGCGCACCGTGCGCGCGTATTCGTTGCGCACGGCGAACTCGATCTCGGCCTCGAGATACGGGTAGTTCTCCACGATGGGAACGCCAAAGCGCGGCCAACCCTTGGAAGTGGGGCGCACGAGCTTGCACACGTCCCAAGCGCGCACTCCGTAGGTTCGTGCGAGGTGGCGCGCCACATTTTCGGAAATGCTGTAAGTCTGAATGAGCTGCACAAAGAGGTCCTCCTCGTAGCCCTCGCCGCCGACGAAGGGGATCTTGGTCGTGCGGCACGGACCGGCGCGCGCCTTGAGCTCCGGAGCTTCCTTGATGACGCGGTCCACGACATCTTCTGCCATCTCACGCGAGGTGGTCCACTTGCCGCCCACCAGAAAGATGACCTTGGACTCTGGGTTGACCGAGATAGTGTGGTCGCGGCTGGCCGGGGCGCCGGGCGGGGCGTGCGGGTCCACGGCCAGCGGGCGCCAGCCGCGCCAGGCTGACAGGACGTCGGAGCGGCGGACGCGAAGGTGCGGGCTCAAGTACTTTTTCACTTCGTTCAGGATCCACTGGATCTCTTCCTCGGGGGGTGCCGGCGTGCTCGAGGGCTCGCCCTTGCGGTCCGTCGTGCCGACCACGGTGCTGCCCTGCCAGGGCAGGAAGAACAAGAAGCGGCCGTCGCTGGTGTTGATGTCCAAGAGGCCCATGTCGGGCGAGGAAAAGTACCCAGGCAGCACCAGGTGGGTCCCGGCTGCGCCGCGCACGGCCGGCGGCGCGTCAGGGTCCTCGAGGGCGCGCAGCTGGTCGGTAAAGGGCCCTCCCGCCAGGACGATCTTGTTGGCGCGGATCGAAAAGGTATCGCCCGAGATCTCGTCGCGCGCGCGCACGCCCGTGACGCGGGCGGCGTCTTGCGGGTCCTCCTTGAGCATTTCCACCACGTTAACGTGGTTGGCCACGGTGGCGCCCTGCTCGGCAGCCGTCATAGCCATGGCCACGCAGGTTCGCGCGTCGTTGTGCTGGCCTTCATAAAAGACCTGCGTATACTTCATGCGCCCGCTGTCGAGCTGCGGGAAGCGCTCTCGCGCGCGCCGCTTGGACATGACGTAACTTGGCGGGCACGTAAAGCCGCAGAGCGAATCGTAGAACTTGAAGATGCCCGGCAGGATCATGCCGGCCATGGCAAAAATCGGATGGCCCATCGGCGGCGGCCAGGAGATCCAGCGGTCGATGGGCACGGCGATGGCGATCCAGTTGGTGAGGTGCGGCTGGGTCTCCAGAAAGTACCTTCGCTCGCGCTGCGCGCCCATGACCATCTTGATCTCGCCGACAAAGTTCTTGACCGACTGCACGGGGCTCAGCAGCGTCTCGCGCGAGAGCAGTGAGGCCACGGCCGTGCCTAGGTACCTTACGCCAGCCCAGATGAGCTTGGTGCTGCGGGAGCTGGTCTCGCCGGAGAAGTCCTGGCGCTCCACGAGGGCCACCGAGAGCCCTCGCGACGCCGCGTCGAGCGCCGTGGCGCACCCGGTGGCGCCTCCGCCGATGACCAGGACATCAAAGGCCTCCTCGCGGCGCAGCGCTTTCACCTGGTCCTCGCGTGAGGCCACGCCCTTCTTGGCGGCCGTGGACAGTGTCCTCTCCGCCGCCGACGTCCCTGGCGCGGCGGCGGCGGCGGCGGCGGGCGTCCGCGTGGACAGGAGCCGCCGCGAGGGCGGCGTTCTCGCGCGGCCCAGGTTCCGCAGCGTCATCCTCGCCGCCATGGTCCCCGCCGCGCTCGCTCGCTGCATGCCTGCTGCCGGCGTCCCGGCGCGCGCGCTGGTGTGGCTGCTGGCCGCTGGGCTGGGGCGGGCGTCTCGCTGATGGGCGTCTGCGGCGGCTCGGGTCGGGAGTCTGGACCCGCGCGGCACCTCGCAAGATGGCCTCCGGCTCAGCTTCCCAACACAAAAACAGGGAGCGGGTGACGAGCACGGGCGGCAGGCTCCTCTGCCCGTGGGCCGCACCGCGCACGAGCGCCGCGGAGCGCGAGACGGGACACGACACGAGACGAGACGAGACCCGGGCGCGGGGATGGAATGATGGAATGGTTGAATGGAGAATCGAAGGTCTGTTTGAAACGCCGCGTCGCAGAATTCAAAAATTCGAAAATTCAAAAATTCAAATTCAAAAATTCAAATTCGAATTTTGAATTTCGACGTTGGAGAGAGAGACCCGGAGTCCTCGAGGTCTAAACGCGCATCGTCAAGCCCTCCGTCAAGCCCGCGCCGCGCGCTGCGCTACGTACCCGCGCTGACGCCGCTCGCGGCGGCTCGCTCCCGTCCTTCGACGGGCCGTGACCATTTGGCACGACGCGTCAGTGTCCAGGTCGCGCTGGCTGCTGCTGACTGCCTGCCCAGGGCCGCCTCGAGGTGTCGCCAACTTTGTCACCTCCCACTTCGGCGGCGCCATCATCGACGCCGCGCAGGACAGGACGCGACGGGGTCTCCATCGAGGCTAGCCTGCTATGCTGCTCCGTGAGGCCTGGTTTTGGCCATCAGCAAGATAAGCAATCTCCAAAGCAGGACCGCGCCGCCGTTGCCGCCCGATTCGTTCGCGCGCCGCCGCGCCGCGCCCGCTGCCACGCCCGCTGCCACGCCCGCAGCCGCGCCGCCGCGCCGCTGCTGAGCGCTGCCGGCCGCGGCTCTTCTCCTGCCCGGGCGACGCGGCCCCGCGGCCGGTTTGTGCCGCTCGCGCCTCGTCACAGCCGCTATCCTCCCGGCGCCGCACCTCCAGCTCGCCTCCGTCGACGCGCCGGCGGCCCCCGGGGACGCGCCGCGACGCCGCGCTGACATGGAGGCGTACCGGCTGGGCGCGGCGCTCGGCGGCGGGACCTTCGGGACGGTCTTCGTCGCGTACCCGGCCGCAGAGGACGCCGCCGCGACGGCGACGACGACGACCTCAAGGACTTCGAGGAGGAGGACGAGCGCCTCCTCCTCGGCGGTGGCGTACGCGGCCGGTGACGAGGCCCACAGCTGCCGCGAGGGTGGCATACGGGACGACAAAAACGAAGACGCTGACGCTGTAGGCAGAAAACCTCGGCCCGATGAAAGACGGCCCGTGGCCGTGAAGAAGATTCCGGTGAGCAGCACCGACTGGGTTCCGTCGGCGGCGCTCAGAGAGGTGCTCAGCTTGCGGCTTGTCGGTGGCCACGCGAACGTGGTGCAGCTGCTCGATGTCTTTGCGCACGGCCTGAGCCTCTGTCTGGTCATGGAGCTGGCCCACACCGACATGGATGTCTTCATGGACGCCAACAAAGCAGGGCCCGGACGCTCGCAAGACGAGCCAGCAAGTGATTCTTGGGACGAGCCCATGGCCAAGTTCCTCACAAGGGAGGTCTTGAGCGGCGTTGCCCACCTGCACGCCGCCGGCATCATGCACCGAGACCTCAAGCCGGGGAATGTGCTCATGTGGCGGGATGGCCGCGTCAAACTTGGCGACTTTGGACTCGCGCGCAGCTTCAGATACAAGGACAATCGCACTTTTAGCCATCAAATTATGACGCGGTGGTTCCGCGCGCCCGAGATTCTCTTCGGCTCGCGCCGCTACAACGCCACCGTCGACGTCTGGGCCGCGGGGGTCATCCTAGGCACGTTCCTCAATGGCTGCGCGACGCTCTTTCCCGGCGATAACGACATTGACCAAATCTCGCGCGTATGTGGCCTTCTTGGGTCGCATCCCTGGCACGCCGAGGAGGACGCTGATTATGTCCCAGACGCCAGCAAGCTCATCTTTCCGCCCACCGACCGCATCTTGGTGGACACACTCGCGGCGCGGTGCCCACGAGCATCCCCGGCGCTCCTCGACCTCGTAAATACCATGCTATGCTTCGTCAATCGCCCGTCCGCCGAGGCGTGTCTAGCACATGCATGCTTCCACGCTGACCCGCAGCCGCGCTACAGGCTGGAAAAGATGCGCTGGCCCTCCGCCGAAAGTCGTGCACCGAGTCGGTTCTGAGGATGGATGCATGCGTGGTAGACTCCAGCAATCGCTCCCTATGCGGGGCCTGCTCGCAAGGCACCGGCCTTTGAGCGAGGACCGCGCGACGCAGCGGACTTGAGCCGCAAGAGCCGTGCCTGCGTGCTGCCCTGACCATGACCGCAAATCGCCTTTAGCGAAGGCAGCCTCCGCGTCGTATGTCCCGAGAGCCCAGGGCTCAGGCGCAAAAGCATGCCGTTGTCGAGAGCGGAGCACACCACCGCGTCGATCTCGCACCGCGCAGGGTTGTACAGCTTCGAGAGTTCCGTGCTGCGCGCATGCTGCTCCTGACGCCGCAGTTGCTCCCGCAGAGCGAACTCGGCATCCTCGAGCCCTGTCCCCACATAGTGCTCACGGCCCGTCCCCTCGCCCTCGCCGTCGTCATCATCGCTGTCGCCACCGTCTTCGAGACGCCGCTGACGTCGCTCGCGCTCGCGCTGCGCTTCACGCTCTTCCTTGGCGCGCTTCGTCGAGTGCCGCGCCAGCTCTGCGAGCGTATTCCGGTACATGGCAAAGAAGAAGGCGTCAACGAGCACCCGGGTAGCAAAGAGCGATTCCGCAGTGCGGTACCTTCGGAAACGTTCCGCGAGCGCCGCGCGGCTCGCCGCGGCGTCCGGGATCCCGTGGCCTCCGGCGAGACCCTCGGCGTCGAGGCGCTCCAGAATGACCTCGCGGAGGACAAGCGCGCACGCCTGCTGGACGATCTTGAGCAGCGGCTGGACGCGAATGAGGCTACCCAGGTTGGCTTGCACGCACAGTTCGTTCAGCTCTTCGCTGAGCTTTTCGAGCATCGCGCGCTGCTGGTGGAAGACCTGCGCAAAGGGCCTCTGCATCTCCTCCATCATGGCCGCGGTCAGCGGAACGACACCTGCTTGCCCAGAGGCCTGCTCTTTGGCACTGGCGTTGCTGCGGGGCACCGTCATCGGCATAGCCTGGGCCCCGTTCAGGACGTCAAGCGCGGCCAGGTCGGCCTTGAGCTCCTCGAGCGTCGCAAAGCGCAGCGTCATGCCCACGGGACGTCTTCGCCGGTGCTGGCTGACGCTCGCGCTGGGATCGCCGTCGCCGTCTCCATCATCGCTGTCTGAAAGGTTTCGCGGGTATTCGTCGCTCTCTCCGCCCAACTTGGCGTCCAGGAACGCTAGTCTTGCTTCTACGCTATCCAAATCTGCGTCACCGTCGTCATAATCATCATCACCATGGTGGCCACTCTTGATTGACTTTGCTCCGCGTTGGCGCTTGCCTGCCGCAGGGGCTCTCCCGGTGTATACGAGCCGTCGGCGCGAGCGACCGCCTTGGTAACCTTCGCGCCTTCCCGCGCGGCCCTGTGGCCGGACGTACCGCTGGGCCGATATCTTGTCAAGCTCTTGCTGCGCCTGCCGAGCCAACGAGGCGTCCACGACGGCAAAGTCGATGGGGCTGGCGGATCGCAGCCTGCCACGGGCATCTGAGGACGGGGACGCGTCCTGGCTTCGCGACTCGGCGGACGATCTGACGTTTTCGCGCGACGGGCCACCGCCGTCGGTGGCCCCTGCGTCCAGCGTCTGGTTGGGGAATTTGGGTGCCACGTACAGGCAGTCATGCACAGACCCGCGCGACTTCCACGCAGCCGAGACCTTGCAGCGGTTGTCAATGCCCATCTCCTTCTCTACGAGCGCGATGTTTTGCGGCGTCGCCACGGCGCCAATCTCCTCCAGGTACTTGACCGGGTACTCTTTGCGGACGCCTCGCTTCAGTTCGTCGACCGCCGTCACCGGTTTCTCTTGCGGACACAGCGCGACCGCCACGATGAAGTTCTTCGAGGTCGCCTGCAGGCCGTCGTTGGGCGCCACTCGGCGCGCGTGGACCATCTTCTCGCCGCCCAGACCCGACACCAGAGTTCGCGGCATGGTCGCAGGCCCCTGCTTCCCTCTCCCGTGCCCGAGGGCTTCGCGCCCGCGCCGCCGAGGCCTGCGGTGGCAATGGACTCGACGCGACGCGCCAGAAATGGACGCAAAAATGGGACGATTGGGACGATTTTTGGGGTGTGCGCCCGCGCTGGGCGACTGTGGGGAACACCGAGCCAGGCCGATTGGGCCGCTTTGGGCCGCTTTCTCCGGCGAGCAGTAGCGGCTTGGCGGGCAGCGCGACTTGATAGGCGGGCGCTTGGCTGCTTCTGCTAGCGTCCTACAAGAGTCGAGGTGTCGAGGCATTGAAGAAGCTCTTTTGGCAGCGTGCCGCTCGTGCCGCTCGTGAAAAAAGGGTCTCGGGTACAAAGATGGCCGGCCATTTGAGGTCAACAAGAGCTAGACGAGTCGGTCAGCCAAACGCACGCACTCCTGCAGCAATGTTGGTGTGTCATTGAAGTTGTTCACGTGCTGTGAGCTCCGGAGGACAGAACTTTCAGTCACCACTTGCCAGCAACGGGCGTGTCCGCGGTCGCCGTTCGCGTTGGCCTGGACATTTACGCTAGTCTCGGAGCTGCCTGCAGACAGAAACAAAACTCGGGTCAAAATATTAGGATTCTTCAGCAGATTCGTCCTGCGCAGCCGCAAAGATCAGCATCGCGCCGCAGTCTCCGCGCTGGCCGACCGTCCTGCCATCTCCAGAGCCATCGCTCGAGGAATAGCCCGGAAAGCAGTCGCAGATTCCTGTGGTGCGGTCGCACGTTCCCTGGCCGGAGCACTCGATGAATTCTGTCGTGCCTTGGGTGGTTTCCGTTATTGTAATGGTCCCAGTGAGCTGCGTGGTATCGGCCGTCATCAATGGAAGGTCTCCGGGTACCTTGTAGCTGAGCGTCACCGTGGTTCCCGCGCCCGAAGAGCAGACCTGCGTCGTGGAACCGCCGCTAAAGGTGACATCAACAGCATTGATCGAATACATTGCCTGCAAATACGCTCGAAACTCTGCTGCCGTCGCATCGTATGGGATGTCTGCCGAGACGTCCTGGCGAAAGATGACCTGAAAGGTGCCGGCAGTGGCTATGCAAGTCAAGGTCTGCACTTCGTTGACTTGGCCCCCCGTCTGAGGATTGTCACCAAAGGGGCACGATAACATTGTGCAGTCATAGCTTGCGGAAAATGAGGAAAAGTCCCACCCAAAGGGACCGTGAAACCATGCCGCGTCACAGTAGCACCCCTGGATGTGCGCGTAGTCCCAGGTGTCATCGTCTGGGATCGCACCGTAAGTAACGCCGCGGAGCTCGCCATTATCCTCTGAGAGTGTTGCGAGTTGCTGCATGTTGTAGCAGGTGCCATGGCCGTTGCACATATTGCCCTCGGTGGCCCCAGGGCACGCGAGCAGCTGGCAGGCATTGCCTGTGAATCCAGCTTTGCAGCTGCAGAGGCCAGTTTCGCGATCACAAATGCCCATATTGGAGCACTCGGCGGTGGCATGCACTGAGTTCGAGGTAGTCGGCTCCGCAAACCAAGCTGGTCCCGAGGGGCACGTGAGCAGCATGCAGTTGTGCCCCGTGTAACCCGTATTGCACGAGCAGCGAAAGGTTGTCCCATCACAGGTCCCGCGGCTCGCGCACTCGGTCGGGGTTCCGGAGCCGTTATCTGCATATGGGCACGCCGTGGGGGTTGTAGTGATCTTGCCGCAATCGTCGCGCCCGCCCGCGTTGCCCTCACCATCCGAGGCCTCGAAGAGGCCTCCAGTTGAGGGCACGTTGGTGTTTTGGCACCAGCAAGAGCCGAACTGCCGGTTGCAGAACCCGCGACCAGAGCACTCGACGACGGGCGCGGTCCCGTCTCGCGAGGTTCCGCCCTGCGCACCCGCGGTCCCGCCTGTCACGACACTTACGCTGGGTGTCCCACCATCACTCGTGAGATACGAGCTTCCCGAGATGATTAGATCGGGCTGGTCGCCTGGTAAGTTGCGAAAGGTAATCTCCGCGCTCACGCCGTCATTGTCGCAGACCGTGGTACCCCCGTAGAGGGTGACGTCAACTGAGGCAATTGCGTCGAGCGACTCGAGGCTAGCCTTCAGGTCCGTGCCGGCGTCCGAGTGGAGAATCTTGACAGATTGGGACTTAAAGTTCAGGTAAAAGTACCCATCGCAGTTGGTCTGACAGGTGCACTCGAGGATCTGAATCTCGGTCAGGTATGGGCCGCCCATGGTGTCGATGCCCTCGGTGCAGGTCCGGAGTGAGCAGTCGTAGCCGGTAAAGCCAGGGTCGCAGACGCAGCCATAGATCTTGTCCGCGTCCCAACGCGTGTAGGTGGTCTGTCGAAAGAGTGTGGCGTCATCTTTGATCTCTGCGGCTTCTCGGAGCGACATACACCGGCCTCGACCCATGCAGACCTTGCCATTGGTGACCGGGCAAGAGAGACGCTCGCAGGCGACGCCCTCAAAGCCGTCCATGCAGTCGCACTGCCCGTTCGTCTCGTCACAGACGCCCATATTGCTGCAAGCGATCTCGGCGTGCGCGACATCGTCCGCCGTGGCAAAATCCCACCAGGCGATGTCCTTGGGGCACTCCCTGAACGAGCAGTCTGGCCCTGTCGTCGTGTTAAAGCCCTTGACGCAGCTGCAGTACGCGCCTTCGGTATCGGACAGCACGCATTGGCCGTGCCCAGAGCACGCGTTCGAGCACGGGCGCGCCCTCACGGCGGTCCACTCGTCCGCCGACCACAGCGTTACGAGCCCGACGATGGTGGAGGCGGCGACCCATGCTTTCCGCGGCCATGGTCGCGTCGGCCGCGCCCTCCGCCTGCTGCGTTGCATTTGCAATATCATACGCGGGCCTGGCTGGGCCGCGAGGAGAATCCCCTCGGGCGCCTACGCTACGCTGCAGAGCGAGGTCCGCGACCGCGAGCGGCGGCGATTGTGAGATGGTCGCGACGGAAGCGCAAGAGGCCCAAAGTGGCCCAACGGGTCTGGCGAAGTGGCCCAACGGGCTCCTATCAAATGTATGGCGCTGCCGCGGGGACCCGGGACTCGGACTCCATCCACGAAATGGCGCGCGCGGAAGCCCAGAAGCTCGGGGTCGTCGAGGACAAGAGATTGGTCGGGCACGAGCGGAGCAACATTGGCGGAGAGAACACAG
>KQ758896.1:165482-183703 GCA_001462505.1 Aurantiochytrium sp. T66 | reverse complement strand
CGCCGCGCTGCGCTGCGCGGGATCGCCGCGACGAGGAGCGGCGAGCGCCGCCGGCGCGCCGCGAAAATCGCGCGCCACGCGGACAAGCGCGCCAGGAAAGGGGCTGCGCCGCGGGCAGCCTCCTCCTCGTCGTCGTCGTCGTCGTCGTCGTCGTCGTCAACGTCGTCGTCGTCGTCGTCGTCGACGACGTCTTCTCGGTCTCGTCCGGGCGCGACGCAGACCTCGGCAACAGGACCGCTCTCGCTCGCGGCCCGAGCCCCTGCCACGACGACAGCCCGCAAGCGCCGCAAGCAGGGCAAGTCGCGCGGGCCGCGGAAGCTGCGCAGGACCGGCAGCGCGGAGGCCATGCAGACCATGCCGGGCGCCAAGGAGAAGACGCCCAAGGCGGCCAAAAAGAACGGACTCGCGCCGAGGCAGCGCGAAGAGGTCCTCCTACAGACGCCCGAGCACGGCTTTCTGGTGGAGCGCGACGAAATGGCGCGCGTCATGGTGCAGTCCCTGCGCGAAATGGGCTTTCCCGAGTCCGCGCGGTGCCTCGAGCGCGAGTCCGGCGTGACCGACGAGACTGCCGACGTGGAGAGCGCCGAGGCGCTCGTGCTCGCGGCCAAGTGGTCCGAAGCCGGCGAGCTGCTGCAAAAGACACTCGCAGAGGTCGACAGGAACAAGTCGCAGTCCGAAAGGGTCGCGCATGCGTGCAAGGTCCTGCTCGCTCAAGAGCAGTATCACGAGCGACTCTTGCGAGGGGACTTGGCAGAGGCGCTCGTCTGCCTACAGCAAGACTTGGCGCCCCTCTGCGGTCGGGAAGAGACCTCGAAGCACGCCAGCCTGCTTCTGTGCGAAGACGAGGCGTCGCTGCGTCGTAAAATTCGACGCCATGGCGCATCCGAGGCGGACCATCGCAGACGAGTCTGGGAGCGGCTGCGTGCGCTCTTGCCAACGTCGATCGCGATGCCGCGGCAGCGGCTGCTGACGCTGGTCGACAACGCTCTGGTGACACAAGTTCAGAGGTACAGCCGCGACTATTCCCCCGCGCGCGTGGGGCGTAGCGGGCTTCGCCTGCCTGTGAGCCGAGACGTGACCGCGCTCGCGGACGAGCTTAACCGCTTGCCCTCACGTCTCGTGCAGCGCGTTTCGGTAAAGACAGGAGGCGAGAGCGTCCAGATCTGGTGCGTCGCTTTCAATGGCGCGGGGACGCGCGTGGCTTGCGCCGGCACGGACCGTCACGTGCGGATATACGATCTCGCGACAAAAGAAGGCTCCGTATCTCCTGAGCTGCGGCCCGCTGCGGTCTTCGAAAACGCCAAGGTTGTGACGTGCCTGGCGTGGAGCCCGTGCGGGGACTTTTTGGCCTTCGGCGATGAGGAGGGCTCGGTTCTGGTATTCGATGGCCTGGACGCGCCTGTGCCGGCAACAGTGTCGACGGCGGCCCTCGTGCTACGAAACTTCCGCAAGCGAGTTGTCCGCGTGTGCTGGGTCCAGAGCTCACGAGGCAGCGAGAAACTCCTGGCAGGTAGCCTTGACAGCACCCTGATCATGTTCGACGCGCGCACCGGGGACATGCTCGGCCACTGCACCGGATCACCGATTTATGACTTTGTCTATAGCCCCATGCGCAAGCTGGTAGTGGCTGCGTGCGGCGGGCTGTCACACAAGCGCGAGCACCGCCCCCAGCAGCGGTTTTTGCGCGTGCTTTCGGTCGACTTTCGGCCAGGAGGGCGCGACGGCCCGGAGAACGAAGCGCCTGCAGCGCCCGCCGTGGACAGCGGGCAAGCGCACTTTACGGATCTCTCTGATGAGTGCAAGGAGGGATGTTTCGATGCTGATGGACCGATCGTGAGTTTGGCGCTCTCACGCGACGAGCAGGTTCTCCTCGCAACGCTCATGGATGGTCGCCTGATCGAGTGGTCCATGCGCACGGGCCTGCGGCGCGCCTGCTTCGAGGGCGCCCACCTCGGATGCGCGGTGATTCGGTCGTCGTTAGGAGGCTTTTGCGAGGGTCTCGTGGCCACGGGCACCGCCGAAGGGTGCATATGCTTTTGGGAGCGGCGCGACGCAGCAAAGTTGGCCCAAGAGACGACCAAGCCAGTCGCGGTCTCGATCAAACCGGCCTTGACGCTGTGCGAGCATACCCAACCCGTGAATGCAGTCGCGTGGTCCCCGGTGGATCCGTCGACCTTTGTTTCGGTGAGCGACGACGGTACAATGCTTTTGTGGTCCTGTGATCCCGACTCGGACGCCATGACCTGCCAGTGACCAACCTGACCAACGTTACCACCGAAGGGATGGATCTGGAAGGACGGAATCGGCTTGGACAGCAGCACGAAAGGTTGTCAACTTCGCAAGACCAGGATCCGAATGAACGATTGACACAGAAAAACGATTTGGTTAACATTACCCTTCGGGGCTCGACAGCCAGCCAGGTTCGCTTTTTAGGGGGAAGCAAGGTGCTCCGGCTTGGAGGCGGCGATGCGGGCCTCGGCCTCGTCCTCGTCCATGTCGATCTTCTCGTCGACCTTGCCCATGCGCTGGAGCTGGAAGAGGCCGAGGAAGATGACGGCGAGCATGAGGTAGCCAGTGAAGAAGCGCCAGGCCATGGTGGGGAAGAAGCCGGTAGCGCAGGTGTCGAACTCCTCGAAGCGGTTCACATCAAAGGTAGACGTGGCATTCGCGCAGTACGAGCCGGCATAGACGACCTGGTTGATGTCCTCGACGCCGACCTTGTCCTGGTGGATGAAGCCGAAGAGCGCGAGGAAGGCGGCGGCGATGGTCCAGGCGGCAGCCAGGACGTACTGACGGTTGATGGCGTAGGTGGCCATCGAGATGCTGACGAGCGCGACGAGAAGCGGGCTCTTGGCCATAGCGACAAAGCCATAGTTGGCCGCGGCTCCCTCACTTGCGGCGTACGCGGAGCCCTGGGTCGCCCAATCAACAATGGAGGGCACAATGCCGAAGGCGAAGGCGGGGTACTCGCGGGGCTTGGCGGAAACGATGGCCTCCTGCGTGATGGCGAGACCGACGAAAACGAGGAGCGGGGAGACGGCCTGCATGGGGATGATGGCGGCGATGATGGCGAACATGCCGGTGAGCGAAAAGATGAGGAGAATGACGCCGTTGAAGACCGAGTACATGTTGCCGGCGCCCATCTTCTTGTACGCGGGGTGGCCGATGTACACAGAGGTGGAGAAGACGCAGCCGAAGAGAGCGGCAATGATGGTGCCAACACCGTCAGAGACCATGGTCAGGGTCACACCGTACGAGTCGCCGGCCTGCTCGGCAGAGTAGACGTTCATGAGGGTACCGGCGGCGGCGGCGAAGGCGACGGGGAAGACGGTGCCAATGGAGTCGCCGACGGCGGACCAGTCGCTCAGAGCGCTGAAGCCAGTCTGGATGCCCCACCACTTGAGGTTGCCCTCGGCGGCGTCAATGTCCTCCGAGGTGTGGACGCTGTCCATCCAGCCGAGGATGGTGCCGACGATGATAATGACAAGCGACTTGGGGAAGTTGCCGATGTTGACATCACCGTAGTAGAGGATAAAGACGAGGAAGAGCGGGACCAGGCCGGCGAGGGGCTCCGAGTAGATGTTGCTCAGCTGGCCAATGGTGAGGAAGGCCATACCGATGCCAGCAAGGGAGCCGAGGAGAGCGACGGGCGGGGTGAACTTGCGGATGGTGGGTCCAAAGAGGCCGAGGATGACCGAGATGACGCCAACGAGGAAGTTGGTGGTCACACCGGCACGCCAGGCGGCCTCCATGGCCTCGCCGTAGCAAGCCGAATCGGCGCAGGCGGCTCTCTCGGCCCAGTAAACCGGAGCAACAATGCCGAAGAGCACGGCGAAGGAGCCCGGGGTGTTGATGCCGTACGGGAGGGCGGTGGCGAGGCGCTCCTCCTTGGCGGAGAGCATGGCACCCTGGATGGCGTAGAAGATGCCTCCGAGGAGGGTGGACACACCGAGACCGGGAAGGATGCGCTGGTAGATGATGTCGGTGGCGACTTCGATGTTGTCATTGTAGCCATTGAAGACACCGAAGAGGGTGGCGCCGACGAGCGCGAGGATGGTGCCAATGTTATCGAACATGACCTGCACGAGGCCCGAGGCATCGCCCGCCACGGGCTTGAGGTAAGGGACGAAGCTCATTGTGCTTTCCGGCCCCACCCACCCTTTGAAGTATGAAAGTTTGCCTGTGCTTGCTTTCTAGGTGGCTGGTTCGCTTGCCTTGGCTTGAGCTCTTGAGTTTTGGTTTTGCTTTCCGGGTTTGCCTGGCGAGCGAGCGAGCGATCGCCGAGGCAGCAGGCCGCACGTCGAATGTCAATCTTCACCGCGACTTGGTAGCAAGAGAGTAGAGGGGCGCTAGATGGGCGCTAGCAAGCGAGCAATTTTCAGTGGGCCGGCCGAAGAATGACTAACAAAGGACTCGGAAGGATAACAAAAAAACACCCGTCCATTCCATTCCATTCCATTCCATTCCATTCCAGCAGAAAGCACGTGCGGCGGCGTGTAAATAAACGGAGGTGTCCGACTGAGACTTACTGACTGACTTGCTCAACTCGACTGGCACGCGTGCTCTGCTCCTCTGCTCTGCTCTGCTCTGTTTTGCTGCGATCTTCGACCACGAAGAAGAGCAGGAGCTCGCTCATGAGCTGGGCGCCCAGTTCAGTTCAGTTCAGCCCGCCGCCAAGGTCACGCGCGCATGCCATCTGCCATGCCATGGCACGCCATGCCGCCCCCCGACTACGGAAAAGCCGGCAGGCCTGCAGGGTCTCGACTCTCGCGGCCGGCCCCGGCGTGAAGACGACGCCCGGCCGGATCGGCCCGAGCGCGCGCGGTGCCGAGCAAGGCTTGCTCGCGCCACCGATGCGTCACTGGATATTTTTACGCGCCTTTGAAAAATGTTAAAGTTTATTTTTAATTTTAAAAAATGTTTTAGCGACACGCGAGCGCCGCGCGCGCCCGCGCTGACTATCGCGCCAAGAGGGGGAAAAAAAGTTCAATTTTGAAAAGGAAAAAAAAAATCCCCTTATCGCTCTGGACTCGAGGCTGCCGGGCTGGGCCGACGCCGGCGGAAATAAGGCCGAGCGACGACTCGGACATGCATGGGCCAAACGCTTGAGATGAGAGCGAGCGCGGGGAGAGCTTGTTCGGGGCCGAGCGGCGGGCGTGACCTGGCCTGGCCCGGCCCGGGGCCTGGGGCCTGCCGACGAGACGAGTGGCGAGCGAAGTGAAGTTCCGCCGCCCGGCCGACTCCCGGGTTTCTTTCACTTTCACTTTCTCTGTCGACCGGGGCGCCCACAGTTCCCGCAGCGCCACTCGGTCGTGAGCTGCACGAACCGGGCGACCGCGCAGCTGTGGACCGCACCAGCGGGCCGCACTTCGCGTGCCTGCCCGGGCTTGGACTGGACTGCCAGGCTAGGCCGAGAAGACTGATGACGACGATGACGGGCTTTGGCACGAGCTGTTCCGAGCCTGCCTGCCGGCCGGACGGCTGGACTCGTCTCGCACGCCAGTGATTTCGTGCGTTGTCTGGTCGCAACCCTCTCGCGACTGCAGTCCGACTGGCGAACGCTGTGCTGCGCAGCACATCCGTTGATTGATACAGTGCTTCGCCAGGCTACGCTTACGGCCTGAATGATATTCCTTGGCACATTGAACGTGTATTGTTCATTGTACAATGTAGCCGGGCCTTTTGCAAGTTGTCCGTGCCGCGAAGAGCGCTCGCTCGCTCGCTCGCTTCCAAGGAACTGCGCAGAACTTTTGGGGCTGCTGACCGACCGCGTGCCTGGCCTTCATCACTGTCAGTCTCATGACGCTGCAAAGAAAGCCACGGCCTGCAAGAAAACACACGCGGTGGGGCGACCTCGGCGGCGGGAAACCAGGGTCGCGCGTCGTGAAATGGATTCGCCCTGTGATGTGACCTCCTGCCAACGCCGTCGCGCCCAATTCGAGCGGCCGGCAGGCGGGTTCACGCGCGTCAGCCAGCAGGCACAGGCAGGCTGCAATGCATTGCATTGCACCATGCCATTTCATCCGGACACATTTATCCCGGTACTACACCTTTCGCGCCGCATTTTGTCGTCGCAACTGCAACGCTGAGCTGCTCGGAGTCCGAGTCCCCGGTGGACGCAGCACTGCTCTTTGCTTTGCTTTGCTTTGCTTTGCTTTGCTTTGCTTTGCTTTTGCTTTGCTTTGCTTTGATTTGATTTGCGATGACTTGCGTGGCCGTGCGCTGCGGCTGCGCGAATGGACACAAGACCGCAAGCAAGACCGCAAGCCGCGACGCAGTGCAGTGCGCTGGGTGCTGCTGTCAAGGATCCGTGCACAAGAATGAACGAACGAACGAACGAACGAACGAACGAACGAACGAACGACTGGACCCGGCCCGGGCCGGCCGAGCAGCGACCGAGCAGCCTGCACGAGAAGACTCCGTCACTCGAACTCGTCAATCGTCGATCGGTCTTGATCGGCATGACTCTTTCGCGGCGGGCCGGTTGGGATATCTATCCGCCACCCCGCTGTGTTTTCCTCGCGCGAGACCTCCCATGAGCGCAGCCGCTCAAGTCACAGCTGCTGCTGGCAAGCCTGGTGGTGGGTGGATGGACGGCACTATGCTACTAATTCTTTCACTTGCGTTTGTTTGTTTCGTCGCGCAAGCACGGACCTCTGGCAGGGTGACACCCTGCTTGTGGTGTGGAGGCCATTCTCTGCGCGCGTGCCGAGAGCGTGTCGACATCGGCTCGGCCTGCACTGCACTGGCCCTGAAGGCGTCCACATCCATCCATCCACCCATCCATCTTCGTATAACTTATTGGCGAACAAGCAACCATTGGCAACCCTTGGCAACCCTTGGCAACCCTTGGCAACCATTGGCAAGCAAGCTAGCAAGCAAGCAAGCAAGCCAAGCTTTATATTAGCCATCATGGCATGTATTCTCCGTCCGGCTGCGAGCTTTGGAGGCAGCCACCATGGCCGACGACAAGAGCAAGTAGCCTAGTAGCCTAAAGTAAGAGTGTGCGGGGCCCTTGCGCTTGCTTTGCCTTCACTGGCGGTCAATCAAGAATGGCTTGCTTCAATTTGCTTGTTGTGTGTAGCTTGGAGTTGCTCGGGTCCGAGCAGCGGTCGCATCGCTTCTGCAAGAAGCGCGAGGCCTTGCGCCTGCTCGCGAGGGCGCGAGCGGATCAGACGAGCAGGCGAAGCGAAGCGAAGCTGCGTCGCCGTCCGTGCTGCATTCGCGTGACCGCTCTTGATCCACGGCTTTCGCAGCGGTACGGACGGGCATCATGAACGCATCGCAAGCGGTGCTGCACAGGCGCCGCGCGGAAGTCCTCGGTCGGGTTGCGGCGTGGCCCGGCTGCAGAAAAACGAAATACTGGGCTGCATGGAATGGCATGTGCATCGTGCCAAGCATGCACTTGGCTTGGCCATTGCAATTCGGGGCACGGCACGGAGGCCGCTTGGATCCGAAGGACCCAACCTTGGCAAGGTGGCAGCCTCCGACGGAGGCATGGACTCCATGCCATGGAGGGAGGCAACTTGGAGAAGGTTGAAGAAGGGGTCCAAGCCTTATTTCATGTTAGGACTCCAAGCCTCCCAGGGACGGCCGCGGAGGTTAGGCGAAAGATAAAACTTCCCACGCGGCCCGCAGTGCGCGCAAATGCGGTGCAAGCGAGTGGACTGCGGGTGTCGAGAGTTTTTAAAGGAGAAAACCCCGAAGAAAGCAAGCGCCATTACTTTCTACACACGCACACAACATGCAGCGCCGTCCAGCCGGATGGGAGGAAATGGCATGCATGCAACGCGACCCGCACCGCACCGCGTCGTCCGGACCAAGGGGAAGCAGAGCCGTCCGACAGGGACTAGCAGGGACGCGTGCGGAAAGAAAGGAAAGGGTTCAAGACTTTCGTCTTCTACAGAAAGAAGACGAAAGTCTTGAATCCTGTTTCTTTTATTGAAATAGAAGGTTGAGGTGTGTTTTTTCTGTTTTAAATTAAAAACGTTTTTGTTTTGTTTTGTTTGTTTTTCACGCTTGTCTTTTCTCGGCAAGCCTCGCGGTGGCCTCATCACGAATTCGCCGGTCGACGCTCGAGCTCGAGCTTTCGTTGCCCTCCCTCGTCATCAACAATCAACACAGACGCTCGCTCGCAAGTTGGCGCGAAGCTTGCCTCCAAGCCAGCCACGCCGGGGCCTGGATGGTGGCTGGCTGGCTGGCTATGTGAGCCATGCATGTGTTTTACGTAGTACCCGTACGCCCTTTTAAGTCTTCGCACACGGCGAACGCGCGCCTGCGCAAGGCGCAAGGCGCAAGGCAAGGCGCAAGTCGCGCAAGGTACGTACGTAGGTTCTTCTTCTGTCATGAATGAGACTCACTTCGGGTCCGAGGTAGGCAGGCTAGTGCACTGCTCGCTCGTGTCGTGTCGCAAATAATTGGTCCGCGCAACCTGCTTGGCCCTGCTTGGAGACCGGGTTCGGGCGACTCCCCATCTCGCCACCCTCCCTCCGAGTCTACTCTCATCAGGCTAGGCTATCATCTGACTTGAACTCAACTCGCGCCACTCGCGGGACGGGACCACCGGCTGGGCGGAACTAGCGTGCCTACAATTAGCGTAGCTCGCGTAGCCTAGCTAGCTAGGTACTACGTAGTACCCGGGTACGTACCATGGCGCCACGGCGTGGTCGCGCCAGCCAGGTCAGGCTGCTGCTCTCACGCGAAGACTTTCACGTGCTTGTCCCTCGAACCTTATTCGTCGCGAGCCTCGCTCGAAGAAACTTTGGCGTCGCGCAGCAAATTCGGCGTCGTCTCATGGACGCCGCAGCGCTGTGCTGTGCCTCGCCGCCCCGAGGGACGAACAGAATCGGCGAGCACTGCATGACGCGGAGCCAGTCCTTGGGGACGAACAAATTTGGCGACACGAGCAGCATGATGACGCTCTTATGGCGCATGGCATGCATGCCGTCATGCAAGGCATTGCAAGCGAGCGAGGCCTGGGCATCATGCCACGGCGCCCACGCCACGCCGCGCATGATCCTGCGATGGATTCTGCCCCCAGTTCTTCCGCCGCGAGCCTCCTCCCGCTGCAAAGATCGCGAGCGCGGCCGGCCCTGAGGCTCGTGATCAGAGGGATGGACGGACGGCCCACCTCGTCTCGTCTCGTCTCGTCTCGTCTCGTCTCGTCGGTGGAGAAGTCACACAGGAAAACTCGAAACCCGCGCGCGGATCCGATCAATTCTTCATGAGGAGAGAGGTCGCGATGACCAACAAGAGCCGCGAGGCCTCGAGCGGATCCCGGCATTTGATGATCAGAACGTAGACGTTCAATTGGCGGCACGCGCTGCGGCACTGCGCGCCACGACATCGCGGTTTGCAGCCGGCCGGCACGTGCACGACTAAGAGGTCCTAGGCATCGACTATGCTATCCAAGATCTGAGACAGTGAGTCGTTGCGACGAGGCAAACTCACCCCGGAACGACCTGGACGCGATGCGGCCCGCGGCGAGAGTCGAGAGGTCGTCGAGAGTCGAGACATATTCTCACCCGGAACTTCCCTGAAGGCGGAACATTTCTTTTAGGCGGAATATACTCATCAGGGTCCCAGAGCCCCCTTGCACCGAGAATAGATATCGTCCGCGCAACTGCCAGGCGCTTCGCTGTCCGCCGCGTCGCTCTGCGCTGTGCCAGCCAGGCCGACCCGCAATGATCATTGATTTGGGCGGATCATCGAGTCTCGCGTGGAAGAAGGCTACAATTTCCGCCCCCAGGACGTGTCTCATCATTGGAGGGTCGCTTGCAGCCCATGCTGGGTGACGACCATGACGTCACCTGGGTAGTACTACTTCTGGATCGATCCGGCTCGGAAGCCCCCTTCTGTGCAAATGCCTTTGAGCGAGCTTTGCGCTCTGCAAGTGCGTCCTTTTCTTGAAACGGTCGCGGGCCTCGAGTCTTGAAGGAGCTTGCACGGGAACGGAAGGCATAGAAACCTCATCGCGGTGGCGAAGTTCAAGTTGTCGTCCTACGTACTAGCCTAATTGAGAGGCACGGCTAAAGGCGCACCGGGTTGCCAAGTGCCAGGTTTGGTGGGAAAAAGTTACGTAGCGCGAAGCAAGAAGAGCTCGAGCTCGGAGCATTTCGCGTAGTATCCATTGTGAAGCCGGGAGGACAAGCGCCAGCTCCATATTTTCCGTGCAATTGCCTAAGTTGTTGCAAAACAGCTGTTTCTGAGGAGACGACCTTTTTTCACAAGCCTCGTGGTTCTACAAGACCGCACAAGACCAGTACGTAAGTACTACTGCATTGCTTCTGGAACAATGTCAACCGCGGGCCGGTTCGCGATTGGCTTAAACTCTTGACCGGTATTCCCCAAGCTCAAGCCAGCTCGTGCAAATCGTTCGCGAACAGTCAAGCCAAGTGCTACGCAGAATTTGCACTGCCGCAGCTGCATGTACGTACGTACGTACGTACGTTCGAACGTGCGTTCTACGTACGTGTTCGGGTACTAACGTAGTACGCACCCAGGTCCGCTGTTGAAAGCCGAGCTGCACAAGAGTGCGAAGTGCTAGGCCCACAATGACTTGTCATTCATTGGGCAACGCCTTTTGCTGCAGCCTGACTGGTCTTCAAGGATGACTTGTCGACTAGGCCAAAGGTCTACTTCTTTCCTTTTCGCAAAACCTGTGCCTTTCGCTCGCCACTGATCGCGAGCGTTACTCCGCATACCCCGGAATCCATCTCGAATGCAGCTTCAGCGCGCGTAAATTCTGCAAAATTCACGGCAAGCCGACGCTTCGCGCCCGCAATTGTCCTCCGGTCCCCGAGCGCAGCGAGCCTCGGGTCTGGGGCGCAATAGAGTCGTCGCCCGGGCCGCGACTTCGAGTTCCTCGCGTTCAAGACCTCAATCTCAATCAATCTTTGAGCTCCATAGTTGTCGTAATAAAGTCAAGAACTTCAAGTTGGGACATCCAATTATGAGGCAGATGAAGTTCTGAGCAGCCGGGTTCTGCCGCGATGCCTCGCCGGCGGGCAGCGCGCGCGGGGCTCTCTCTCGCGGCGTCGCGGGGCGCGCGCGTGCTGCGACGTGCTGCGTCGCGGGCGCGAGCCCCGGGGGCCGTCTTGAAGAATGACGGACCACGACCGATCGTCATGGTTGGTGATGAAGATGACCCCCGACGCCGCACGACCGCGCGCCGCGGCAGCGCGCCGCCGCGGGCCGGCCAGGATGCCCGGGCGCGACGAGCGCGGCGGCGGCGGCGGCAGCGGCGGCGCGCCGAGCGGCTGCGGAGCCAGGCGGCATCATGATGATCGATGCCGAAGATCATGCGGATGGAGCATAACGACAAGGACGCGGCCGGCGGCGGCGGCGGCGGCGGCGGCGCGCGCGGGCGGGGCCATGCAGGCCTTCGTGCGCTGGAAGTGCAAGGCCTGCGCCTTCGCCGGCAACGCGGGCACCAAGGAGCTGTGCGCGAAGTGCGGCGCGGAGCGCGGCAGCGGCGGCGGCGACGGCGGCGCGAAGCCCGGGAGCAGCGCCGGCGAAGGCCAAGGTCCCTCGAAGCGCGCGCGGCTCGCGGACGCTCGCGCGGACTTTGAGACGAGATACCGCGGATGCGCGCTGCCGCAACCCTGGCTCGCGGCGGCCAAGGGGTCCGTGATCTTCCGGGCCTTCGAGGCCGCGACAGGAGACAGCGGGAAGCGGCCGGAAGCGGCGCAGCCCGCGAGCGCCCCCGTCGCGGGCTTCGACTTTGACGGATGCCTCTGCACCTTTGCTCGGGGCGCCGCCGCGGCGGTGCCGACGGCGGCCAACGTCCACCAGAGTCTCGTCTTTGAGCACACCAAGGCCGTCCTCGAGGCCTTGCACCGGCGCGGCTACAGGATTGTCATCTTCTCGAATGAGTCGCTCGCGCGCTTCAAGAACGCCGACCCCATCCGAGACGCGCTGGCGCGCAAGCTCACGCGAATCGATGTCTTCCTGCAGCACGTTGGCGTCCCCGCCGAGGTCTACCTCGCCACGCACAATGACAAGTTCCGCAAACCGGCCACCGCGGACATCAACAAGCGCGGCCACGACGCCGGCGGGACCGCCATGTGGGACTTTATGCTGACCGACCCGCTCAAGGTCCGCACCGACCTTGCGCCAACCGCGCCGGCCGCCGAGGGGTTCTACGTGGGCGACGCCGCCGGCCGCCCAGGAGACATAAGCGACGGCGACCGCCGCTTCGCCGAACGCCTTGGGCTCCCCTTCTACACGCCCGAGGACTTCTTTCTTCGCGACGGAGCCGCTGCACGTCTCACGGGCGTGAATCCCGGGGCACCGCCGGGCGGCAGCAGCGCGCAGATGTTCCCGCCCGTTCCTTCTGACGCCGCAGAGATCGATGCCCGTCTCGGGGCTGTGGTGCGCCAGCTCGACCGCCCCGTCCTTCTCGTGCTCTCTGGCCTGCCCGGATCCGGGAAATCGACGCTCGCACTTCGCCTCGTTCGGGCCGCGCCCCTCATCGAGCGCTTCAGTCAGGACCTTTTGGGGTCCCGCGACAACGTGCAGCACGCCTGTCGAGGCGCCTTCGAACGGGGCGCCAAGCTCGTCGTCGTGGACCGCACCAACCTTTCCGCGGACCAGCGCGGCGTATGGGTCGATCTCGCCAGATCCCTCGACGCCGACCCCATCGCCGTCCAGCTCCGGGTCCACTCGCTCGAGTGCGTTAAGAGATGCCAGCAGCGCGCGGACCATGAAGGCAACTTCCCAACGGCGAGAGAAAAGATTCTGAATATCATCGACCGCCTTGAAAAGTCTGCCGACGCCCTCTCTGCCGACGAAGGCTTTAGCGCCATCCTCGTGATCGACGACGAACCTGCCGCCGACATCGCGGCCTGGCGTGTTGCCAACGTTTTACAGGACCCCGAATCCTTCGGACCGACCAGGGCTCACAGCTTGGCCTCGCCTGTCTTGGCCTTTGCGTCTATTTCCACGGGGAATTTTCGCTTTGACCCCAAGCTAGCCGCCTCGATTCTGCTGCGCACCGTGTCGCGGTGGGCAGTGGATAACAAGCTCGCGCCCAGGACCCTGCGCCTGGTCGAGCCCGCAGACAGCCCCTTGCTTGCTGCTCTCCAAGACGAGGAACAGGATCTCGCTGCACAGGCGCGCGATCTTGAGGCGCTCGAGATTGTGACTGGCGACATTACCGCACAAAAGGGGGTGGCGGCCATTGCCGTGGGTTGTGCGCGCCGCGTCAGAAGGCCGGGCGAAAACAAGGCCAATGTCGCAGTGCACAAGTTTCTCCGGAAGGAAGAGACTCGTTTCGGCAGTTTTTTAGAAGGTCAGGAAGTCGCTGCGCCAGCTCAGCCCGTTGTTGTTGCGCTCCCGCACGGTCACGCCCTCCGAGAGGAGACCGGTGCCGCGTATCTTTTCTTCACGCTCGGTCCAAATATGAATCCTCAGCAAGATGAATGCCTCGCGCAAGACCCGATACGCGCCCAAGAGCTTCTCGAGCGCGCGTATCTGGAAACCTTTGTCGCCTTTCACGCCGTTGTCAAAAATCAGCAAACTGGAGCAGATTCTGGTGACATCACGCGCACTTTCCAGTTCGCCCCGGCATACGACCCCCCTGTGGGGCCTGCTCCGGCACCAACGATGTCCTGGCAAATGGCACTTCAAGACTATGTGCAGACGCCTGTGACACCGGCATACGCCGCGTCTATCTTCTACGCGGACTACCGCTACACGGTCATTTACGACGCCTACGCCAAGGCCCGCGTGCACTTGCTCGTGCTGCCTCGTGCAGGCCCCACCGGGCTCAACGTCGACAAAATGGCCGCCCTGCAGCCAGCACACTTGCCTGCGCTCGAGGATCTCGCCAACTTTGCCCAGCAACTCGCCGACCACGCCGAAAAGAACTTTGCAAACGGTCAGCGCGTACGCGTCGGCTTCCACGCGCGCCCGTCGCTCCGCCATCTCCACGTGCATGTCATCTCGCAGGACTTTGACAGTCCGGCGCTCAAGAACAAGAAGCACTGGAACTCGTTCACGCACAAGGACTTCTTCATGCCCGTATCCATCGTCATCGACACCTTGCGCTCCAAAGGGAACAGCGGTCTCGTGGCGCTTGCGCAGCGCGCAGAAGCTGCGCTAAACGCGCCCCTCGTCTGCCACCGCTGCGCCGCGCCAAGCGTCTCCATGCCGGCGCTAAAGCAGCATTTGCTCTCCTGCGAGGCCCCTCTACCGTAGCTACTACTGACTCATCTGCCATGCTGTGATATTCGCCCCAAGGTTGTTGGGGCCCGTGCAAGGCCAAGAGATCTGACTTGGGCGAGTGAGCCCACGAGCCCTGTGCAGGCTCGGATGCAGCTCAGCCCATAAACCCAATCAATGGAAACTTCTCTCCGAGCACGTCGTCTTCGCTTCCGCGCTGCCAGCCATGTGCGATCCCATGGGACCCATGGGACCTCGACCGAGACCTCTTGGTTACGGCGGCCCGGGCCTGGCCAGGGCCCGGCCTTTGCGCAACGGAAACATCGTCGCGAGCCCGGCCACGCGCGCGTGACAGTTTCGCCGCTCGCCTTTATATAACTACTACTCCGGGCGCACACCGTTTGAGAGAGGAGGTCAATGACGCCGCCGATGATGCCGCTCCGCTCTCGGAGAGCGGGACGCCATAGCATAGCAACGTCTGCTCGGCTGAGCTCGGCCGACCGCCGAGAGCCAGGCCCCAAGAACGAGCCCGAGGCTTGCTCGCCTTGCGGTTGCAGCTCGTACGATAATCAGCAGACCGCCATCGGAAGAGGGGTCCGGCCCCGCGCGCGCGCGCTCCGAGACGCGCGACCTCGGATCGGGAAAGCACGCGATCATGTCGTACTATACGCCCGGAGTGGGCTCCATCTCGCGGCCCAAGACGTATGACCCGGAGCTCGCGCGACGCGCCAAGGAGGAGCACGAGCAGCAGATGGAGCTGCACGACCTCGCAGACCGCATCGCCGAGAACCAGCGCAAGTCGATTCGCCTGGAGCTTGGCTTTGACGACGACGAAGACGAGGCCAACGCTCTTGGCGAGGATGACTTTGACGACAAAGACAACGCCCACACGGCCGAGAGCGACTTTGAGCACGAGTCCAAGTCCGGGCGCGGCGGCGGCGGCGATGAGGAGGTCCGCGAGGAGCTTCGTCAGTTGCAGCAGCGCTATCTGGCCGCACTTCGCGAGCTTCATCAGTCTGGCGAGAAAGAGCGCCGTGCCTCGGAGCAAGTGGCCATTCTCAAACGCATGTCGAAGACGCAGGTCACCATCCTGAAGCGCGGCTTTCAGGAAAAGCTCGGCAAGCACCATGCTCTCGCTCACGACCTCTTGGGCGCTCTGCACGAGTGCGAAACGCGTCTCAACAGCCCAAACCCGGCCGCCGCCGGCTTTCGCGACGCCCTCGAGACGGAGCGCGCCGCTGCCGAATCCCTGGTGGCTGCGGAAACCCCCGACCTAAGCGCTGACGCTACGGCGACCGAGGCCGCTTCTGAAGACCGCGTCACTGCGCTGCAGCGCCAGCTCGAGTCCCTCGAGGCCGAGAATCGCGTCCTTCGGCAGTCCTTCGAGGACCTCAGCCCGGGGTTCCTGCACACGCGCCCCGTGGTTGCGCCCAAGACGCCCAGCAAACCGTCCACTCCGGCCGACGCGGCGAGCTTGGACGCAGACCTGAGCATCGATGCGGGCAGCCTCAAGCCGGATGCGCTCCCTGCGAGCGCCCAGAGTACGCCTGTCTTGGCCCTGAGCAGCAAGCTCAACAATCTCAGTATTGAGGCGCTCCGCGTCAAGCTCGTGAAAGCGCTCAAGGTGGCCAAGTCGGCGCAGAACAAGCTGGCCATCGCAGAGAAGGAGAAAGGCGACATGCTCGCGCTCCTCGGCGAGGCGCGCGCCGAGCTGGAGCGCCGCAAGCAAGACCCCAAAGACGGCGCGCCTTCGACTCCGAAGAGTGCCCCGCAGCCGCCGCATCTCCGGCAGCAGCAGGACCCCCAGACGCCGCCGACGCCCGCCATGACCGGCAGCAAGGGCGAGAAGATCAAGGAGAAGTTCGAGAGCCTCAAGCAAAAGGTGGCCCTCCGCGACGCCGAGATCGCCGAGATCAAGCAGACGCTCGAGACGCGCGAGCAAGAGCTCCAGGAGGCGCGATCCATCATTTCCGAGCTTTCGGCCGAGCTCGACCGTACCCGTCTCCAGGCCTCGCAGGGCGCGCAGCGCTCCGAGGAGGAGCACGCCGGTCAGCTCCGTCGCGCCGCACAAAGGCAGAAGACCCTTGCCGCCGGGCTCGCGCGACTCCGCGACGAGGTCGAGGTCCTGCGGGGGCACCGCGACAACTTGGTGCGCGACGCTCAGTCCACGGCGCTGGCCACGCAGGAGCATGTCGGCGCGCTCGTCAAAGAGCTCAGCGACCGCGTGGCCGCCAAGCAGGCGTCCATGTCTGGGCTGCTCGCAAAGTACCAGCGCGAGTACAAGGAGCGTCGACGGCTGTTCAACCTCGTGCAGGAGCTCCGGGGCAATATTCGAGTGCTCTGCCGCGTACGACCGGCCCTCGACTTTGAGGAAAACGATGTCGTGGTGCGCTTTCCGCAGGACGGCGCATTGGAGCTGCGCAACGCCAAGGGTCGCGAAAAGTCCTGGGAGTTCGACCACGTCTTCAAGTCTGACGCGGACAATGCCAAGGTCTTCGAGCAGGTCTCGGACCTCTGCACATCTATTCTCGACGGCTACAACGTCTGCATCTTTGCTTATGGCCAGACGGGCAGCGGCAAGACGCACACGATGGAAGGCCCCGATCACGACCGCGGCGTCAACTTCCGCGCGCTCGATCGCCTGTTTGCGAACATGCGCGAGCGCAACCAAGGTGGCGAATGGGAATTTGAGGTCCAGGTGACCCTGCTCGAAATCTACAACGAGCAGATCCGCGACCTGCTCGCCGACAAGGCCAAGCAGCAGCAGCAGCAACAAAAGAAGCTCGAGGTCAAGGCCGGCAAGCACGGGATGCACGTTCCGGGGCTGACCATGGTTACGGTCACAGACCATACCCAGGTGCTCAAGCTCATGAAGCTCGGCAAGAAGAATCGTTCAGTCGCGTGTACCGACATGAACTCGCACTCGTCGCGAAGCCATTCGATGCTCTCAACCTACGTGCTCGCGCGCAACACGCTTACGGGTGAAGAGGCGCGGGGCAAGCTGCACCTCATCGATCTCGCCGGCTCAGAGCGCGTCTCCAAGTCCGGCGTGCAGGGGGCGCGTCTTACGGAGGCGACCAACATTAACAAGTCGCTCTCTGCGCTTGGAGACGTCATCCAAGCCCGCGCCAACAAGCAGGGCCACGTTCCCTTCCGCAACTCCACGCTCACCTACCTCTTGCAGGACTCCTTGTCGCAGGACTCCAAGACGCTCATGTTCGTGCAGGTGAGTCCCGTCAAGACAAATGCCGAGGAGTCCTTTTGCTCCCTCAATTTTGCCGCGCGCGCGCGCACCGTCGAGCTCGGCAAGGCCTCCAAGAACACCTCGAACACCTCCAAGGCAAGATGATCGCGACCAAGCCGCCGAGCCGAGCAGTAAAAGTAGTTTGGAGGTCCGTCGTGCTTTGCACGCACATTTTGTTTGCTCAAGATCTTGCCGAAAACAGCCGAGCGCATGCGCTCGATGGCGGGGTCTGTCGCCAGTGTTAGATCCGATTCGATCCGATCCGATCCGAGAAGAAGTTGAGGGTGTAGATGATGTAGATTGTTCCCGGCCTTGTTGAAGTTTGTCGTCATGTCGTCCGGGACGCAGCCTGGGACTTGGCAACTTCTGAGCAAAGCTTGGCCCGAGCCTCCAGGGAGTCCAGGCTCCTCAGGTCCGGACAGACGCGCGCCACGAGTGGCACCCGTTGATTGGTCTCGCACGAGTCGCCGAGGCTGGTGCGACCCAAAACCTGGTCCCTTCGAGGGCTTTGAGCATCTTGGTCACCGGCGCTCTTGGGGACGTCTCTTGGGGCTCAACCAATGTAGCGACTCGTGAAGAAACGCACTCGCAGGGTTTCATCCAACGCCGCAGGTTCCCGGACGAACCGCTAACTTTGGGCCTGGGCCCACATCCGAGTGGGCACGGGCCAGATTGCGCTGGCAGTTTTGCGATACGCTTCACGTGACGAAGGTGACGTAGGTGACGAAGTCCAAGTGGCTGCCAGCATCCCCAGCGTGGGCAGCGCCACGACATGTCGCTCTCCGACCAACATGCCTGCTCAGAGCCTGGATTA
>KQ758896.1:116365-134271 GCA_001462505.1 Aurantiochytrium sp. T66 | reverse complement strand
GCAGCAGCAGCAGCAGCAGCAGCAGCAGCAGCAGAAGAAGTAGAATCCGCTGGCGAGGAGCGCCGCGAACCCGGACGCAAGAGGGATGCCCGCCGTTGCGGCGCAGACCAAGAAGCGCAAGAAGACCTCCGCGACGAAATCCGCCAGAGGCGCAGCAGGATCGAGGAGCCGCGGCGCCGGAGGAGGTGCCGACGAGAATGATGCCGGCATTCTGGAACGCGCGAGACCCTTCGTGATCGCGATCACGTGCCTCCTGGTGCTCGCGTACTTCATGAAGACCCCAGCGAGATCGACGCCCAGTCTGCAAGGCACCGCGCCCAAGAGCGCCCCGCGCGCGGCCCCAGTTAAGCTCCAGAAACCGCGCAGCGACGCCTTCGAGTTCTACCTTGGCTACGCCAGCGACCTCATGGAAGACAGGGTCCGCAAAGGCTCGTCCCTCGACGCTCTCGTGATCGGCCCAGCGCGCGTCGAGGACTACGTCTTCGAGTACACCATATTCTCCAAGGTCTGGAAGGGCGGCGTCGCAGACCTCGTCGAGAAGCCCGGCTCCGGCGCCACCGCGTGGGGGCTTCTCTACGAATTCCCTAAAAAAGACATCCCCAACCTCGACAAGCAAAAGGGGGTTGCCAACGATGACCCCAAATACCACAAAATCTACCTTACAGTCACTGACATGGACGGGTACAAGTACAAAGCTTTCACCTACATTGTCGTCGCCGACAAGAGAACGCCCAGTAGCGCCTCCCCTGCCGGCGTAAAACAGTTCCTTCCTAGCATCCAGTACCGCAATTGTATCGTGAACGGCGCGCGTGGCGCCGGTCTTCCTGCCGACTACATCAAGATGCTAGAGGCCATCCCCAACAACGAGAACCCTTTCCGCCGCAAGAGCGTCGGCAAGGCCTGCGACTAGAGCGCAATAAGACAAAGATCCAACACCATTCTTTTTCCTTTTCCTGCCAGTGTTCAGGAGCGCGAACCGCAACCTCCACAAGTTTGGAGCAAAAAGCGTACCGGGTCCGTACAAAGTACAAGCTTGGAGTAAAAATCGTACAAGTTTGGTTTTCTCTCATCCTAGGTAAACTACGTCGTGGACCATGTCGAGGGTCATCAGCGCTTGATGGGTTGTTGCGCGCTCTCGGCAGCGGCCTCCATGCGCTGCTTTCGCGCCGCCATGCGCTCGCGAATGCTGAGCAGCGTAGCGCTCTGCGCGACCTGGTTCGCCTGCGCCGTTGCCTGCTCGATCTTCTCCAGGGGCGTCGCGGTCGGGACCTCAGCGGGCGCCGTTAGTCGCGAAGACGACCCGTTCGGATCTATCGCCCCCGAACGCGAGCTAAACGACGACGTGGCCGGCTCTGAAACGCCGGAGTCCAAGCCGCGATCGCGGCCCGCCATATCCCTGGTGCCGAGCTGCGAGCTTGAGCCTTGGGGCGCGCTGGACCCATTCATGGCGTCCGCGTTCGAGGATCCGGAGGCATGCATCGTGAGATTGCGCAGCCGGCGGATGCGCTCACTGACCTCCGAATTGCGCTGTAGCGACCGCAGCGAGTCGCCCTGGCCCGCCACGCGACGACGGGCCGCCTCCTTCTCCTCCTCGCGAACCTTACGCACGCCTTCGCGAATGTGCTTGTGAAAAGGCCCGGAGAGCTCCTTGAGCGAAAGGCTGTCTTCAAAGCCCGGGTGCTCGTTGAAGAAGACGTTGAGCTCCTTGAAGGCGTCCCACTTGGCCTGCGGCGACATACCTTCAATGGCTTGCGAAAAGCGTCCAAAAATCTGCTGCAGGCGCTCCGAGTCATCGTGGCTCAGCGGCGCGCTTTCACCGGCTCGCAGCGCCGGCGCGGCGGTCTCCGGTGCAGACGACCCGGCGTCCCGCTGGACGGCGGCTGGCGTGCCCGCCGGGTCTGCGCCAAAGGCGTCCGGGCCCTGGTCCCGCGACGGGGTCACCGCGTTGCCTTGCGCCTGGTTCGCCTGGGAGACGAGGATGCGCGAGACCAGCACGTGAAGACTCCGTGTCGGGCCCTGGGCTTCGATAAACTCCGTAAACTCCTTGCCCACCCGGAGGAGCGAGCGCACGAGCCGCTCTGCCATATCGCGGTCCTGGTCGGCCTCCAGGTCGCTGTCCGCGATGCCGTGGGACACGAGTTCACCCAGCGCCGCCACGACCCCGGCCATGTGCACGTTCTGGTACATCTCCACGTAGCTCTCCTGCAGCTCAACGTACTCGCCCACAGCGCGGCGCAGCACGCGCTTCAGGTACAGCTCCTGATCCGCAAACTCCGGCATCAGACCGTCGCGCGCCACCTCGTTGCACCGCCGGAAGCGGTGGAGCACGGCGCACAGCCATGAGGGCGACTCGCTCAACTTGGCAAAGGCCGTCTGCACGGCCTTGAGCAGGCGCTCTTGCTCCACGAGAACCTCGTGAATGGCCTCCGAGCCAACTGCAAAGCCCCCGGGGCTCGCCTCGAGCTGTTTCTGTAGGCGCCGGCGCTCCATGAGACGCGCAAGCAGGTTGCACAGACACGTCGTCCATCGCCTGCCCAGGGTGCTTGGCATGGGATCCGGGCCCGAAGGGCCAGCCGCAAGCCTCCGCAGTTCGGGCCACCACGCAATCGTAAAGATTGCGGGCACCACGAGCTTGAGCAGACGATTCTCTGCCTGAAGGTTGCGCACGTCCTGGCTGTCTTCGTCGCGAAGCGGCTGCGTGGGAGGCGCCCGGCTCACGACTTCGTCGACAAAGTCCAGAAGGACGCCGATAACCATTGGGACGTCCAAGTCATCTCGGAGAAGGGAGATCCACTCCTTCTGCCCGCCGCATCCCGATTCGATCCAGTCTGCTGGCGGCTCGTTCGAGCCAATCAACGAGAGCGCCTTGATGCCCGCCTCGCGGACGTTGCGGGCCTCCGCATCGGAATCGACCGCCGAAGAAGGGTTGCAGATAAGCTCCAGGTACGCGCTGGCGTGTCTCGGAATGGTAGAAATGCGCTCCGCCATCATAGCCAGCACGCGCGCGCCCTTGGCCACCCCCGGGGTCCCCATACTGCGCCGCCGCCCAAAGGTTTCGATGGACGGGTCGTTCTCCTTCTCCATGTGCGGCGTCGCAAACGCTGGCGTATTGGGCATGCTCAGGCGCTTGACATTTTGCGGCGACGGCGGCGTCTCGGGCAGGTCGAACTGGAACTTGAGGTCCCCGCCCTTGCGCGAGTTCTTCGACTCCGGCGTGCGCGGCGCCGAGCTTGCGGGCGGCTGGGCATTATTCGACCCGGTGGCAGCACTCAGGACCGAGGGACCCTGCGCGTGCGCTGTGGATAGCGACGGGGCCGCAGGGAGATCTGACTTTGGGGGCGAGTTCGAGCCAGGGCGCTGCAGGCGGAGCTTGCGCGTGGGCGCCGCACCCTGCACGCCACGAGGCGGGCTTCCCGTTTGCGCGACGGGAGGTCCCGAGCTGTTGTTCGTACCCCCCGCCACCGGAGCGGTTCGGGCGTGCGGCGCCTCGGCACCCTCGTCGCCCAAAGAAGGGTCCGCCCCGCCTACTTCGCCCGCCGGGTCGTGCAAGCGGGCCTCCTTGAAGTGATTAACGACCAGCGTGTTGGCCTTGTCGCTCAGCGTGGCCTTGTAGTGCGCGACGCGGCTCATGAAAGCGTCGGCGTCGCGACCCTCGTGCTCCCAGACGGCCTCCATGAACTCCAGCGCGGTGGCCCGCACCTCCTTGCGCGAATCATCGACCATGCCGGCCACTGTGCGCAGAATGTTCTGGCCGACGCCCACCTTGACGCGGAGGAGACTCAGGCCGTGGATGCGGGCGAGGCGCGCCAACTCGCTCAGACACTCGGTGAGGACGTAGGCGCTCCGCTGGCTCGGCCCGACCTCGCTGTGCACGTAGGGGGCATACTTTGACACCGGGTAGCAGTTGCAGACAAGCTCCATGATGCGCCGCACCGCGTCGCGAAAGCGCTTCTGTTTCTCGCCCAGCTTGTGCAGCAAGTGCGGCAAAAAGGCGGCGGCCTCGTAGTCAGAGAGCACGTACTCGGCACCGCTCGCGAGCTCGAATATATTGTCCAGCAGCTGCAAGACGTTCAAAGTGACAGTGCTGTTGTTGTTGTGGAGCTGCAATGTGCTCCACTTGAGCAACAGGTCAAAGCATTCGCGTGCCGCAGGCCCATAGTTGGGGAGCTCCTCTAACAGCGTGTTGAAGGCCGGATCCAGCGCGGACCCGCGAGCCGCCCGGCCCTTGTCAGCACTGACAAACATCTTCGCCACCAGGTCGGCTGACATCACCTTTTCAAGGTCATCGCGTAGGCCCTGGCGCAGATCGTTCATGCGGTGCTTGTCTTTCTCGTCAAAGATGGCGGGCCAGCGGTGCCGCCGCCCGCGCTCTTCGCGCTTATGCCTCAGGATCGGATTCGGAGCCTTAAAGGGCGCTTCCGAGGCCGCGTCAGCGTCTACGACCGCAGGTCCAATGCCCGCAGCGCTGCTACTTGCAGGACCAGCGGCGCCGGGATCCGCGCGCCGTGCCGGGCGCGGAAGCGTGCCCCCGCGCTTCTTCGGTCCTGGAATGCCCGACCGCGGAAGCGTCTTGCTCACGCCAAGGCGGCCACTGGAGGGCCGTCCGGAGGGCGCGCGTGCCGCAGTAGATTCCGAGGACGACGCCGGCGCGGCAGAAGTATCGTCCTTGAGCGGCGCGGTCCTCGCCGTAGGCGCAGCTGCCGGCGGCGCTGCATGGGCAGTCGACGCCGAAGTAGCGGTGGCGGCAGCGTCGCTGGCGTCGTGGCCGTTGGTATCGCCGCCGCCGCCCGGGGAAGCTGGGTTGCTCGCGTCTTCGTAGGCCGCCTTGAGCAAGGGCGTAATGCTGCGCACGACGGCGGGTTTGAGGTCACGGCAGCCCTCATTGAAGATGGCCTCGCCCTCTTCGCGACCAAAGAACCGCACACAAACGGCGATGGCTTGGCCAGCGTGCTTGCGGACCTTTGGGTCTCGACTCTGCAGGCACGACAAAAAGGGTTCGGCCAGCGCGTGCAAGGTCTCGCCGACCTCGGCCCCGCCATCGAGCACGCCTTCCGCCTTGACATGTTTCAGGAACCAGCCCAGGAGCACGGTGCGATCGTTCTTGGGGTCCTTGAGGGCCAGAGGCGCCTGCTGCGCCATGGCCAAAAAGGCCCCGACATGAACTTTGCCGTCGTGCACGGTCCACTTTTCCAGGGCATCCTTGATTGCGGCAACGACAGTCTTCTTTCCGTCGCTCAAGTACGAGAAGAGGGCCGCGGCGGTACCCTTCGCGAGGGCCGCGGCGCCCTCGCCCCCGACTGCATTGCCAACGCTCGCGAGCGCGGCGGCGGCTTTGGCGGCCAAGTTCCGATTTGTGTCAGCGAGCCGCTTGCGCAGCTCAGAGGTCAGCTGGCGCACGCTGCGCGTCATCTGGATGCGGTTCTTGGCGCCCTTAATGATCTCAAGCACGTCGTCCATGGCTTTAAGACGGAGCTTCCAGGCCGTCTTTGTCGATTCGTCGCCGAGATCCTTGAAAAGTTTGTCCGTGAGCATGGGGGAAATGTCCGCGCGCGGAATGAGGTCGCTCAAGTCTCCGCCAGCAGCCGCTTCGCCGGCCGCGCCGGCTTCCGGGGCTCCCTTGACCTTGCGCTTTGGGGCCGCGGCGCTCGCGCCCTGGAAGCCGACCTTATCAAAGGCCTCGACCACTGCGCCCTCGGCCTGGTCGCCGAGCAGCTGGCGAATAGGCTCGCCGAGCTGGCGGTAGAGCTCTGCCAAGAGTGCGATGGCTTTATTCTTGCAAGGCGCCTGGCGCGCCCCAAGCCCCTTCGAGCCGCTCGCAAAGGCGATGACATTCTGCACGCTGAGCGCGCGGGCCCCGAATTCCTCTGCAACTGTGCACAGCAGCGCGAGGCTCTCCTCAATGACCTTTGGCGAGCTGATCTTCTCCACCGCCTTCAGGACCTTGAAGGTGACGTACTTGGGTCCGGTCGCCTCGCAGAGCGCGAGCGCCAGACTTTTGACGGGACCGTCCTGCTTGCGGTCCCCGATCTTCTTCGTCGCCGGGTCGAGCATTGCCGCGGCATGGGAGCGGGACACGGCCGGGTTCTCGCAGGCCGCGACAGTCTTTTCCAGCGTGGCCCACGCCTCATTCATGATGTTGAAGTTAGATTCCTTGAACCCCTTGGTCTTGGCGCCGATAAATGCGATGATTGCATGCGCCTGCGCCTGAGAAAGGCTGTCCTGGGCGTCCACAAAGCCTGCCAGGCTCTGGAAGAGAGCCATTTTGTCCTGCCACTTGGCGGCCTCGTCGTAGGCGCTCAGGGCCTCGCCGAAGCCGTCGATACCGAAACCCTGGACCTGCTCCAAAGCCTCGTCCGCGCCCATCATGGGCTCCCCGGCGTCGTTCATGTCGCCTTCGTCCTGGGCAGTCGCCGCCGCCGCGGCGCTAGTCGTTGCCGTTGGCGGCTTGCGGGTGCGCGCAGGCTTGGGCGCGGCTCCGGCGCCGGCACCCGCGGTGGCAGATCCCGGCCCCGTTCTCCGAGGCGCGCGCGGCGCGGGCGCCGAGGCCTTGGGTGACGCCACGTCTCCCGCAGCTCGCGCGCTCGGTTTACCGGGCGCGGCGGTCGCGGCGCCCGCAGCAGGCGCCGCAGCAGCAGGCGCAGCAGCAGGCGCAGCAGCAGGCGCAGCAGCAGTCGGAGCCGCAGCGTCCCGAGACGAGGCCAGGAGTTTCTTCTTGAGCTTTGGATTCGCGGCCACGAGCTTGTCAACCTCGGCCTGTACGAGCGCGTTGCAGGGCTCGGGCATGTTCTCAGTGTCTCGGAGCGCCGCCAAGCTGTGCGCTGACACCTCGCGGACGTCCGGGTCCGCGTCGCCGCATCCATCGACCATATGCGCCACAAGCGCCGCGAACCCAGCCTCATCGACGGACCCGAGCTGCTTGCGAGTCTCATTCCAGCACGACCCGCTCTGGAGGGCGCGCCCAATCCACGCGAGCATGTTCTTCCGCTGGAGCGGAGTGCTCTTCTGCCTGCCGGCGGCACCATCGCTCGAAATGTTCTCGTCGATCGTATGCACGACGCGCTCCTCGGTGAGGTTGAAGCAGTGCGACGCAAAGGTGTCTAGCGTGCTGTCAACGGCGCCGATGCACGCAGACTTCTTGTCGCGATACTTGTGGAGGAGCTGGTCACAGCACGCACGCGCGTGGATGTGGAACTCGCCGCGAAGGCCGGCGCCCAGCGTACCCAGGAGCTTGATGGCATCCACGACCACTGCTTGGTTGGAGTCGCTCTGGATGACGCCGCGAAGCGCTCTGACAAGGTCAGAGTACTCGCCACGTGCCAGGCGGGGCGTCGGCCCGCAGAGCTCGATGACGTCGAGGATGGCCTGGCGCCGGTCCTTCCACTTGGGCTCCTGGAGGCGCTTCTCGAACTTCATCTCGTCGACCTTGTCGAGGATGGCCTTTTCCGGAAGAATGTCAAAGAGGTCCGGGGCCGCTGCGGCAGCGGCGCTACCCTGTGCGCCGCCGCTTCCGCTGCCCGCAGCGTGGCCAGCACCTGCCTTGGCGGTGCCCTCGCCGCGAAAGCTCCGCGTGGGGGCCGGGAGCGGATCCGCACTATTACGCTTGGCGGCGGCGTCCTCGAGCGACTTGCATACGGCCTTTTGCGTGGTCGCGTTGTCGATGACAGCCATGACGAGGTCCTTGAAGGCGCCCATGTACCACATGTCCAAGTCGGCGGCGAGGCCGGAGGCCATTGTACGAATGGCCGGGTTTTTCACATCCGTACCTTGGACGACGGCCTGCTGCACGACCTGGATGGGCAGCCGCCGGCCGCCAAAGGCCGCCACCGCAGCGCGCATGCACTCAAGACAGGCCGCGCCGACTTTTGGATTCTTCTCCTTGAGTCCGAGCAAGAGGGCCTGCAGACAGGCCTCGGTGCTCGCCTTGTCGACCTCCATAAAGTCGAGGCAGAGATCGATGGCGCGTTTCTTGGTACTCGGACGGCCGACGAGCGCCTTTTTGAAAAGTTTCGGTACCGAAGAGGCGATCAGAGCGCCCCCGTCTTTGCCGTGATATGCGTGTTTTACAAAGCCGCTCGCGGCGTCGAGGGCCGGGTCCAGGGCGCCCATGGATGTTTCCGTGATGCATTTTTCCAGGACGACAGACGACAGCTCGCCCTTATTGGCCGGATCGGCGAGCTTCTCGAAGCCGAGCTTGCGGGCCTTCCAGTTGGCATGGTTTACAAGATCCTCGATGGAGAGCCCGGAAAAGTCTTCTTCGGGCCCGTCGACGACCTGCACGGCCTGCGGCGCCGCTGGCGCTGGCGCTGGTGCCTGCGCCGGAGTTGCTTCCGGCGCTGCAGCCGCAGGGGGCGCTGGGACCGGGGCTTCCTTCTTGGCGGGGGGCGCGGGATCCTCGTGAACAACGGGGGCCGGTTTCTCGGGCGCGGGCTGGGTCTCGGCGCCGCCATCCTCGTCGCCAAAGTCCACCTTGGAGGACGAGACAGCGACGAGGTCCTTGGCCGAGAACATGCTCATGGCCGCCACGCAGTCATCGCATCGGCACGAGGCCGACCTCGTGCACGCTGTCGACATGGTGCAGGTTCCTGGCGAGGCTCCGTCGCCGGTAAACTTCTACGAGGAGTCCAGCCCTCGACTGGGTTTTCTCTGGCGCGCTCGCTCGCTACCGCGTGCCCGCCGTCCCGCGTCGCCGGCCGCTAGATCCTCGCGTCCTCGTTGCTCTGCTCGGGCGCGGCGAGCTCTCTACTTCGTTCGGGGTCTCTCGGCTCCTCGCGATGTCGCCTCCCTCGCGCGGCTCCTCGCGGCCGGGGCCGCTCCGGGGCCTGGCGGCGGGGGGGAGGGCGCCGTCGGGGCCGCGCTCGCCGTCGCGGGCGGCCGCGAGCTCGCGGCTGCTGGTGGTGATCTCGATCGTCGACTGCCGCTCGCCGGGCCTCCCGGCGCCAACGGGCCGCGCTAGGGCCCACATAGGCGAAACGCTAGCGCCCGCCGCCCCCGCCTCGAGACCCCGATGTGCAACCGCCGCGAGGCCGTAAACGGCGCCCCAGCTTGCTTGCTTGCTTGCCCCGGGAAGACCTCTCCTGGGCTGGGCGCTCTCGGGCCTGGACGCAGTCGCGGACACCTTGCGCGAACGCGAGGATCTTCAGTTGAGAGGGAGCGCTGGTCGAGCGATGATTGTGACCAATTTATGCCAAGGGCCTAAAGTCAACTGCATGCCGGGAAAGCGCCCGGAGCAGCCGAAGCGGGGAGAAGGACGATGCTCGGCGCAAGCAAGGAAGGTGGGCTATCTGGCCACGAGTACGATAAGATGTGCCAAATTCCTCGGGAGTTATGGTGTGGTAGGGTAATCAGAACGTGAATGAGAGACGCGCCTCCTTTGCCGATGGATGCGCTCGGTCGCTGAAAGATTCGGCCTAGCCCTTGGCGAGCGAGACGATAAGGATGATAAGCACGACGAGGATGATGGACCCAATGATGAGGGTGAGCTTGAGCGACTTCCAGCGCTCGCTGCGGTGTAAGCGCGTGGCCTGAGTGTCGAAAAGGCGCGCTTGGTCCTGGAGTGCCTGGGTGTCAGTCTCGATACGCTCGGTCTTGTCGAGGTTTCGGAGCATGCCGTCGATGTTGCTCTGCATGGTGAGCTTGACGTCGTTGACCTTGGACTGGACCGCGGAGAGCTTGTCCTTCTTGCTCGGGTCGTCGTAGTCGCGGACCACGGCGCTGAAGAGCGACTTGGCCTTTTTGTTGAGCCCGCCCTCCTGCGCCGTGGCGACGCGGTCGCCCAGCTCGGCCTGGAACCGCTTGATGACCTCGTTGAGCATCGGGAACACCAGGCGCTCAGGGTACTCGGACGTTGTGATGGCCACATAGACGCGCTGCTGCTGGTCCGTGGTAAAGTTGAACGCGTTCACGTCCCCGACGAGGCGGTACCTCGACCCGGGCGCCACCTTGCTCTCAAAGTCTGGCGCCGAGAGCACCTCGTTCACCGTATTGAAGTACTGGGGCTTGTTGTAGTCGCCGTCCCGCGCCACGAACGACGCCACGATCACCTTGTCCGTCGCCCTCGCCACGGCGACGAACATGATGTTGCGTCCGCTGTCCGCGATCGACATCTTCTCTGCCTTCGTGCGTCCGCGTCCGCGCGCTCGTCACTCGCTCGTTCGTTCGTTCGTGTTCGTTCGTTCGTCTCCAACGCGCCAATTCAGGATACTCGCGCCGATCCCGCTCGCTCGCTCGCTGGGCTGCGGTGGGGCGGCGCGGCGCGGGCGCGCGCGTGGTGCTGCTGCGGAGCGTCTGGCGGCGCGGCGCGGCGCGGCGCGGTGCAGGTGTCGCTGCTCGCTGTCGCTCTGCTGCGCGTACGGGGCGAGCGTCTTGAACACCCGCCTTATTCGCCCGCCACCTTAAACTCGGCGACCGAACCTCACCGTCTCTCTTCTCTGTCCATCTGTGGAGACCATTCGACCGACCGCCAATTCCGTTCGGGACTCTTCAAGGTCGCGCGCGCGGAGGCGCCTTCGCCGCTTCGCAAGCCTTCATCTTCAAGAAAGGCCTCGGTCCTGAGCGAAGCGAAGCTGCGCTTCGATGCAACGAAGAGCAGAAGATGGATGATCCGGGCGAAGGAGAAGCTCTTGGAGAACGAGGACGACGAGTTCTCGCTCCTCGTCCGCGGAAAGTTATTCGATAGACCGAGGGCTGCCGTGGCGAGCGGGACTTGGCGGAGAACCACGAGCTTGGCCAAGGATCAGCGAGAGCGCAGCATCATGATGGGAAGAGGTGCACTAAAGTACGCGTACTGGTACGAAGGCAAGATTAGTGAAGTTAGCAAGTTGGCACATCAGCGCCGCCATTGGCGCTGATCCGGGTGCGGATAACGCGACGGCGGCTGGTGCTGGTGCTGGTGCTGCTGGTATTGCTGATAGTGTTGATGCTGCTGCGGGTGAGGCGGATAAGCCGAATACGGCGCGCCCGCCTGCAGAGCGCTGGAAAGGCGATCCATAACCGCGGCCTTGGAGCTCCCAGGCCTCGAATTGCCGGCCGGAGGAGGCTGGTTCGCCAAGAAAGGGTTCGCACTGCCCCGTCCCGGAGGCCCATGGGCAGGCGGGGGCCGCTGGTTGTAGGGATAGCCCTGCTGGTGGTGCTGCTGGTGGTGCTGCCCCCAGTGCTGCTGCTGCTGCTGGCGAAAGTCGGGCGGGCTGCGCCCGTACTGATGCTGGCCTTGGTGATCGCGAGGCCCCGGCGGATAGCCTTGGTGCTGCTGGTGATGTTGCGGCGGGTACTGCTGCGGGTACCCATAGGGCTGCTGCTGCTGCTGATGATGATTGTGGTGGTGGTGCGGCGGGGGGTCTCTGCGGCTCTTCTTGGCGAAATTCGGCTCGAAGCTGCCGTACGTGCGCTGGAAGTGCGCGGCCTGCCGCTGCTGATAGCCCCCGGTCGACATGCCAAAGTTGCCCGGAGCCGGGCCCTGGGCCGCCTGTTGGTTGTCCCTCAGGAGATTGGCCACATTGGCGCCGCGGCCGAGCTTGGGGATCTTGATGACGAGATCCTGCGCGGAAAGCGTGCGAGGCGGTATGCGCACGTTGGGCAGAATCATCGACAGGTGCGGACGCATCTTGGGCAGACGAAACTCAAAGACCACCGTCTTGTTCTGGGCCAGTGGGTCCAGCCTGGGGCCGACGGCCGGGATCGTCCCATTAAGCGGGAACCTGAACTTGCCCGGCGGATGCGTAAAGTAGCCGGCGAGACCGTTGGTGGCAGACGCTAAAAGAAGGCGCGCGTGCGGCTTGCCGCCCTTGGCCGTGGCGCGCACGTCGCCGGCCGTGGTCGGCGTGATGAGCTGGCTGTCCGAGGCCTTGTTGCTGCTGTCCGAGATCGCCTTGGGTGTACTGCGGTCCGCCTCGTCGGCAGCGGCCACCATCTTGTCTGTGCCGACTGCATCGATGCGAGCAAAGACGAGGTCCGGATTGTACCCGTTGCGCTCCTTCTCGTCGGGCGTGAACTCCTTCTCGAGGCCCGCAGTCACCTCCAGCAGGCGCTTCTCGTCGATGAAGGGAAGAAGCGCGACCCAAAGCCAGCGCGCGGACTTGCCGTTGGCATCGTAGTCAAAGTCGACGGGGTAAAAGTCCGCAATCGGCGAGTCGATGTTGGTCATGAACCAACGGCACGGCTCCGGGAGCGCGTGTGCGCTGGCAGGCGGGAAAACGCCCATGAGCTGCTCAAAGGGCTTGAAGGGCATCGACGGCGGAAATTCGATCTTGATGTCGTCAATGTTGACCAGGTCCGACGCGAACGGGGCGTAGTGGTACTCGTAGAACCACGTCCAGGACTGGCAGCCGTGGTAGTAGTACTCCATGACCCAGCAGAGCCCAGTCACGTACGAACGTACGACCTTGCGGCGCTCCTCGGACTTGGGATCTTCATACTCCGGTCCGAACTTGGACGCATAGTACCGGTCCTTCCAGCCGTGCTCCCCGAGGCGGACCTCGTCCTCGATGTCGTCGTGAATGTTGCGCTCCTTCTCCTTTTCCTTGACGAGGCGCTCGAAGGCGTCGTGGGCGGCCCGCGAGTCGTCTGCATCGAAGGTGTCGAGCTTGATCTTGTCCACGGCGTCGCGCTCGCGTTCCTTGGCGCGGCGAAGGTCGCGCGCCTCCTTGCGCTCCGGCTTCTTGGGGGGCGCCGCGTCGGCGTTCGCCTCGGAGGCGGGGCGCTTCTTGCCGCGCTTGAGCTTGTCGCGGAGCTCGGCAGCGGCGGACTTGTTGGCGTCCTTGGCCGGCGCAGGCGCGGGTGCAGGTGCGGGCGCGGGCTTGGCGGCCGACGATCCGCTGCCCGCAGCGGCTGCCTTTTTGCCCAGAGGGACCAGCGCGGCGGTCTTTGCGCCGCTGACGCCCTGGCCGAGGGGCACCAGATTGTCGCCGCCGGCGCCGCCGGAAAAGTCCTGGACGTTAAATTTCCCGCGCCTGGTCCGGCCTTGAACCTCAGGGCCAATGCCCTTGGCGGCCGCCATGGCCAGGGCGCCCTCGGCCCGCGTTTTGCCGCCTTCGCGGCGCGTGCGCCTGGTGTCTTCGCGGCGCTGCTTGTCCCGCATCTCGCTAGCACGACGGCGGCGGAAAATCTCGTCCTCCACGGTGCCGAGAACGCTCATGAAGACGTCGACGCGTGCCAGATTAGCCTGGCCGTCCGTGGTCAAATAGCCCCCTACCGTGGGAAGCACGCGCTTGTAGAGGTCGAGGAGCAGCTCGAGCCCGCCCTCGCGGATGGAGAGCGACGGGAGATGCGGTAAGAAATCATTTCCGACGAAGAAACAGATGAATACAAAGTCGTCAATACAGGCTTCAAAGTTGTATTCGAAGGGCAGCGGCTGGTAAAACGTCTCCGGGCGAAACTCGTGCGCGAGGTATTCGCGCAGGATCCAAAGCCGCACGAGATCGAAGGGCTTCTTGTTCGGCCCAATAATACCAAGGTCTCCGCCCGGCCCGTCGTCCGGGCTCATGTCTCCGTCAGTGCTTCCCGCCGAAGAGTTGTTGAGCACCGCGTCCCGCTGAAAGCCCTGGTTGCGCTTTTGCTTGCCAAAGAGGACCTCCTCCCGCAGGATAGTAAAGTGTACCTCGTGGCTGGCCAGCCCAAGCATGATGAGGTCTGCGTCAAGACCGTACAGCACATGCGTCGTGTTCGGGTCATACCCGGGCTCGGCGCGCTGGCGCCGGATGAACTGCATGATCTTGTGCTCGCCCTCGCCGGGCGACTGCGCGTCCGAGAGGACGACGCGGACATTCTTAAAGGCCGGATTGTGGTTGAGGCGCTCGGCGATGTAGTATCGCAGGTAGTCCGAGAGCTTGGCCATGAACTCTGTGCCGGGTGTGATAACGTTCGAGTCCCAGGCGGGCTTCTTTTTCGGGGGTGGCCGCTTGCCCTGACTGATCATCTCCTTGCGGATTCGGTCTGCGTCTTCGGCGGCCTCGGCGGCCTCCTGCGCGGACCTGAACCGCCGTGACCGCTGCTGGTTCATCTTGGCGCGGGGCGCCACGCCGTCGATCGCCATGTAGATGACCTTGCGCGGCCGGATCATGTTGAGCAAGCGGTCCAGGTACCGAAAGATCACGAGGTACATCTCCTCCTCGGTCTCGGGGGCCGGCTCGCCCTCCGGGTGCGTGCACGGGTGGATCAGCCCGTTCATGTCCAGGTACAGGTTGTCAAACTCGTAGTTGTTCGGGTTCGGGGCCGTGGCGTCCACGGGCGGGTCGCCGGGCCTCTTGTGCTCCTCCAGGCACCGCGTCATGATCTTCGGGTACTTCTCCGAGATCCATCGGAAGAACGCCGGGACGCCCATCGTTCCGCGCCGCCGCGCTCCGCCGCGTTCCCGTGCGCCGCGCGCGTCCTCGCGAGCCGCGTCCACCGAGATGAGAGGTCGGCGATCCGGTCGAGCTCAACCCGCAAACGGCCGCCGAGCTCGCTGTGCGCCGCCGCCGCCGGGGCGCCGCCGCGCGCGCACGCGGGACGTGGCCGCGGGCCGGTCGTCGCTGTCGCGGGCTGCGCGCGGGTCGGCAGCAGGGCAACCGGGTCGGGAGTCTGTCTGTCTGCGCGAGAGTCGCTCGCTAGCGTGCGTCGCCACTGCGCAAATTGGCCACCTCACTTTTGGTCCCCTGCCGCGAAGGCGGTGACGACCGCTCGCTCGAGGGCGCGACCCCGATGGGCGACGGGGACACTCAAAGCCGCGGGGTAATCGAACGGAGATGGAAATATGGACTTTGTGCATGGACTGGTGAGGGTGGACACCACGCGAACGATCTGGCTCATAGAGGGCGGGAAGACTAGGCCTAGGCCCGGGATGCTGGACGCGAGATGTCCTGCCGAATGCGATGCGATGCACGCACGCGTGGACTACGTTACGGTGGTGCGCAAATGGGCTTCGATCTGGGAAGGCGGAAGCTTTCGCTGCGCTTGTTTATGCGGGCGAGCAGGCGTTGGAGCTGGTTTTGGCCTTCGTTCCTTCTTTTCACGAGCGCCGAAGCTGCGAAGCCTCAAAGCCAATGTCCGCGTTGATTTTGTCGAGCTTCTTGAGCATGTCGTTTGCCCCAAGGGAAGGAGGGCCTCGGCTTGCGTTTGCCGAAGACGGCCTGCTACCGGCGTACGACGCCGGCTCGCGTCTCCAGCCGGAGGCTGACCCGCCGCGGGGCGTGCCCGAGACGCCCAGGTACGATTGGTTGCGTTGCCCGGCAGCATCGGCGACGAGGCGCTGATAGAGCGCGCCCATCTTGTCGCCAAGGTGCTGCAGATCCTGCGCAAGGCGCTCGTTCTCGTGCAAGAGGTCGCGCAGATCGTACGAGGCGTTAATGCCATGGCGCGACACGAGCGTGTGCGTCTTCTCAACAAGGGCAGTGACGGCGTCGAGCATGCCCGCAAAGGCCTCCTCGCCCCGGCGAAGGACCTCGTAAAAATAGCCCTCGTCTGGCGCTAGCCCCGAGGCAGCCTGCGCGCCGCGGTGCTGCGACGCCAAAGAGGAGGTCTTGATGGCACGCTCGGTCTCTTTGACTTGGCGAAGGATCTTGCGCTCGAACTCGTCGTAGCCGTGGGCCGCAGGCGGGCCTCCGCCCTGCTGATGCGCGCTCTGGGCATGGCGTTGCGACGACGAGGCGGATGGGGACGAGGACAGGAGCGCGCGGTCGAGGCGCAACTTGGACTCGCGGAGCTGCGAGTCCCGGGCCTCGAGCTTGCGGGCCGCGTGGTCGAGCTTGCGCTCGAGCGTGGCGACGGTCTGCTTCTTGGCGTGCAGGTCGTCGCGAAGGATACGTAGCTGTTGTTTCATGGCGGTCTGGGACTCGGTGAGGTCCTCGATGCGGCGACCGCGGTCCTCGAGCTCGAGGGAGAGAACGCGGTTGCACTCCTCGACGGTGGCCTGGGAGCCGTGGAGCTCCTCGAGGCGCTTGTCGAGGCGGTGCTTCTCCTGCCGCAGGGCCTCAACCTCGGCGCGAGCCTGGCGCGCCTCGCCTTCGAAGAGTGCGGCGCGCTCACGTGCCGATCCGAGCTGGTCGTGGAGCGCCTCCTTTTCCTCGGCGCCGCGGTGGATGCGGGCCTCGAGGATGCGGGAGCGGTCCTCCTTTTCCTTGCGCTCGGTGCGGAGCTCGGCGAGGAGCTCGGTGTAGCGCTTTTCCAGCGACCGGGTTTGCCCCTGGAGTTGGGCGTTGCTGGATGTCGCCATCGTTTGCATGCTCTGCATGAAGAAGGCCAGCTTGCTCTCGGCATGCGCGAGCTGGGCCTCGGTGCGCTCGAGCTGGCCGACGATCTGCTTGAGCTTGGCGCGCCACTTGCGCTCCATTTCGAGGCCGTTCTTGGTGAACGCGTTCTTCAGGTCCTGCAGATCTTGGAGGCGCAGGACGACCTCGTCGGCGAGCGGCACCCCCCGCGAGGCGCGCGACCGCCGCTGCGACGTTGAGGCGCGGCTTCGGGGGGACTGCCCGCCGCCGCCCGCGTTCACGTTTCCGCCGTCTCCACCACTGCGCCGGCTGAGGGCGCTGTCATCGCCGCCCCAGGGCCGGGGCTCGGGCCGCTCGCTGCGGTGGTCCGCGAGGTCGTCGACGACGAGGTCGTCGCCGAAGAGCGAAGAAGACGACGACACAAACGAGGCGTGGTCTGGAATCCCGCTCGCGTGACCGCGGCTGCTCCCCGCAGTGGCGTGGTCGACGCTGCTCCCCGCGGCAGAGTGACCCGCGTGGTGGTGGCGACTCGTGTCAGTGATCGCGCCGCCCATGGCCTCGCGGAGACGCACGTGACGCTGGAACTCCTTCTCGCGGGAGACGCTGTTGGCGAGCGCCTCGCGGAGCTGTGCCGAGGCCTCTTTGCCGGCTCTTGTCTCGGCGGCGAGCCGAGCCTGGGCCTCCTTGGCTTCGGCCTCGGCCTTTTGCAGGCGGGCCTCCATGTTTTCGAGGCGCTTGCGATCGCCCTCGGCTTGCTGGTACGCCGCGTCGCGGGCGAAAGCGAGGGCCGAGAGCTTGCCGCGAAGCTCTGCCACCTCGGAGGTGAGGGCGAGGACCTTTTCGCTCTGGGCCTTGCGCAGCTCGTCCTGCTTGATCTCGCCCTCGCGGCGGAGACTGTGCTCCTTGGTCGCATAGGTCTCGCGGAGCCGCTGGTTCTCGCGCTCGAGACGGCGCGCACCGGCCTGGAGGTCGTCCTGGGCCGCGCGCGTCTCGTCGAGCTCGCGTGCCAAGTCTTCAATTTTGCGCTCGGCGACCGCGGCGGCGCGCTCGCTCTGGTCGCGCTCCTGCTCACACTGTTTGAGAAGCTGGGTGAGCTGGCTGACGCGCGCCTCCTCCTTGCGCGCGGCCTCCTGCAGCTTGCCCATGTTGGCGGCCTCTTGATTGCGCTGCTCGCCGAGGGCGCGCGCATTCTCGACGAGCTGGGCGCGCATGGTCTCGTTCTCGCGGGCGGCTTTGGCGTGCTCGGCGCGCAGCTCCTCGAAGCAGGCGTCGCGCTGGAGGATGGTTTTTTCCGCGTCGGCCAGCGCGGCGTTGGCCTCGTCGAGGGTGCGGTCGAGGTCGGCGGCGCGCTTCTTCTCGGGCTCCAGCTCGCGGACCTGCTCGTTCAGGGTGAGCACATCCTCGAGGCGCTTGCGGTCGCGGTCGTCGAGCTCCTTGATCTTGTGCCGGAGGGCGTCGATCTCCTGCTCCTTTTCGCGCAGGGCCTCGACCGGGATCTCGGCGTTGCGGGCCTCCTCGAGCTCGGCGCGGCAGAGGGCGAGGTCGGTGTGCAGGCCCTCGATGGCGTTCCGGGCCTTGACCAGGAGCAGGTTGCGCTCATCGAGTTCCTGCTGCTTCTCCTCCAGCAGCACCTTCTGCTCGAGCACCTCCTGCTCCAGCGACTCGTCCGTCTCGCCGCCCTTGCGCAGCTTGGCGACGCGCTCCTCGAGGTAGAAGATGCGCAGTTTC
>KQ758896.1:95678-116355 GCA_001462505.1 Aurantiochytrium sp. T66 | reverse complement strand
TGCCGCCTCCCATGCCACCGCCCATGCCGCCTCCCATGCCGCCCATACCGCCGCCCATGGCGTCCATGCCGCCGCCCATGGCGCTATTACCCATGCCTTGCATGCGCGACATGGTGTTGGTGGCCTTTTGGGCGTTGATGGCGATGGCCTTGCGGCGAGCCTCGTCGCGGGCCTCGTTGATCTTTCCCTCTTCGACCATCATGGCCAGCTTTTCGCTGTGACTGTCCATCTCGAGGTTGGTTCTGATGCCCTCGAGTGTGACATTTTCCTTGTACCCGAGCGTGATGACCTCGTCGAAGGCAAAGACGAGATCGAACACGTTGCGTGAAATATCTTCCTCGGAAACGTGCGTTGCGTACTCCGGGACGACCTTGCTGAGCAGGCGCAGGGTGTCGAGGTCCAGAACGATGTTGCTCCCCCGCGTCGTGACGAGGACGAGGTAGAGGCTCTCAATGACCTGGTACACGTAGCGTATGCTTCCGGTCTCCACGTAGGTGTGCTGCTTGCCGCTCGAGGACGCGTACTCCTCGGGGCCCGACTCGACGAGCTTCGGAAAGGCGGCGAGGATGCCCTCGATGCGGATCCGCGACATGTCCACGTACTGGCGCGCCACCAGGACCTTGCCGGTCTTGGAGAGCACGGCGACCGAGAGGACGACCATGGTCTTCGCTGCTGCTGCTGCTGCTGCTGCTGCTGCTGCTGCTGCTGCCGCTGTCGCTGCCGCCGCTGCCGCTGCCGCTGCTTTTATCTTTCGTAGCCGCGGCGCCGCGCTCGGGTCGCGCGCGCGATCGATCGGTGGACCGACCCGGGCGGCCGACCGGCGGGCGAGCGGGGAGCGAGCGGCGTCTCCGCGGCGGCGTCTCCGCGCGCGCGGACTCCCTCCTCCTGCGCGGCGCGGCGCGTCTGACTGAGTCTGCGACGCCACGTGGCTCTGAGTCGAAGGGAAAGGAAAAAGGAAAAAGGAAAAAGGAAAAGGAAGGGAGCGAAGCCATCGGTCAATTGACAATTGGGCCTCGCAAGTCGAGTATCTGTCCATGACAGTCGCCAAACAGCCTCACTCACTCACGCACTCACTCACTCTCTTAGTGACTGGCAGGTCAACCGCCGTGGCCAGGCCACGCCCGCCGGCTCCATTCTCCATTCGCTTGAACAGTGATGATGAATGAAGTGACGATGCCAGAGATGGAGACCATCCAGACGAAGGCTTTCGTCCACAAGACAGACTGGGCTTGCTTGCTTGCTTGCTTGCTTGCTTGCTTGCTTGCTTGCTTGCTTGCTTGCTTGCTTGCTTGCTTGGGCGATCGAGAGCGATGGCACCAGAGTGCCGATCCCAAAGAAAGACGATGACGATGCTGACGAATAACCGAATGATCTAGGGCAAACTAAACGCCTTCGGGCCAAGACGTCACGTCGCCAAGACAAGACTGCGCCTGCGTATCGTTGATTGAATGAACTCAAGTTTGCGCATCGCAAGACGATAGATCGTCCAAGTTCTGCGGCGGGAAAAAAAGCACTCTCATTCGCCAGCGATGACTTCGCAGACGCGGTGCAGCTGCACTGCCACACGCACTGCCACGTAGTAGTACGAATACGCTTTTACTACCGAACGGACTCGGATGCCGCGATAAATTCTCCCAGACATTGCAGTGGTCTTGCAGTGCGTGGCGGATTTGCGCGAAACGCTGACGCTGATGAAGGGCTCTGGTCCGAGGAAGAGTCCAAACGAGACGCGGGGGGCGCATATTTACAGATTTTGGGCTTAACAAGATCTTGGCCCAAGAGGATCGATCCTAATGTCGCATTCATGAACGAGTCTCGCAGACAAGCTCAAGATCCTCGAGCTTCCGAGCGCCAAATTCCGGCACATCGATGTCAATCGACAGCAACAGCGTTGCTACAGATCCATAGTGTCCCCACTGATCAAAATTACCATCTAGCCTCATTTTACGTCCTTTATTTTCGTATTTTCTTACCCCTCGTCACACTGACCTATCTACCTCACATAATCTTGTAGTGGACTACCCTTACTAAGCGTTGCGCAGGAATTTGGCTTGCTTGGCATCCCCCTCTGCGTCCACTTACAGCACGAGTACCTTTCTGGCACCAGTGGTGGAGGGTGGCAGTGGCGCAAGCGTGCAAGGCTGCGGAACTTTTGTTGGAACAGCAGTCGGCGAGTCTCCGATACTCCACTTCCAAGGCCTTTGTTTCATTTGGCTGGCGCTGTTGTTCAGGGCAGCCAAACTCTGCACAATGGCCATGGTGGGCGGTGGTACTGTGCAGTACAACAGCGCAATAGCTATACAATAGCTATACAATTGCGCAATAGCTATAGCCGATAGTAAGAATAAGAATAAGGAGAAGAAGAAGAAGAAGAAGAAGAAGAAGATGGAGGAGGAGAAGCAGAGCCGCGAGGCACGACACGACACGTCGCGACCGCCCGCCCGCCCGCGCCCGCGCCCGCGAGACGCCAGGACAGGACAGCCGCCGGCCCGCGGCGACGGAGGCCCCGGCAGAGACGGGAGGCCAGGGGGCAGGATGGCGGAGCTCGACGTGGGCACGGCCATGCCCGTCTTCTTCGGGATGGGCGGCGCAAGTATGGCGCTCGTGCTGGCAAACGTCGGCGCGGCCTACGGCACGGCCAAGGCCGGCGTCGGCGTCGCGGCCATGGGCGTCATGAACCCAGAGGCCGTCATGAAGAACATCATCCCCGTCGTCATGGCCGGTGTGATCGGCATCTACGGCCTCATCGTCTCCGTGCTCCTGGCTTCGGGCATTGACCAGCCCGTGGAGCGCGACGGCATCTTGATCAACGTCTACGGCTGGGACCTCGGTTTCAAGAACTTTGCGGCCGGCCTCGCCGTCGGCGTCAGCGGAATGGGCGCTGGCTACGCCATCGGCGAAGTTGGCGACCTCGGTGTCAAGATGGTCGGCCTCGAGTCTCGCCTCTTTGTCGGCCTCATCCTCATTCTCATCTTTGCCGAGGCCGTCGCGCTGTACGGCCTCATTGTGGCCCTCATCCTCTCCACCTGATATTTGCGCTTCGCGCGCAGGATCCCTTGGGCAGCTTCCATCCTTTGCGTTGATGTACCCATCTCAGGATGCGAAGGCAGTTCCAGGCCGCCGGCCCTCTCCTCCCTCACCTACGTTCGCCCCTCTCCAACCAGAATTTGATTTTAAGCGCAAGTTTCGCCATCTCTACACGCGCGCCCGAGGCGTCCACGCGCCTCGGGCCGGACTCATCCTCGTGTCGCACGAGGCACCGGGCGACAGTATCTTGGAGCCTTGCACCACTGTCCTCTGCTCTGCGATTCGCAGCCGTCTCGTTGCTCGCATCGCATCGGCCCTCTAGGCTACTCCAGGCTAGGCCTAGGCAGCGAGCGGGCGCGAGCAGCCGATGGGCAGGCACTGCACCTGAGAAGTATAAAGAGCCATGCGTTTGTCCATGCTTGGACGCCCCGCGAAGCGCCGTGTCGGCCTGTCGAGGCGAGCGCTTCGCGAGGCCATGCCGCGCAAGATCTTGAGAAGAAGAAGAAGCCCGATCATTCATCACGATCACAATTGATGATCGTCATCGGCGGCGTGAGCATGGCAACGCGGCGTGAGGCTGAAAGAAAGATAGGCAAGCACATGGCTCGACGAAAGGCTTGGAGCAAATCCTGAAGCGCCTCTCGTCAGCTTCGGCAGGCCGCCGCCGGAGGAGCAGCCACCGCCGGACGCTCGCTCCAGTCGCGCTCCCGCCGCCCGCTCCCCGCCCCCTCGCCGCGCTCCCGCCCCCCTCGCCGCGCTGCGCAGTGCAGCTGCGGCGCCCAGGCTGAGCGTTGCAAAAGGCGCAAAACTTGAAGGCGTGCCGGACACGGGCGGCACCTTGGGCGGGCACCTTGGGCGGGCAGGCCGCTCTCGCCCACTGCGCTCTGCGCTGCCGCGCTCTGCTCTGGATCTGGCGCTGCTGTGCTCTGCTGTGCTCTGCTGCGCGTCGCCCTGCCCCTGGTCGCCGACCCGAGAAGGCGGCTCGACAGGAGCGCGCGGGCCTGAGCCTCGACGCCGGCCGCCTGAGGGCTGCAAACAAAGATGGCGAGCAACGGGCCGGTCTGCACGTGCTACCCGGCCGTCAAGGATGGCGAGCACTTCAACGAGTGGATCGCCTACCACCTCGGCGAGTGCGTGTACAGCGGCACCGAGATCTCCTCGGTGATTGTAGGCTTCTCGTCCATCGGTTTCTGGATCGCGTGCCAGATGCCGCAAATCATCAAAAACGTCAAGAAACGGAGCGCGAGCGCCCTGTCCAAGTGGTTCCTCCTCGAGTGGTTCCTCGGCGACGCTCTCAACCTCGTCGGCGCGCTGCTCACCAAGCAGCTCCCCACGCAGCTCGCGACCGCCTTCCTCTTCATCTGCAACGACTGCATCATGATTAGTCAGCTCACCTACTACTCCATCTACGGCGTCCGCGAGCCGCCGCTCGATGGCCTGGATGACGAAGACGATAGCGACAACGACGACTTTGGCGAAAGATCCGGATACGGCGCTGCCTCCTTTCGCGGCGACGGCCGCGTTGGAGACGGCGAGGGCCAGGGCCTCCGCAGCGCGCTTCTGCAAAACTCGCAGTCCTATGGCACCGGCGGGGCCGCCGGGACCACCGCCGCACGCGGCGCCCGCTACTCGGCGCTCATGGAGGAGAACGGCGAGGAGGACGAGACCGATGGGGACGGCAGCAGCGCCGCCAACGCAAACGGCGACCAGAACGGGGCCACCGACGGAGTAGCCAAAAAGGCCGCGCGCATGCTCAGTCTGGCGGCCGTCATCATCCCCCTCTACAGCGCCGCTCTCGTGCAAACACAAATGCAAACCACGAGCAAGCTTGGGCCTGTCGTCCGCGTCTCGGATGCGGCCATGACCTCGATGGCCGTCCCAGAGACAGAGCTCTTCACGCCCGTGCACGGCTCGCTCCCAGACTGTGGCGCGCACGCCGCCGAGGTGAGCAAGCTCGCCAACGAGATCGGTACCCTCATTGGCTGGATATCCGCCGTCGTCTACCTCAACAGCCGGCTGCCCCAGATCATCAAGAACTGGCGCCGCAAGTCCGTCGAAGGACTGTCCTTCCTCATGTTCTTTTGCGCCGTCATGGGCAACACTACCTACGGTCTCGGCGTTCTTTTGCGCGATTCCTCGTGGAAGTCCATCCACAAGGCGTTGCCCTGGCTCGTCGGCAGCCTCGGCACCCTTGCGCTCGACTTTTGCATCCTCATTCAATTTTGGTGCTACAGCGACGCGGCATCGGAGGACGAGGAGGCCATCGCCGAGCTCGAGGAGGCTGACGCCATGTACGTGGCGGCTGCCGACGCTGCCGACGCCGGTGACCCGTCTGCGCGAGCTATCGCTGCCAGCGCGCGCGGCCATCGCCGCCACGCACTTGAGGCCCTGCAGCGGAGCCCATCGCGCGGCATCTTTGGCATGAAGGCCTGGAACACCTCGCCCTTCTTCAAACCCGCAAACAGGCCCCAGCATCCAGGCCACAGTCGTCACTCGTCCATGCCGCCCCCGCTCAATCTCTATGACTCCAACTCTCTCGGTGTGTTGCCCTCGGACGAAACGGGCGACGACCAGCAAGCCTCTCACGGAAATCGACCCGTGTCCAATTCGTTTGCTGGGTCGTCTTCGCGAGATCCGCGTTCCGAGATGCCATAAGCGGCGGGGAGCAAGTCAGACATTTGTGGGACGACGGCGATCCATCACCGCACCGGATCTTGTATTGTGCCGCTGGCGTTGGTTTGCAACGTCTGGAACGCCCTGCCGGAGAACCTGAATAACGTGCACGGTGGCTCAAGGTGAATATTGTTGCTTGCGCCCGGTTCGCGAGCAATGCCTTTTTTATCGTTGGCGCGGAGACCCTTTCGTTGCGACCCCGCCTTTCAACGCGGAAGAGATTGCGTCTTCTAGGAGGCGGGTGGAAGCCCTCAACAACTATGACTGCTTCTATTTCTCTTCACCCGACAAGAGACAAGCCCGGCGTACGCGCGCTTCGACGAGACGCCGCGAATGCCACCCTGCACGCCGATTCGTAGTGACAAGATTAGTTTTAGGTCGCCGTGCCTTTGAACAGAGAAATTACAGACTGATGAAGTCCTATGCTTCGCGTGCCACAATACGAGCACTCACAGTCAGGGTGCGTTGAACAGCAACAATACAGAAAATGACCGTCGCCTCCGGCGGGCTCCAGATCGTACACAAAGACCGTGCGCACGTCGGCACTTTTTACCATCGAGGAATTGCGCGCTTGAGACTCTGGACAAAGTCTGCAGGCGCGAGCGCCACATTGGCAAAGTCTAGACCGGTCACAACCCAGCGCTCCACCAGCTCGCTGAGTTCCCATGGCCCGCGGCGGCTCACCAGCACAGGTTGGTCCATTGGCTCCCCGCTGAAAGCGCGCAGACTCGACCGACGCGAAAGCGCCTCGGCCTCCAAGGCCTCGTACTTGATCTTCTCGGCGGTCTCTGCGCGGAGCTGGCGCTCCCACTCAGGCCACGTGCGGAGCCACATCTCAAAGTCCGCTTCGCTGACCCCGAGCGCAGCATCGCGTGCAGCAGCGATTTCTTCCGCCGTCACAGACACAAACGAGCGGTACAGCATGGCTACTGACGAGACCGGTAGGTCGAGCTCCTCGCGCAGCGTGATCTCGTAGCGCAAATAGACGCAGACGTCATCCTGCTCGGCCCCGGGGTGCTGCCGCGCGTGGTCTCGCACAATTTGCAAGCGCATAACGCGCTTGCCGAGCGAGCGCAGCGCGCTGCGGTCTCCGCGCGCATCAATGATCAGCGTCATGAGAAACATATCATTGAGAGCCCAAATGGGCTTGTCCGAGCACGAGTCGATGGCGTCCGAGATCCGCGACAAGAGCTCGTCCCTCACGCCATCCGGGTCCGCCTCGATGATTCGTAAAAGCTCCACGACCCGCTGCGCGAGGCCTTCGCGGAGATCTGGCCGCCGGAACTCGGCGCTGCGCCGTAGCAAATTCAAAAAGCCCAGCACCGACGAGTGGTGGAAGCTGTCCAGGACGCTCTCGAGCTCGAGCGCCGGCGTCGCGCCAGCGTGCGACTCCCAAAACGCCACTGCCTCGTCCAGACATTCGTGCTCCGGCTCGCGCTCCGCCTCGTCGTTGTCGATGTCTACCTCGAGGACAGTTTGCAGAGCGCCGCAGCGCGCATCGAGAAAGTCGAGATCGGCGTCCCGACCCAGGGGTGAGGTCGCGTCCACGATGATGCGCTGCACGTTGCGAATCGTCGCGTCCGGAAGACTGTGCAGAGACCCACAGTTGAACACCCTGATGCTCACGGCCACGCGCGTAGAGTCCGGCACCAGGCCAAGCTCCGGGTTGTCTGAAAGCAGCAGCCGGTCCGTGCGCAGACGCTCCGAAAGCCGCTCAAGCCGCGTGCAGTCTCTGATATCGACTCGCGTTCGCGCCCGGACGTTCTCAGGAAGGCTCCGCAATGACGGCAACTTCCTGAGTATCAGCCCTCCGCGCAGGTTGAGGATATCGGGCAAGTGCTCCAAGCTAGGGCACGAGTCCACCACCATGTTTCCGCGGCAAACGGCGCCAGAGGGAATGCCAACCACGTTGAGACATTGCGACACGAGGAGAGACCCCGTTTGCAGGTCGCGCGGCAGCTGCAATGTTCCGCACTGCTCGATGCGCAGCTCACGCTTCACTTTGAGTGCGCTAGGGAGTTCGAGCTCTGCACATTGGATCAGGTGGCACGAGACGAGATCGAGCGCGTCTGGCAGAGATCGCAGTCCCGCGTCGCGAATTTCGACGCGCTGCTTCCCAGCCGCGAGCAGCGATCGAGGAAGCTCGGCCAGGCTCGGGGAGTCTTGAATGACCAATTTGTGTCGTGCCTGAGACCCGGACCCCACGCGCGTCAACATTGGGAGCGAGATGAGCGAGATGGAGTCCGCTCGAACCCCGCGAGGCACCTTGCGCAGTGGGCAATGCGAGACTGAGAAGGCGCGTCGGACGACGAGGTCAGCAGGGAGCTCCTCAAGGGACGCGCACTCGTCGAGATGGCACTCCTCAAGAGAGAGGCCTGCCGGCAGGCTCTGCACGGGACTGCCGCGGATGCTCAAATGTTCCCCGACGCGGGCATCGACAAAGCCTTCGCGCAACAGAGGGCAGCCCTCGACGATGAGCTTGTCGACAGCGAGATCATCAGGCAAGGCCCCAACCTGCGTACAGCGCGAAAGTACGAGCGTATCGCGGATTTTGGCGCTGGCCACGCTCTGCAGCGCAGTGCAGTTTCGGATCTCCAGATGATCAAGATCGAGGGTGGCCGGCAGCGCCGCGAGCTCCGGGAGGTCCTCCAGCACGACCATAGTCCACACGCGGAGGTCCTGCGGGAGGGAGCGCAGCTTGTGGCATCTACGCACGACGAGGGTAGCCAGCTCTAGGCCTTGCGGAAGAGCGCGCAGCTCGGGACAATCAATGAGATGCAACCCGATGGCCCGCCAGGTTCCATGGCTTGGGCTCGAGGGAAAGAGCTCGATCTTCCCGGTCCAGTTACGAATGGTCAACTGACCCTGGAAAATGACCTTGTCTCCCAGCAGCAAGGGGGGTTCGGCGTCGCTCTCGCTTCCGTCCACGCCGCGAGCGCTCTGGTGCTCGAACTGCCGGACAGTCCCGTCAATCGTGACTGTGTTTGTCAGCTCGATGGGGCCTCTGCTACGTTCCAGAACCTCCCGCTGAAGCCATTGCAAGAGCGCCCCGAGCAGCGGCAGGTCGTGGGTGATCATGGAAAGGGCTACAGCGGTGAGCTTGAAGGCGTCGAGATCGGCAAAGCCGCCAAACAAAAGGACCCTCCGGCAGCGCTCGGCGCGGGCGTCCGGCGCTGACGCCAGGACCTCATGCAGGGCACTTTCCGCAGCGTGCGAGGCCCCGTTGCCACGTGCGAACTTGATCGAGCGAAGACTCTGAGATTTGCGGATCAGCCGCGCCAGCGAGGCGAGCCCCACAGCATTGAGATGGCACGATTCCACGCTGAGGCTCTTGAGCGAGGTGTTGGTGCCCGCGGCATCAAAGAGCTCGTCGAGGACGGACATCATGGGCACCCCTGCAATGCTGAGCTGGCGCAAGGCTCGATTCTCGCCGAGAGCGCCCGCAAAGGCTGCGTGTGCAGTGGCGTCCACGGGACTGCCCTCGCCCTCGACGCGGAGCACTTCAAGCGTGGCAGCGCCCAGCACCTTTTTGAGCGCCCCCCACGGCACATCGCTTCTTCGCTGTGGACCGTCGACAGCTCGCACGACGAGCTTGCGAAGGTTGGGGGCCTCGCGCGCCACGGCGCTGAGGGCAACGTCGAGCAAGTCTGTCGAGCTTGACAGCTCAAGATGCTGGACGAAGTTGCAGCCGTGGGCCTGAAAGGCCTCCGCGAATACCCGCGCGTGAGCGAGGGCGTCAATATGGACCGCGAGAAGGGTACTGGGCTGCGAGGTGCCGAGCGCCCGTAAAAGGCGCTGCGCGGACTCGGCGCGCTTTGAGGCAATGCGTGGCCTCGAGACGCGGTCCTCGCTTGGCGCGAGGCCAAGACCGAAGCGTCGGAGCCCGCCGCGCCCCGTGAAAAACATGTTGACGTCCTCAAACGCATCTGTGCAAATCGCATTGCCAGCAATGTCAAGCGCCTGGAGATCGCTGGAATAGGCGCTCGAGCTGTCAAAGAATACCGGGGAAAGCGAGCTCCAGCCGTGTTCCAATGAGGTCGATACGAGGCTGAGGTGGCGTAGCGTGCGATTCCGGCGCAGCATGTCCCCGAGGGGCCTTATGCACTCGCTCGTGAGCGGATTTCCGTCAAGTCTTAGTCCCCGCAGTACCTCGTTATCCGCGAGCTTTTCCATGAGGGCTCGTCCTGCCGTCGCGCCCACGCGGCTGCGCGAAAGATCTAAGACGACAAGGCCCAAACCGGAGCCCACGAGCGTCGTCCACTCGAGACCAGCCGCCGATTCGTCCGTGTAAGCCGCGGCGGCGGCCTGGGCGCCGAGGTCGTTCTCGGCAAGGTCGAGATACTGCAACCCGCTGTGCAAGAGGGCGCGCGAGAGCCGGCTGGCGCCCGTGGGGGAGATCTCGTTCCCCGAGAGATCCAGCGCCAGGAGCGAGGGCAGGCCGTCGGCGAGCTCGCGGCAGAGGTACGAGCAGCCAGCATCGCCGAGCTGGCTACGAGACAGGTCGAGGTAGCGCAAGCCTTGAAAGGCCTGACAGAGGAGGCTAACGCTATGCGGGCGCTGGCGGGTCTGCAAGCACGAGAATTCGGACAGAAGAAGCGAGTGCAGCGCCCGATTCGTCTGCCGCTCTGAGGATTTGCGGAGCGCGGAGCGCATGAGGCTCTCTTTTTGCCGCTCGAGCCAGTCGGAGATGGGAATCGCGTGGTCTGGAGGGTGAGCGAAGTCGGGGCCAAAGTTGACGACCACAGACGCAGCAAAGTGCCGGGAAGAGGCCACCGTGAGGGCGGGCACGATGCCCTTCCAAAGTGAAATGTCACGGAAGGCAGTGCCGAAGGGCGCCTCCCAGGACCCGTTGACGCTGAAGCGAATGAGCTTGGTGTTGAGGTCAACAAAGCATCCAATTATGTCCCCAGTCCCGCAGCGCGCTCCATAGTCGAGCTCGCGGTTGTCGACGAGAGCACGGGCTCGGAAGGGGTCAAAGGCCCAGCTGTAGAGGTTATCGCCAACGCCTGCACCTCCGCTCGAGCCGGAGGCGTCCTCGAAGGTGGTGGCCACCCACCAGGTGTCAGTCCACCCGATGCGGGCGTCTGCCCACGAGGCGTCAGCAGGCCACCCGGAGAGGTCCACCTCGTAGTAGAAACTTCCGCTCCCTGTGCGCAGCGTGGCCATCTCCTTGAGCGCGACGGTTGTGAAAGCGCCGTGGAAATCGACGCGCACTTTGCCGGGCCCGACGTGGCACGTGGACGCCCGTCCAGAGAGCACCTTGAAGGGCGCTTCGCCGGCGGTGGCGTAGGTGGAGGATAGGTTGAGGCCCTTGCAGGCCGTGCCCCGCTGCGCGTCTTGCAGCAGGGCCGAAGGGGCGCGCACGCTGCAGAGGCGAGCCCCCTCGAGGTTGACGGCGGCTGGGCCGCGGCTCGCGCGGAGCGTCTTGGACAGCTGCGCGGAGGCCTTGGCAGATATCTCGCTCCGGACGAGGGTCATCACGTCCAGAGACCGATTGCGGCGAAGCGCGAGCCAGAACTCGCGGTCCGCCAGCACGCTTGCGAAGAGGTCGTCGGGGCTGCGGATGGCGCCCCCCTCGTCGCGCATGACCAGCTGCATGAGCTCGCGGTGCACCTCGAGGCCCTCGTCGCCCTCGAGGTCCTCGTCGCCCTCATCCTCGGCCTGGCCGCCGCCGGCGCGGGTCTGGCGGGCCACGTCTGCGCGGGACTCGTTCAGGAGCCTCGCCACGCCCGCGAGGAGCCCGTTCCTCGTCAACGTGAGCCTCCGCCGGCTCGCGCGCCGCGGCCTCGACGAGGCCTCCTCGCTCATACCTGCCGCGCGGCTATGCGGCACGTGCCGCCGCGCTCGCTCGCTCGCTCGCCTGCGCCGCCTCGCTGCCTCCCGGCTCCGGAGCGCCGCGCCGCGGGCGCCGGGCCGCGCGTCCGGCCGGCCGGCGCGGGGGCGGGCCGAGGCGAGGAGGCGAGGCGGAGCTCGCGCGCGGGGTTGGGGTCGGGATCGGGCTCTGCGGTTCGAACTATTTCTGTACCGTCCCGTCCCATCGTCCATGGCATCCCGGCCAGCGTCATCGTCGCCTCGTCGGGCGCGCGGCCTCGGCCAGGGCGCGGGCGGGCGCGCGGGCGGTCTGCGCTCGCGCGGGAGTGACTTCGCCCGGCAGCGCTCTCATGTCTCTCTCTCTCTCTCGAGGCGGAGATCGAAGGCGGAGATCGACGGCGGAGCCGGGCCACGGTGCCAATGCCGCGCGCCGCGGCACTTCGCAGCGCAGCACTGCGGCGCGCGCGGCGCCCACGCCGCGAGGACCGCCTCGCGAAGATCCCCGTCGCGGGGCCCAGCCGACCGGCGGCCGGCCGGTCGAGCGAATCGCGCGTCTCCGTCTCCATCTCCGTCGAGATCTCCAAGGCGGCCGGGACTCGGACTCTGACGACGACAAATACGGATCTTCTTGGCGGTTGCGACGGCGACGGCGACGGCGACGGCGGACACGCGCGGCGCGGCGACCAGCGGCGACCAGCGGCGACCAGCGGCGACCAGCGGCGCGGCGTCCGGCGGTGGCGCAGGCCCCGGAGAGGATGGCGTCCGGCCCCGCGTCCCTGCGCGAGGCCGTGGACGCGCTCGCGGGCGTCTCGGATAGCGACAAGTGGCTGGCCCTCAAGGTAGGTGAAGCAGCCCCGGGAGGCCGGACCGCTGCGCTTGGCAACTGGATATATGGATGATGATGGATGGATGAATGGGATAGATGGCTGGATGAAATCGCCAGCGAGACACGGGGACTGACGGATGAGATTGATTTGCAGCTCGCACTCCTCTTCAATGCGGTCCTGGGCTTCGGATTCTTCATCGGGACGCTCTTCCTGGACTCCAAGTGGGGGTCCGGCGCCTCGTTCCAGGCCGTCTTCACGTCCATGATTCACGAGGCGTACACCCTGTACGTGCTGAGCCTCGTGAACCGCCAGGATATCCGGCACGTGGACTTTCTCGGGGGCGTCAATGTGATGATGAATGTCCTGCTCTTGCAGACGGCAGCGCTCTGGGGAGACTTTGCCGGCGGCCTCAGGATGACCTACGGGAATATCTGCATCGTGGAAGGGTCCGCCGCGGAGCGTTTCGTGGCTGTCATCACCACCTTGCTCTTCGTTGTGCATCTGGCCGTCACCGGGCTCGTCATCGTGTGGAAGAGCCACCTGCTGCGCGCCTCCTCTTCTTACGCGCGCCAGACCAACTCCGCCGATTACGAGTCTACCCGCGTCTCTGACAGTCTCGCGCAGAGCTACCAGCACGGCGCGCACGCCGTTCCCATCGGCTCACCCTCGCGTCCCACCCAGCAGTTCGTCATCGACGATGACGACGAGGATGCCGACGCCGAATTGTAACCTCCCTCCTCGGCCGCGGCCGGCCCAAACTTAGCCAGAACCGCGCTCCAGCCCAGCGGGAGCCTAAACCAGAAGCCACGAGCATCCTCAGGCCTGCAGCGAGCGCGCCCGGCAGCTGCTCGGCGTGCTGCTCGGTCGTCGTCATATCGTTTGTGAGCCGTTGAGGCCGCCCAGGCCCGGGCCGCCCGGCCCCGCCGCCGCTGCAGACCCGGGACGCGCTGAGCGCCGCGACGCAGCCCCGCCCGGCGCCGGCGCCCGCTCGGCCCGCGACGCAGCGGACGGACGCCCGGCCCGCCCCTCCCGCGACGCGGCGGCGCAGACCGCGATGGAGGGCGGCCTGCGCGAGATGGAGACCGGCCTGCAGCTCCTGGACCTCGTCGCGCAGCAGCAGAAGGCGCGCAAGCGCGAGGCGAACCGGAGGGCCGCGTGGGCCCTCGAGGACCTGCGTGGCAAGAAAAGCGCCCTCGGCGGTGGCGGATTCGACGTCGGCAAGGGACGCGGAGCGGACCCCACCCGCCTCAGCCGTTTCCGAGGGGCCAGCAGCGCCCTCGACTGCACCGAGGACACCGAGGAGGCTGACGAGCGCGGCCCGGTACAGTTGCCAACTCGTCCCGTTGATGACGGCGGCCATGGCATGCTCTACTTTGAGCGTCAGCTATGTCTGTCGGACCTCATCGCTGAGAGGTCCTCGAAGCTGCGGCACAGAGCCCAGCAGCGTACTCTGGTTCAGCTGCCGGCACCGCCCGCCGACTGGAGTGACCCTTTCCAGCACAAGGTCTGTGGAAACGTCAAGACTGACGTTCAGATTCCTGACTGGGTCCGCGCGCGTCTCGCTCCGTGAATTGCCGGGAGAGAACCCAACGTACTCTTCCGGCAAAGCCGAGGCAAATTTACTGTTACAGGTGCGGTGTAGTCACTGTCCCCGCGTCGACTTCGCAAACGTCTTCACGTCGCACGAGCCCGCTCCCGACTATTACATGTCCAGCGCTGGGGCGTGCTTTTGCTTGGCGCTGAGCTGGTGCGGACGATTGGGGTTCTTGGCGTGCGACATGGTGTAGCAACGGGAGCAATAAAAGTCGAGGAGGCCGCATTCGATGCAGAACTTGCTCGCCACCTCCTTTTTGCACATGATGCAAGTCTCTGGCGAGTCTTTGACAAGGCGGCCGTACGGCTTGCGAGCCACGGTGTGCGTCACCGGGAGCGGGTGCGCGGCCTCAAAACAGTCGAGGCAATAGTGGTGCGCGCACGTGTCGCAGCGGACGATGGCGAGCTGCAGACTGCACGTGAGGCAGGGCAGGTAGCCCGCAGGCTTTTGGATGCCGCCTATCCACGGGGTTACATTGTTCTGGTAGCTCCACTGGCCGTCCGCGTCGCACCGCACAACCCACTCCGGAGGCCTCAGGTCCTTTCTGGGCCCGAGATTGAGCGGCTTTGTCCACGATGACTTGCGCGTCTGCGTATTGTAATAGTACATGGTGCCCGTGTACGGGTCGACGCGCTTCATGTAGACGGCCCGAATGAGCTCGTGGACCGCCATGCGCGCCTTGCGCACGCGCCAAGCAGCCTGGACCTTGCGGCCGGCCCAAATGAGGCGCTTTTTGTGTATCTCGGCCTCTTTGCAGCGCTCGACCTCGTCTTTGGCCGCCTGGACCATATTTGACACATAGTTTGTCCGGGCGATGCTCATGGCCTCCTCAAGCGACAGCGCGGCCGCCGTCACTTTTTCTCCTGTTTCCGGATTGTAGAAAAAGTAGGATTGAAAGACGGGATCGTACATTTTCTTCCACTCGGCGCCGTCCTCGTTCTCAGGGGCCCCCGCGGCGCCCCCCTTGGTGCGGGCGAGGCGGTCCGCGTCATTTTGGATCTTCTCGGCGTCGCGCTCGAGCTGCTCCTTGCCGGCGCGGGTCCGCGCGAACGTCTCGGCTTCGCGCTTGGCGTCCTCGACAGCCTTTTTCATGACCGCCGCAAAGGTGATCTCGATCTTGTTCTCCTCGCCGCGGAGGATCGTGGCCTTGTGCGAGGCGCGCTTCTTCTCTTGGTGCTTGAGAATGGTGCGGCGTTCGTATCCTGCAAAGGCGCGCTCGCGCTCGCGCTCCCAGCGCTGTTCCTCCGCGAGGGCGGCGAGGCGTTCCTGCTCGAGGGCCTCTTGGCGCTCGCGCTCCTCTTCGGCCTCTTGCGCGCGGATCTCGGCGATCTTCTGGTCGACCTCTTCGAGCTCCTCCGCAAGGATCTGCTGCCGTAGCCGCGAGCGCTCCTCCTCAAAGGCCCGCTTCTCGACAATCGTGCGCACGTTGTCCCGCCACGTCGAGAACATCTTCCCCGCGATGCGTCGCTGCCAGCCGGCCCTGATTCTCCGGAAGCGCCGGCGCGTGCGCGCCTCGCGGTGCCAGCCGTGCAGGATCCGCTCCAGCTGCCAGGTCCCGTAGAGCCGCTGCGCCTTGGCGATCTGGACCCGCTGGAAACGCAGCTCCCGCGCGTGCGCCGCCTTCCAGAGCCGCAGCGCCTCCGCGAGATGCACGCGGTGGCTGAAGCGGTCCGCGGCAGCGTTGCGCCAGCGGTCGTAGGCCCGGCGCTCGGCGTGGAGCCCGAGCTGACGCATGGCGAGCTGCTTGCGCCGCAGCATGTGGAAAGCTGCGCCCTGCTTCTTCTTGATGGAGCGAATCGCGTTCTCTTTCCAGGTGTCGAAGCGCGTCTGCAGCACGTGCGGCTTCACAACGCGCCGCCAGAAGTTGCGCGCCTCGATCCAGCGGATTTTGGTGTTGACGCGCTCGAACGCCTCGTGCGTTTCATCGACGCGCTCGGCGCGCACGCGGACCCTCGTCTCCGGGGCGAGACGATCCCACGCTAGCTTCTGCAGCAGAACTCGAAGGGTGTGGAGCTCGGCGGCGCTGGGACCCTTTACCTGCAGCGCAGCACCGGCCAAGTTCGCGGCAGAGCCTGACGGCGCCGGGGTGAAGACCGCTTGTAGCATTGCGTCTTCGCTGAGAAGAACCTGGGCCGCGGCTCTGATCCAGGACAGATCTGCCGGGCCTGGTTTCATGGCGTACGTCGCCATGGCGAGCGCAGAGCAGCTTTCGTCACTGTCGTCGCCACACGGGCTCGCAAAGATGCGCTCGTCCAGCGGGTCCTCGAGGCCTTCAGCCCAGCGCTGCCGCTGAAAGATTCGCAAATTATCAAGCAGACGGGAAGCATCTGCATCGTCAGCGACAATGACGGCTCTGGGGCTATGAACGAGGGTAGCCACGACGGGCCAAAGTGCGCCGGCGAGAAGGTCGCGCTGGTGTGGCAGCGCAAAGGTGCTCATCATGGCCCAGAATCTATCAAGCGTGAGTAGGTGTCGGTGGTCGGAAAGGCTTCTAAACATGGCCCGAAGGCGCTCCCGCAAGAGCCGTCGCGGCATGTAAAGCACCTCGAGGTGGCACAGAAGCTCGCGCCAGTCGACGAGCATGTCTCCGTCATCGTCTAGGGCTTGGAAGCACAGCTCGAGGGCTTCCATAGCCTGTTGCCGGTGGTCGCGCTCGAGAGCAAAATTATCAACAAAGGCGCTTCGCAGCACCCTCATCGGGACTTGAAAGCGCGGCATGGCCTTGGAGAAGGCAACGTCGAGCGGAGGCGCGAATCGGTGCTCTGGCGCGCAGCGCAGCTCGTGCAGCAGCTGCAGTGCTTGCCACTTTTTTATGCTTGCGTCGCGCCAGGCGCGAGCGCGCTTGTTTTGTCGCTGATAACTACGGTCCCGCAAGAAGCTCGCCTGATTTTGGGTGGCATTTTGCCGTCGATGAGCGCGTCTCTCCGCCCCCCAGAGTTTCCCTAGACGCTGTTCCCGCTGATGCCGCGGAAGCCGTCGGGACGAATTCGCGTCACGCGGTGTTCGCTCCCGGTCCACGAGCACGGGCAGGCCGGAGACCGCCGACACCTTTTCCTCGAACTGATTCGACGGCGCCCCTCCCTTCGCCGCGGCGACGGGGACGATGTGCGACTTTTTCAGCACCAGGTACGAGGCCCGCGTCGTCACCGTCGAGGGCCTCTCGCGAGCTCTGGCCTTGGCGCTGGCGCCTTCATCGACGGCCAGCGTGCCTCTTTCGTTCCCGCTCATGCCGGCGCGGGCCGCGCCGGATTGCAGCGCGGGCCGCGCTGGCCCGATCCATGGGGCGCCGATCCGCGGGCGCTGCCTTGAGCCGCGCGCGTCCATCGTCTGCGCGCAGAGGCCGACCGACCGCGCGACGCGCCCTGGAAAGGACTCGGACTCGGCCCCGGATTAACGCCGCGTAACGGAAATCAATTAGGCGATATATGTGAGTAAGCCTACGATGGGGGCGACAGATCTTCGATCTTCGCAGGGAGGCAGCGGGCTCGACGGCCTGCCGCCGCCCGCCTCAAGCGACAGACGACGACAGACGTGGAGAGAAGGAAGATAACGCTACGAATATTGAGTTTGGATGCCAGCGGTTTGATCGTGTTAGACAATTAACGAAGGGACGGAGGCGAGGGACGCGCGAGGTCGATGGTGTTTGGCGCGCGCAAGTGGACTGGTTGTGCGACAACTTTGTAAAGCTGCTCTTGCTGTATTGCGGGGTAGAAGGGTCGCAAAGCCACCAGATTGGTTGGCCAGACCTGCAGCTAAGAGCTCCGGACGCGCCAGCTCAGACCTTGATCGTGGCGCCCTCAAAGAGGTACAGAAAGAAGATGGAGCAGAGCGCGACCATGAGCACGATACCGAGCAGAAAGGGGCCGACCTCGTCGTGGAATTCACCCTGGCGCGCGTGCAGGTTCTTGCCGCGCCAGTAATACGTTGCGAGGGCGTAGGCAATGAAGACGATAGCAACCGGGAGCAGGAGCATGCCGATGATGCGGGCGCCCTCATGGCCGAGCGAGTTCGGGTCGGCTCCGGGAGGCGCGGAGGCGGACCCGCCGCCAAAGCCTAGCAGGGCAGCACTAATCGAGCCCATCGTGATGGCCATGGACAGCCAGTTAAGGAGAGTACGCTCGTTGGCGAAGAAGACCTTGGGCTCGACCTTGGTGGGCAGCTTGCGCGGCTTGGAGGCGTACTCATTGCGCGAGGAGCCCAGGCACGGGCTGAGGAGCCAGGCGACGAAGCCCGAGGGGCGCTGAGGCACAAAGATAAAGTTGTCCTCATCGCCGTGCGCGCCGTTGAGTGGATGGGATTCCGACGGGTTGAGCGTGCCGTAGCCCTGGGACCTGGCCCCAATGACAGAGTCCTTGCGCTCCATGAGCTGGATGGGCGCGGCCGGGCCGAACGCGAAGGGGTACTTGCTCGAATGACCGCCGCCGGACCCGTGGCCTCCCTCGTCGAGGAGGCTGCGGCGCTTTTGCACGGCCTGGGAGCGCAGCATGGAGGGGCGGATGGACTCGTCATCAACCCAATACGGAACGGCCTGGACCTCCTCAGAGAGGAGGGTGGCGACGCCATGGACGAACTTGGAGAACTTTGCGACACGCGTGCAAAGGCCGGACTCGATGAGGTCCGAGACCCAGGCTGGTGCCTCCTCGCCCTCCTTGAGCGAGAGCTTGACCTCGAGGACCGAGTGCGGAAAAACGGTGTACTCTGTGGGCGGGAGCACGAGCGAGGGGTTGCGGTACCAGCGCTTCTCGGTGGCGCAGTCCGGGCCGACCTTAGGGTTCTCGCTGATCATGGTGAGGTTCGTGTCAAGGGAGATGCGCACCTTGGCGTCAAAGGGGATCTGGTAGGCGACGCGGTTGTAGACGGTGCGCATGGTGGGGCGGAGCTGCTTGGAGTCGATCTGCTGGTAGATCTCAGTAAAGAGACGGCGCACGTTCTCCATGTCGGCCTCCTTTGCGTTCTTGGCGCGCATCTGGGCGAGCTTGTCCTCAACTGTGAACTCGCCGCGCAGAAAAGGCATGACCTCGTGCTCGCGCAGCGTGAAGCGCTCCTTGACGGAGACATCGCCGGTCCAGGAGTCGCGGTGCGTCTTGCGCTCGACAAAGACGAGGTCCGGCTCGGCGGTGGCGTACCAGCGGAAGCGGATGGCGATGGCGTTCGGGGTCTTGTCGAGGCGGCCGTGGTAGAGCTCGAGCTGGGTGTTGTCAAAGTACACGGAGGAGCAGAACTGGGAGTCGCCCTGGAGCGCGTCGAGGTTGTGCTGGAAGACGGGGAGGTGCTGCAGAACGATATGCTTGACCTTGGAGATGTCCTCGGTGCGCACCCAGTACTTGGTAGTGCTGCGCACAAAGTTCTGGGCCGTGTTGCCGTCGTTCTTGCCGGACTGATCTCCGCGGAGGCGAGCGTGGATCTGGCTCAGAAAGACGAAGACCTTGCTGTAGTCGTGCTTGACCCAGCGCTGGTTGTGCAGGCGGGTCAGGTAGAACCTGCGGCACGGCGTGGGCAGCTGCTTGTCGTGCTTCTTCAGGATCTTGTGGAAGCCAAGGAAGTTAAGGTTGGCGAACTTTTCGATGCGCAGGAAGTCGTCGCCCAGGGTGCGCGCGAGGTCGAGGCACTCCTTGCGCTCGCCCTCGTTGAGCTTGGAGATATCCGAGTCGACGCCGACGCGGGCCTCGAGGGTGTCCGTCTTCTTCTTGATGGACTGCAGCTCGCCGTGCGTGAAGTCGTCGATCTTCTTCATCTCCGCCTCGAGCTCGGTGAAGAAGTCCGCCTCGGAGATGTCCTTGCCCTCGAACTTGCCCTGCGCCTGCTGGTTCGGGACTGTGCTCAGCGAGGTGACGCGCTCGCCGTATCCGGACTTGCCCACGTCCACGTCCATCCCCGTGGACTCGACCTGCGCCAGCGCCTTAATCATGGCCTTGAGCTTGCGGTAGTCAAGATAGTGGTCCTCCCATCCTTCCACGCGCTGCGCCTCCAGGTACTGCCCGAACTTCATCTTCCCTCCCTCGGCGGCGCCGACCGACCGCGGGCCCGCGCTGCGGCTGCTGCTGCGCCGCGGCTGCTGCTGCGCTGCCTCCCGCCCGCGCCCGAGTCGAGTCGCTGCTGTCGCGAATCGATCGAATCGCGTTTGCTGTTGTTTTGTTTGGGTTTGTTTTGTTGTTTGGGTCTAATAGTGTTTGTTTGGGTTTGTGTTGTGTTTGTTTTGTTGTTTGTTGACTGTCACGCCGTGCCGCCAGTGACTAATAACTGACTCAGCCTGACTGCACTGCACTGGGAACGAAACGAACGCCATGAAAGAAAAAATAAAATAAAATAAAAGCTGAGCGAGCCTGACATGACAAAGGAGAGAGATGAGAGATGAGGAGGAGAAGGCACGCGGTCACCTGGCGGCGAGGACTTGGACTTTGGTGGCGAGTCCGTCCTGATTCGTTCGTGGCGGCCATTCGTGGCGCGCGCCGGGCCCACCACCAGTGGCAGGGGAGGAAGATGTGATGACTCTGAATGATGATGCCGCGGCAGTGTAAATTGTGCTCATGATTCATCGATGATCTCAACACACTGATCTGATGCCATCCATGCACATGCAAAAGCAGCAGGGATCGAATCTAGTCGTCGCCCATCTTGGAACGTGAGATTCCCAGTCATCATCTTCATCTCATGCATCTCATGGTACTACGTATCTGTCTCATCGAGCGTGTCTGTGGCACTGTGCACGGCTTGCGCAGGACCTGCGCTGCGCTGATCAGAGCTG
>KQ758896.1:61951-81930 GCA_001462505.1 Aurantiochytrium sp. T66 | reverse complement strand
CAACGCGCGGCACGCGGCGGCAGGCCCGCGCGGCGCGGCGCCGCGGGCCTCGGCACGCGCGCGTCGTGGCGGGCCGGCAGGGAGAGCGACTCGGAGAGCGACGCGGAGCGCGACGGGGAGGGGCAGATTGAGCTCAGTTTGGCCTGCAAGCTGGGCGACGTCGCCACCGTCGAGCAGCTGCTTGACCGAGGAGCTCCGGTGGACGAGCGCGACGACAAAGGACAGACGGCGCTAATGCTCGCGGCCGGGCACGGGCATCTAGAAGTCGTCAAGTGCCTCCTCGGCCGCGGCGCCGATTTCAGCATGCACGGCGGCCCTAGCGAGAGAACAGCGCTCGTGAGGGCCATCGGCCCGACTCATGCCCAGAGCACCGTGCCAGTACTCGAACGTGGCGCCAGGGCAGACGATCTCGGTGGTGTCAATGCGCTCATGCTGGCGTGCAGCAAGGGCTCGACCGAGGCTGCGCAAGTGCTTCCCGACCACGACGCCGATGTGGACAAGGGCGCCGACGACGGCGTCCCCGCGCTCGTGCGCGCCTGCAAAGAAGGCCAAGTCGCGACTGCAGCAATGCTACTTGATCGTGGTGCGCAGATCGATTCGCGCGACAACCAGGGCCGTACTGCGTTCATGCTAGCCTGCCAAGCTGGCCACGCCCGGATTGCTGGTGCGCTCCTCGATCGTGGCGCTCAGCTAGGCCTGCATGATATCGACGGGGAAAGCGCGCTTATCCTAGCTTGCGAACGGGGCCATGTCACCGTTGCTGAGTTGCTCCTGGACTCTCGTGCACAGATCGGCATGCGGGATAACGCAGGGCGATCGGCGCTGTCACTGGCCTCGGAGAACGAGCATGCCGAGACTGTTCGACTGCTGAGGCTTCGTAGCGCTTCGGCTGGGGCCCGATGTGCTGCTGGCGCAAGCTTGCGAGTGCGGCGAGATGGAAACCGTCGCAAACCTTCTAAATCAAGGCGCATACCTCGACGAACAACACGACCGTGGCGTGACGGCGCTCATGATCGCTTCCAGACGCGGACACACCGAGATTGCCCAGCTTCTTCTTGATCGCGGCGCCGAAATAAACGTGCGTGATGCAGCAGGCGAACCGCGCTCATCGTGGCCTGCAAGCACCACAAACCAGACAGTATCAAGCTGCTCCTCGAGCGTGGAGCGCGGGTGGATGTGCAGGGCGGCGGTGGCGCGACAGCGCTTATGGCGGTCTGCGACGTTGGTGACAACACCGAACCTCGTGATCGTCGTGTCTCTGACACGAATACCTGGACCATATCTGCCTCCGTGCCGATGGACAAAGCGTGGAACCACGACTCTGCGACAACGAGGGCAAGACCGCACTGATGCAGGTAGACCTCTGCGACAACGAGGGCAAGACCGCACTGATGCTGGCCAGCATACGCCTACATTCTGCTAACGTTCGGCTGCTGCTCGCACGCAACGCTCAGGTGGATTTGCGTGATAAAGAGGAGCGGACGGCCCTCATGCTGGTCTGCAACAGCTCTCTGTCAGCGCAAAAAGCCGAGGAACAGACGGTTCCCGAGCCGTCTGACTTTGAGCTCTACAGGACGTCGCGGCGACGATCTTGGCATCCCGGTTCGCGCGAGAAGGAGCGCATCAGAGAGCACGCCCTCCTGACGATCGAGGCTCTCGTCGAAGGTGGGGCAGAACTGGATCTTAAGGACGCAGACGGCAACTGTGCCCTTTCTCTTGCCGTCGATACGCGCAATGACGTGGCCGCAAAGGTTCTCGTGGATCGTGGGGCTACTCTACACTTTTCGCACATTCCAGGCGACACGGCGCAAGCTGCGCTGGAAAGTCTTGAATGATGGATCAAAGACGTGTATTATGTTTGGGGGCGGGCACGCGGGCACCGGAGGATCATCGGATTAGGGACTATCTTGCTCGCCTACGTCCGCAGAACGCTTTTGGGAGTTGCCCCGGGAGCGCTTCCTGCGCGGGGCTTGCTCGTCGGCTGCGCGGGGCTTGGAGTCAGAAGAGGGCGACTCGCCACGATTGGCGAGTTGAGGCCCCTCCGCGATGAGGTGAGGCAAATCTTCCATCGCACTCTTTAAAGCAGGGATGTGGCGGGCGAGGAGCCGGCGGACGGCCTCCGGATGCTGCGTGTAGCCAGAGGAGATTGTGATAACCTGATGCAGATCCGCAAGTGAATGCGTGATTAGCTGAATGAGTCTTTCGAGCACAACGATCATGATGATGTCGTGCGGCGTTGCCCTTTGAGGAGCCTGCGCGCCAGAGTCTCCCAGCAACTCGTTGCCACGATCTGTGGCAGAGGTACCCTCGACGCGGTCCCAGGCTTGCTCGCGGGAAACGCCCCAGCCCATTGACGGGCCGACGGCTGCCGTGCTGTTCACCGCGCCTTGGGCAGCCGCAGCTGCAGATCGAGTCGCCGAGGCCGCTTGAGAACGCCCTTGGGCAGCCGCAGCCGCAGGCCGAGTCGCCGAGGCCGCTTGAAAACGCCCCCATCCAGCTTGGGCGCCGCGACGATGCGCGCGCTCATCGTGGACAGTGCCAGCTCGGGCCGATGACTCGGAGAGGCCGCCGGCCCGATCCGTGCTGCTTGACGCGGGTTGGGTGAACGGCGGCGGCACCCACTCAGGTCGGCCCATTATGAGCTTTCTCTGCCCGGACGACCAGGAGGATCCCGAGGAACCGCGCGGGTCCATGTTGCGTCTCGCGCCGCGCCAGCCGGGCAGGAACGATGCAGGTCGCGCTCTCGCCGAGCTGGTTGGTCAGGCCTTGAGATTCGGGGTCTGCTGGCAAGAATTGTTCACGACCAGCGACTTCGTTGGCCACCGGGGGAAGCCTGGACCGTTGCCCCAGGACCTCGCGCTCGTGACAGAACGCGTCGAGGGATGAAGCAGCTCGATCACCTCCAAGGTGCCGCTCGACGAAAAGATTTCGTCGAAATTGGCCCACGAGCTTGGGATCCTCGCCGCTCGCTCGTGACGTCGTCATTCCCTCGCGGCGACGTCGAGACGCTCGCTCGTGCCGGCGTGTCCCGGCCAGATCGGGTCGCGCAGTCGCCTCGCTCGCGCGGGTCGAGCTTAGCGGATGGCCTCGAGGCAACGAGTCGTTTCGTCGGGCGGCCGGCCGGCCGGCTGGCTGGCGGCCAGGCCCGCGACGAAACAAGTCGGCCGGTCGGGCGGCCGGCTGGCTGGCCACGCGATCCGGGACGGCGAATGGCGACGGGATACGAGCTTCGGGCCTGGGACGCATCGAGGTGCTCCACGGGCTCGAGATCGTAGCGCCAAGGTTCTGCGTAGACTCTTGACTGCAAATCGATGAAGCCAGGCGGGAGCCACGATGAACGAAAGATGCGCGCAGGCATGACGATGCTCGGGAGAGAAAATGCTCGGCCGCGGAGACAAATAGCTCGCCGGAGACCTCGACGAGTCCCACCGCCGAGCCGAGCCGAGCCGCGCCGCAGGAAGTAGGTTGGGAATATCCTTGCCGCGCTGTGATCGCGTCGTGCTTGGACTTGGAGCGTGTTGCGCTTGGCCTGCGCTTGGTCTTGGGACGCGGCGATCAAATTGTGCGATTTTGCGACGATGGGATCGCGCGCGATGCGCGCGATGATAGAAATGCTTGCTCCCTCGTCTCAGGAGAGACGCGTCGAAGAAGAGACGCGGCTCCATCCTCGCTCGCTCGCTCGCGCCGGCGTGGGCCAGTCCCGACCAGATCGGGTCGCGTGGTCGCCTCGCTCGCGCCGGTCGAGCGTAGCAGATGGCCTCGAGGCCTCGAGACGCCGGCCGGCTGGCTGGCGGCCAGGCCCGCGACGAAACAAGTCGGCCGGCCACGGCGAGGCGAGGCAAAGGCCCGCGACGATGACCACGATGACCAGCCACCCCGGCGGGGCAGGGCGAGGTCTTTAGCCCGCTTGCGCCTTGGCAATGCGCGCGGCTCGAGGCTAGCGCCGGCGCTGGCGCTGCTCGTCCAGGTCGTGCGGCGCCAGGTATCCTCGCGAGATCTTCACCGCGAGATCTTCATCGCGGGATCTTCGCAACGAAGAGGTCCGAGGAAACGCCAGAGCTGGCGATAGCAGGGACGATCCGGGACGGCGAGTGGCGACGGGAGACGAGCTTCGGCCCCGGAGGCATTTCATGGGATGCATCGAGCTGCTCCAAGGGCTCGAGATCGTGGCGCCAAGCTACGTAGACTTTTGACCGCAAATTGATAAAGACTCGGCAGCCACGATGATGGAAAGATTCGCGCCGGTATGATGATGCTCGAGCGAGAAGATGCTCGGTCGAGAAGATGCTCGGTCGCGTCGACGCGGCCATGCAATTAAAGTTCGCCGCGGAGACGCTCGCCAGAGACCTCGTCGAGTCCCACCGTCCAGCCGCACCGCAGCGCGAAGTAGGCTGGGGGCCTCCCTCCTTGCCGCACTGAGATCGCGTCGTGCTGGAGCGTGTCGCGCTTGGCCTTGCGACGCGGCGATCAGATCGTGCGACGATGGGACTCGCGCGCGAGGACGGAATCGCTTCGCGCGACCTCGCAACGGCATAGTGTCGTGCGAGAAGTCAGCGACCTGTGGATACTCAATGATCAGGAGAAGCACAATGTGCGCCCTCGCTGATTCTCCTGGCAGCCGTAGAGGTCCTGAGCGGGTTCTGTCGTTGCTGTCGATAACACAATGACAGAGTCGTCGTCGTCGTCGTCGTCGTCGTCGTCGTCAAAGTCTATCCCGTGCAGAGGGAGCGAGAGACAAGGTTTCTTTGCATCTTGTGGAGCGCGTCTCGTATTTTGTCGTCGCTTGTGGCTCTCGCGATGAATGAGATTCACGACATTCGTGTGGAGCTCATCGTCCCTTGCACCGCAGCTTCATGGTCTCCGCGCAACGAAGAAGCTTCACGCTAGGTCTCCTCGTCGTCCAGCGGCATATAGTTTCCCTCCCTTCGTGAGCCTACGAAGTCCCGCGCGCGCCTTGCGTGAGTCCTAGCCTTCCTCGCCCGGCGCCTCCCTGTGGCCGCTGGCTGGTCGCCCTTCTCGCCCGCCCCGTCGACGCTCGCGCTCGCGCGTACGCTCCATGCATCGTGGTATGGTCTCTTCTCGGCGAGCTGAGCCTGAGCGCAAGCTGCGCAACGTACGTGACGACAATCATCAAGTCAATCAATCGGAAGACAATCGGACATCATCATCGACCTTCAAGTTGCTAAAGTCTTGTAAAATGCTGCGTGGTACTACCTTAATCTCGGGTAAGGTAATAAGGTGACCAGGCCCGCGCGCGTGCCGCCCGCCCATGCACCTAATAAAGAGAGGTACTTCTACCGCGCGCGCGAGCGAGGCGCGCGGCACGACGCCACGCGCGAGCGAGACGCGAGGCGACGCGACGCGACGCGAGGCGAGGCGGGGTGTCTGCTCGCGCGGCGTGCCAGGGCTGCTCCGCAGACCTGAGCTGATCAGATAGATCTTGATTTGAGCTGTTCGAACTGCGCGAGCGAGGGCCCGAACGCCGGACTCCGGAGACAGGCAACGCGGCGCAGCGCGGCGCGGCGCGGCGCGGCGAGGGCAGCATGGCGACGGCGGAGACGTGGACGGAGACGGCCGTGGAGGTGCTCGACCACCACCAGGTGAGGGACGATGTGGCCGATGTGCTGCTGTGGCACAACCCGGCGCAGTCGACGCTGTACCTCCTCGCGGGCGTCTGCTTGTTCGTGCTCACGGAGGTCTTCGAGGTGGGCATCATGATCGTGATCGGGTCGATCCTCATCCTGCAGCTGCTCGTGTACAGGTTCGCGGCGTTCTTGCAGGACCGCGGCATCGCCTTCGAGGACGTCGACCTGCCAGAAAAGCTCGTGCTCACGCCGGAGCCGAGCGCCGTGTCCACGGCCGTGGAGATTGTCGGCGACCTGCTGCGCATCGTCGAGGAGTCCATCAAGGACCTTTCGCTCACGAGCGACTACTTCCGCCTGGCGCAGGGCTTCTCCTTTTTGCTCTTCTTGTCGGCCGTGGGACGCGTGCTCTCTCTCTCCGTGGTCCTCCTCATCTGCTGGGTCGGCGCCTTCGTGCTGCCGGTGGTCTACGTGTACAACCAGGACGCGCTCGACGGCATCATGGAGCGCTCGTCGAGCGCCGCAGAAATGCTCGTTGGCGGCCGGCGCGGCAGCGGCAGGAGGAAGAAGAATCAGTAATGTCCCTCCGTAGTACGATATGTAGCTCTTCGCGCTCCGAGCCGAATCGGATGACCCACGGCGACAAGACACGAGGAGAGCGGTGTTGATGAATATATGTGGCCTTTGACAGGCGGCCTCTCGCTGCGTGTTACACGCAAAAAAGCAAAGCTCCAATAGGCCAGAACAAGTTGTTTTCTTCAATCAAAAGTTTGCATGGATTGTACGGCGCCCCTCGCGGCTCTCCTTTTTTACTTGGCGGGGTCCGCGGAACCAAAGAATCCCTCTCGGGCCTCGCGCGTCACGAGCAAGAGGATGGCGCCGAGGGAAACGATGATATTGAGCGCCTGCGGGAACTCGCTAAAGTTCGTGTTCCCCCGGGTCTCGTTGCTGCGGTCGAGCTTTTTGCGGTAGTAGCGCGCGAACTTCTCGGCCCGCCGGCGGCGATCCTCCTGGTCCATGATCCACTGCAGAAGCATGGACTCGTCGAGGCCCGCAGTGAGCTCGTCGTTCGACTCCTGCTGGGTCCTCGACTGCCGCGAGGCCTGGTGCTGCGGCGGGCCTCCCGCGGACGACGCCGAGGACGCGGACGCGGCGGAGGACGCGTGGTGGTGTAGCGCGTTGCGCAGGAGCTGGCGGCCCTGGTCCGAAGAGTCGCGAAAGGTAAACTCTTTGCGGTCCTTGCGCAGGAGCTCCTGACAGTGCGCGCGGAGCTCAAAGTTGTTGGCGATCTCGCGCTCGGTAGCCATGCGGCGCGCGCGCACCACAAAGGCAGTCTCGGCGTCGAGGTCGGGAATGGTAAACGCCACGAGGGCCTTGAGGCCAATGACGACATGCTCGACAAAGACGAGCAGCAGCACCTTGTGCCAGGCGGCCCAGCCCTTGAGCACGTGGCTGCCGTACGAGGACTTGCTGAAGATGAGCCCGATGAGGGCGACGTTGGTCATGACGCCGAGGAAGCCGACGACCTCAAAGACGACGACCCAGGTGCCGATGCCCGAGACGCGCGAGCCGATGCTGCGGCGCTGGAAGCGCAGCATTTTCAGCGCGTCCGTCTTCATCTCCACGAGGTTGTTGAGCATGGCGAGCAGAGCGGCCAGGGGAAAGACGGCCGAGAACAGCGTGACCTGGCCGAACTGAATCCACATCTCGAGGTACTCGGGGAAGAGCGTCTCCTGCGGGGCGAGCACGAGATCCGCGCGCCCGATGATGGGCAGGTGGGCGTCTTCGTGATTGTCGTTGTGCGCTGGCTTGTTCTCGGTGCGGATGATGCCGATCGCGGTCGCGAGCGTCATGGCGAGCGGCTTGCCGACCTCCATCACCTGGCCCAGAACCTGGTAGAGACCGAGCAGGCCCGCCACCGTGCTGTACAGCTTGGTCATGTCGTGCTCCAGAAAGGCAATGTAAAACGGGGACACGTGGTAGTTGAAGAACTGCAGCGTGGCGAGCTTGACGATGCGGGCGTTCTCGTGGGCCGTCTCGGTGCGGTGCATCTCGAGATTGGTGAGCCACTCGGCAAGGTAGTTGTTGAGGGCCGAGAAGATCTGAATGACGCCCATGTAGCAGCCCAGCGGCACGTGCTGTGCCAGCATGTAAATGCCGCCCCAGTCCCCCATTTTGCTCTTGGCTTCGTGGTCGAGGTAGAGAAAGGCTGTCATGATGGAGCACGCGAGCAGCGAGAGCGTGGAGCAGGCCACGAACGAGAGCACGAGCGCCATGCCGCGCTTGTGGGCGGGGTACATCCAGCGGTACGCGTCGGCGGCGGGCTGGTAGACGCGCTTGGCGTGCTCCTTGAAGGCCGGGCGCGTGGCCTCGTCGAGTTCCTCGTAGTCGAGCGAGTCCCAGCGAAAGGCGAGCGTGGCCTCGCGGCGCTTCCAGTACTCTGTGAACCCGGTGGACCAGAAGGCCAAGAACGCCAGGTACAGCAGCGTGCTCGTGTTGTCAAAGCCGCCCGTGGCGACCTGGACCTGGAAGACGGCGAGGCCGAGGATGGCGGCCGGCAGGAGCCAAAAGGTGTATGAGCCGAGAAAGGCAAAGTAAAAGCCGCGCGCGTGGCCAAAGTAGTGCATGATCTTGTCGAGGGGCTGCGAGCGCAGCGACATGATCCACGTGCTCATGAGCTCGTCGACCTCTTCGGCGTTGTGCAGCGGGACCAGGTGGTGCACGACGCGGACAGGCTTGTTCTTGCTGCCATTCCCAAAGACGAGGTTTGCCAGAGCCGAGCCACGCCGCTTCCGTTTGCTCTTGGATTTGCTCGCCGACGGCGAGGTCGAAGGCGACTTGCCCTTGTTGTCGCCACCGGCGCTGCCGCTCTTTTCGCTGCCGGTGTCGGCGTCGGATCGGCTGTCGTGGTCGTCGCCGCTGCTGTTGCCGCTGGCAGACTGGTGCGCGTCGTCGCCGCGGTCCTCCTCGCTCGGGTCGTGGCCGTCAAAGTCGCCCGCAAAGGTGTGCAGGCCCTGCGCGCTGCGCACGAGCGGGTCGCCCGAGACGAGGTCCTCGAGCAGGATGAGGCGCTCGCCCGAGGAGAAGAACTTTTTCGGGTCTTCCGCGTCGACAAAGTCGCCGACGCGCGCCATGGTAAAGAGCGCCGTCTTGCCCAGCTCCTGGCCGTCCTTGAGCGACTTGCGCATCTTGAGCTTTTCCGCGCGCCTCAGCAGCGTGTCGAACTTGCCGCGCAACGCGTACGCTTCTGCGCCCTTCGTGCTCGACTGCACCTTGCGGTACTCAATGCCATTCTCCTGCAGGCGCTCGAGCACCTTGGCCGCCAGGCGGTGCTTATTCGCGCTGCGCTCACCGCCGCCGCCCGCGCGGTCGTTCTCGGACGAGACCGACGGCCTCGCGTCGCGCCGCTCCGGGTCCACGCCGGCGGCGAACTCGACCACGAAGTCGTACGAGCTCGACAGTGCCCGCCCGCTCTCCGTGCGCTGCGGCCCGTCGCGCACCACGCCGAGCACGGACTTCATCGCGTCGTCCCCGCGCGCGCGGGTTCCGCGAGCTTCTCTTCCTGCTCGTCGAGCTCCTCGTCGCCGAGGTCGACGACCTTCTTCTTCTACAGGTCGAGGACGCCCTCGACGTCTTCCTTCGCCCGAGGCCTCGTCCTTGCGCTCCTCGTCGGGGTCTTCTTCGTCCGCCGCCTCCTCCTCGTCCTCCTCCTCCTCGTCGTGCTGGTCGAAGACGTCCGTCAAGGCAGAGCTCCTCGTCGAGGTTCTCGTCTTCGCCTTCGTCCTCGCCGGCGTCCTCCTCGGAAACGAAGCTCGCGGGGGTTCACGCGAGGTCGCGCGAGTCCACGTCCGTCGCGCGGGTCTGCGTCGCGCGGGTCTGCGTCGCGCGGGTCTGCGTCGCGGGTCTGCGTACGCCTCCGAGACCGAGCGAGCGAGGCTCCGCTCCTCGCGCGCCGGGTTGCCGGGTCCCCGGCGGCGCTCCGCCTCAGCGCGTCGAGACGACGAGACGGGGGACGACGGCCGCGCCGACGACCGCCGCGTCGCGTCGCGGCGCGCTCGCTAGCGCGCGCGGCGGGGAGGCGGAGGAGGCGCGCGCGGCGGAGACGGAGGCGGAGACGGAGACGGCGGAGACGGCGGAGATGACGGAGATGATGAAGCGAATCTGCGCGAGGATCTCCAGGAGGACGGCGATGACGACGACGATGATGGTCGAGACGGAGACGGAGACGGTGACGGGGACGGGGACGGAGACGGAGACGGAGATGGAGATGACGGGGGCGAAGACGAACGAGAGCCGCGGGATGGCGTGCGCCAGAGGCGCTCGGTCGACGGAGCGAGTCTGAGGATCTTGAAGCAGCAGGATCCAGCAGGATCGGCGGCGGCGATACATTCGATGCGCGCGGCGCGCGGGCGAAGCGCAGGATCCGGAGGAGGGCGCCGCGCTGCACAGCTGGCGGAAGAGAGCGGAGGGATCCTGGACGCAGCAGCGCATTCAGGCGGGCGAGAATTCGGAGCGCGACGAGAGCGCTGCAAGCAGCAGCCTGAGGCCGTGGAGCCTCGTCTCAATAGGCTGGCGGGCGACGGAGAGAGGCCTCCACGGCGCATGGAATCATCCGCCGCCGCACAACAGCCCGCGGCCCGCGGCCCAGCCGCTCAAGCGTGCAATCGAGCGATCAAGCGAGCACTCGAGCGAGCGTCGCGCCGTCCTCGCGCGCGTTAGTCCCACGCGGGCTGGCCCGGGCTGTCCTACCCGGACCGTGACCTCCGCGGGTTCGAACCGGCATCTTTCGTTTCGTCTCATCCCATCCTGCTGCGCCCGCTGCGACTTCCCGCGCAGCGCGTAGGCAGGCAGGCAGGCAGGCAGGCAGGCAGGCAGGCAGGCAGGCGCGCAGGCTGTCTGCCCCGCGCGCAGGGCCGGCCTCAGGCGCGCGGAGTCCTGGCGCCGGCGCCAGTCCCAACGAGCCATCTCCTCGTCCATCTCTCCATCTATCAGTCCAACCATCGATCTCGCGCCGCCCGCCTACGCCCTTGCCGCGCGGCCGCCGGTCTCCCTCGCGCGCGCGCTCCCCGCCCGCCTCTCGGGCCGCGCTGCTGCCGCTCGATCGGGCGGGCAGTTCCTGCGAGAATCCATCCCGTCAACTCATCCTCATCACCATCATCCCGCGCCGCCTCGCGTCGCGCTGCCTCCCCCTCGCGCGCCGCCTCGCCGCGCGCCGGGCGCCGGTCCGTCGGCCCGGCAGCCGCCGCGCCGTGACGGCGTCGTGACGGCGGTCCTGTGAGCGTCGTCCTTCGTCGCGGAGCCGAGGTCCGTTGGCCTCCTTCTTGCGGCTCGACTTCTCCGACCTCTGCGACTACTTCTCCGCCGCCGGCCCCTCCGCCGCCGCCGCAGAGCGGCCCCGCTTCGGCGCCGCGCCCCTGTCCAGAATCCGTCGTCGACGGCGCGCTGAGCTCAGCTCCAGCTCCGACGTCGACGCGAGACTCCTGAGGCTCGCGCTCGCTGTCCGGAGACCATGGGCGTGCTGCACGTGGTCGTGAGCAGCCTCGCGGGGGGGTTCTACTTCGGGTACAACTCGGGCGTGGTGAGCGGGCTCACGAGCACGATCGTGCAGTGCCACTTCTTTCCGCAGGACCCGATCTCTGTGGACGAGACCGCGCTCCAGTCCACGTACCGCGGCCTCTTTACGGCGTGTATCCTCGTAGGCGGCATCCTCGGCGCCATCGTCGGGGTCCCGTTCGCGGACCATTATGGGCGGCGCATGGGCTACGTTGCATGCGGCGCCGTCGGCTCCCTGGCGGCGCTGCAAGGGTTCTGCGACAGCTTCGCCATCCTCATCATCGTGCGCACCATCATGGGTATCGCCGTCGGCGCGCTCTCAGTCATCGTGCCGCTGTACGTGACCGAGTCCTGCCCGCCCAAGCGCCGCGGGTCGATCGGGACGCTTTTCCAGGTGTCAATCTGCTTCTCCATCTTCGTCGCGCAAACGCTCAATTATGCCATGGACCCCTCGCTCTCCGCCGACAGTGCCGACAGCATGTGCGTCCCCACGTGGAAGTGGAAGCTGCAGCTGGCCCTCGGCGCCATCCCGGGCGTCGTCATCATCGTTCACGGTCTCCTCGCCATGCCCGAGTCCAGGGATTGGCTCTTCCGGACGGGCCAGATCGACCTCGACAGCGAGGAGTACCTGCGAACCGACAGCCAAGCTAGCATGGCCAGCATGGCCGATGACGACGGCCTCGAGACGAGCGCCAGTCAGGCCGACGGCGAGAACACGCTCCCGGACCCGCTCCTTATCCGCGCGCCCTCCGAGAGCGAAAAGATCGCCAACTTTTCCTGGCGCGAGCTGCTCACCACCCAGTACGGACTCAGCTGGGCTGGCATCGGCGTCGGCCTCGCGTGCTCGGCCCAGCTCACGGGCATCAACGCCTTCATCTTCTACAGCCCACAAATCTTCAAGGACGCCGGCTTTCACAACGTCCTCGTCCTCACGCTCTTCGCAGTCGGCATGTGGAACTTTGTCAGCGTCTTCGTGGCGCTCGGACTCGTCGACAGGCTTGGCCGCCGCCCGCTCATGCTCTCGGCCGTTCTCGGCATGACCAGTTCCTCAGTGCTTCTCTCTGCGTCGTACGCACTCCTCGGGGACGGCACCCTCAAGTCGATCGTCACCGTTGCCGGCCTCATGGGTTTTATCTTCTTCTTCGAAGTCGGCCCCGGGTCGCTCTTCTTTCTCATGGCCTCGGAGACCTTTCCGCGCGTCGTGCGCTCCAAGGCGCTCGTCTTCTCCAATGTCTTCAACTGGGTCTTCAACATTTGCATCTCCTTTGGCTTCCCGATCATCGACAAGGCCATCGGGACGTCCATGACCTTTGGCATCCTCGCGATCGTCGGCATTTGCAGCTCCGCCTTTGTCTACTTCAAGCTCCCGGAGACGCGCGGCGATCTTCCGCCGACTCCCTTTCTCGACATCGTAAGTTAGGCTGAAAAGTCCCAAAGCCCAGACCGAGACAAGCAAGACCTCTAGCCACCACCCTAAGTGATGTAAACTTCCGTACCCGACGCACAGCCATGCCGGCCAGCCAGCCAGACAGCGAGAGCGCTGGTTCTATCCTTGTCAAGAGACCGTGGACTCGCCGTACAGCCGGAGTGCAGCTAGCTCGCTCCCTGGAAAACCGAAGCGCAATAATGAGTAAACTAACATGCTGTTCATGGCGCCACGTTTGGCTCGTTCGAGGCCAGAATGATTGTCGACGCCCTGCCGGCAAAGACGTTCGTGGCGAACAGCGGGGCCGCCGGGTCGTCGTCGTCGATGAGACGCACCTGGCGCGGCGTGGCGACGTAGGTGGGGCAGAGCTCGAGCGTCGCCGAGTCCTGGATCGGGAGCCCGAGCTGGCCGTTCGTGGCGAGGCCAAAGGTGAAGACGCGGCCGTCCGTGGTAACGACGGCAGAGTGCCGGTAGCCGCAGGCGATGCGGCCGCCGCGGATCGCATTCTTGGCGAAAAAGCGAACCAGCGTGGGCTCGTACTTGGAGGTCCGGTCCCCGTGTCCTAGCTCGCCCGCAATGCCAGCGCCCCAACTCAGCACGAGGCCGCCTAGCGTGAGCGCCATGCAGTGCGACGACGAGCTGGCAATGCGCGCAATATGCGTGCGGTCCGCGCCCGGATACGGAGCCGGTAGCTTGCAAAGCACAGGGACGGGCGACTTCATGTACTCGGTGCGCGAAGCCCCTGTGCCGCGCGCCGGGCAGGCCTCGCCCCACGAGAACAGCTTGCCCTTTTCCGAGAGGACAAGGGAGTAACCGGACCCGCACGCCACTTGGACGATGCGCGTCCGCACAGGCAGGTGGACGATGCGCGGGTGATCGCGCGCAAATCCGGTGGGGCACACGGCCTCGCGCTCCGACGGCTCTGGGCCGTACTTGGCGTGCAAGAGGTCGAGCAGCTCTTGCTGACGGCTGCCGTAGAGACGCAGCATAGTGCCCAAAAAGCCCGGATTGGCCCGGATCTTGTTCGGGTTGTACTTGAGGTAAAAGCGCCGGATCCGCGCGGCAAAGTCCAGGTTCATGGTCGAGGAATCCTGCGCCCCGGCAAAGCTCTCCTGGCTTTCGGAGCGGCCCCGGCCGCGGCCGACGCCGCCTTCTTCGAGACCGCGTCGAGGGCGCGCGCCCGCGTTCTCCAGACTCATAATCGCCACCGAGGTGTCCGAGCCAATCTCGTAGGCCACGCCGTCCACGTCGAGCGCTACAACGTTGTGCGCACCCACCGCCGCGTCCCGCAGGCGGATCTCGTCGTGCGGCGGCCACAGCACCGAGGGAAAGTACCTCGCATCCCTGCTCGGCATCTTCTTCCATCCAGCGTGGCTCCTGCGCGAGCCCGAGTACGCGGGCCGGTGCTTCTTGTTCCACAGCAGCAAGTGGGTCGATCCCGCGGTCGCGCCCGACGAGCCAGCGTCTGCGCTGCCGTCGCCGCCAGTCGCGGTAGAGGACCGGCGGTCGCGCTGCGTCGTGGCTGTGTAGCGACCGTTGCGCTCGCCGAGGTTAAAGTCGCCGTTGAGACCACCGCCGCCGCCGCCATTTCGAGCATTTCGGCTTTTGGACGCGGATTCTGACGTCCCGGAGGCCTGCGCGGCGGCTCGCTTTCGAGATTCCTCGAGCGCGCCGCGGTCGACAATGCACCCAAACCAGTCGTTTTCTACGCTGCTCGAAACCTTGATGGAGCGCGCGCCCGTAAGCGCAAGCTCAACCTGCTCCACGGGCCGCACGTGGTCCATGTTCCACTGGTACAGCTTGCCGGTCTTGGTGGTGAATCGCCAGGTCGAAAGGTTGCCAGCCGCGCTAGTCACGACGCGACCGGAAAGCTCGCGCAGAACGGTCGGCGTCGCTTCGTAGATTGCGGGCGCGGGCGGGGCGTCGACAGAGCCGCCCTTGCCGTCTGCTGAGGCTTCGCCTAGGCCCGACGACATCCGGTCCGTGCTCTCGTCTAGCTTGCGCTCGTGCAGGAGCTCCCCGGCGCGCAGCAAAAGCTGCTCGTGGTGGAAGGCGAGCAGCTCGCGCGTATACGCCACCGTGGACGCGTCCTTGTCGAGCGAGCCGCAAAAGAGCACACGCAGCGAACGCGACGCCTCGTTTTCGTTGAAGCGGCCCAAATCAAAGGTCGGCCCCCCCGCGTTCAGCGCCTCACGATCGCCTTGCTGTGCCGAAGACGACGCGCTCGTGGTGCCCCGGCCGTGGCTGGAAATGCGGCCGATGCCCGACGGGTTGTTCTCCGAGTAGCTCACAACCGTCATGAGCGAGTCCGCCGCGGGCCGCACCTTGCGCGGCGGCATCACGGCGGGTGGGGCGTCCTGAACGAGCGGGAGCCCTTCAAAGACGGAGGCGTTGCTGTAGCATACAATGTGGTGCAGGTTGCCGGCCGCAAAGGCCGCCACGATGTGGTCGCTGTCGATTTCGCGCGAGCCATTCTTGAAGAGCGTCGGCGTGCGCGGCCCGCTCTCAACCACCTCGGGGAACCCCCAGTAGTACAGCTTGCTGTCGGCATCAAGGGCCCAGGTGGTGTTGTTTCCGCACGCGATGCGGCGAATCAGGGCGCCTTCGGGGGCCACCGAGGCGAAACGGACCATGCGAGGGATCGTCGAGGGCCCTTCGTTCGGGTCGTCAAAGTGAGTTCCGCCGCCCTCGATGCCGAGCTGCCCGTTCACGCCGTCGCCCCAGGTCCACACACGACCTTGGTCGTCGAGCGCCGCAGAGTGGTACGCGCCGCAGCCGACCTGGACAATGCGGCGCATGTCCTGCAGGAGCGCCACGCGCTTGGGGTCGAGGCGATTCTGCGTATCGCCGTGGCCGAGGGCCCCCGACTCGCCAAAGCCCCAGGAATAGACGACGCCGTCGCTGGTAACGGCAAGAGAGTGAGCGTCGCCGGCGCTCACAGCCACGACCTGGTCGTCTTCGAGGTTCCCTTGAATACGAGTCGGGATGAGGCGGTCGCGGCCGGCGTCTCCGAGCCCGAGGCGGCCGCACGTCGCCACACCGCAGCTGAAGACCATGCCGGAACGCGAGAGCAAGAGGGTGTGCTCGCGCCCGCACGAGACCGAGACAATCTCCACACATGCCTCGGGGACTTCCTCGTGCGTGGCCTCGTCCATGACGTAGCGATTGATCTTGGCGGGCGTGCTCTGCACACCGACCTCGATGCCCTGGCCGAGGCGACCAGCCTCGCCCCAGCCCCAGGCATAGACGGTGCCAGCGAGGCCGCCCGACGTCATGCCCACCGCAGCAGTGTGATCGCGGCCGCAGTCCACCGAAGTGACCATAATGTCATGCTCGACAAAGTACTCTACGACGCGGGGCTCTGCGACCGAGTCCTCGCTGCCGTGGCCGAGCCGGCCCGCGCCACCATACCCAAAGGTGAGCAGGACGCCGGCCCGCGTCACGAGCGCCGAGTGACGAGACCCGCACGACACGTGCACGACTTCAATCTCGCGCGGGAGCAGCGATTCCTCGAGGATCATGGACCGCGCAAGGAGGGACTGCGCATAGTCTTTCTTTTCCTCATCGTCGCCGTCGTCCTCGTCGTCGCTCTCGTTGGAGGGTGAGTTGAGTCCAAAGCTGTCCCTCGAGCCCGAGGGCATGCGGGAGCTTCCATTCGCAATGTCCTGAATCATGAGCTGCTCGCGCTCCTGGGAGAGGCCCATTGGCAGGCCGTGGATGGCGACAAAGGTCGTGATGTCCATGTTACCGACCAGATCCTGCACAGAGGGCAGAGCATCGGCCAAGGCTCGCTCGCTCGCGGTCGTTTGCAATGAGCCGTCCGTTCCGCTGCTGTCCGCCCGCGAGCGCTCCTCGTCGGCGACGGAGATGGCGTTGAGAATGCCATTGTGAGCGCTGTTGCCGTTGGTGCTGTCGTTGGCCCGGCTCTCGCTCCCGTCGGCTCCAATGGACCCCATGGAGCTGTGCGGGCCTGATGGCTGGTCCTCCTCCTGCTGCTGCTGCTGCTGCTGCTGCTGCTGGCCCTGCTGCTGTTGTTGGTGCTGAGACTGAGTCTGTACAGAGGGGAGCTGCGCGGGCTGGGTATGCGACTGGAAGCGAATACGCATACTTCGACGCACGGCGCCGAGGTTTTGCTGCTCAAGCAAGATGCTGGCCTCGAGCCTGTCGAGGTTGAACTCGCCGTCAAAGTCTTCATCCGTGAGCGTGAAGCGCGCCTGGAGAAGGGCCTCAAGGTCGCTGTTCATGGACACGGTGTCGGTCTCGTGCATGTATGTGCGCAAGGGCTCGCGGCGGACAATGGTCCGCTCGATAAGCTTGGCCTGCGCGAGCTGGCGCTTGCGCGGGGTACGTTGGAGCTTTTCCATGATCTTGCGTATCCGTAGCGACCGCGCAGGTGCGTGTGAGGCGCCTGGCAAATACAGGAGCCAGTTGAGGAGGTTGCCAATAAAGGCCGATACGTTGACGGCGTGTTGGGCGCGCGCGATGAGCAGGGCGTAGACGACGTCGGATTCGCGCACGGTGAGAACAGCCCGAGCCATGGCAATGGGAACGAGGAGCGGGCTCGTGTGATGGCGCACCATTTCCTCTGCGCGATTGAGGGCGTCGAGTATGCTGGCAGTGTCGCAGACGCTGACGGATCCGAGCCCGGGGAGGAGGACAATGTCCGCAGCCCGGGAGAGCATGATGGTGAGCCAGGCAATGGTGCCGGCGACCTCGGGCTGCACGGGCCGGCCGGGAAGCCACCAGCGCTTGACGCGCTCCTTGGGCGTCGAGCTGCTGTCGTTAGACTTTTTCTTGGATGATGAGACGGGCTTGGCCGGGGGTGAGAAGGAGTAGTCCCGCTGGAAGATTTTGCGCGCATAGTCGGCGTAAAAGGACACGGCAACGGCAGGCGCCTGCTGCTCGCGCGGAACGTAGCGCACGAGGTTATGGCGGACCGAGTAGTTGAGGCGGTTGAGCACCGTAGAGGCCATTTCGAGCGGATCTCGAGCCTCAATGGGGTACTCTGGGTACGAAGGCCCTGCATCGTCGCGGACGGAACAGCGGTTCATGCCCCCGGAGAGCCGCTGCACGTAGAGGTGCGGGCCGCCGTGCTCGAGGATGCTGTTGTTGGCCCCCTCGTACGCGAGATCAACCTGCTCGCTGAGACTGGCGAGCGAGGAGATCTCGTGCATGTCGTGGAGGAGCGATTTGACGGTGAGCACCTGGCCGGAAAGGCGCAAAAAGGCCTGGACAAGGAGCCTCTTGAGCTCGACCGTGTCGGAGCGCGAGAAGCTCGACTTGGCCCAGCCGTGAAGGCCGCCGGTGCCGGCAGAGGCCATGTCGGCGGCCTGCTGCATGAAGAAGCGGAGAAAGAGGAGAGCGCCGTTGAGGTTGCCGCGGAAGCGGTGCAGAATGAGGTCCGGGAGAACGACGTCGCCGCCGGCAGGGCCGAGCAGCTCGTACATGAGCGAAAGGGATTCCTCGGTGGCCGAGGTGCCGTGCGCGTGAAGAATGGAGATGACTTGCTGCGCGTGGGTCACGAGGTGGCGGTGGCGCGTGATGTGGGTTGCCGCCGCGTAGGTTCCGTTAATGTAGGCGTCGAGGGTGACGAGGAGCTCGGCGTCGAGGGCGGGCTGCGTGTCTGATGGGTTGGCGCGAAGGTTGTTGAAGCGGACGTAGTACTCGCGGAAAAGGTCGAGGCGGGCCACCGGGTACTCGGGCCGCAGGAGGTCTGCCTTCCAGGCGAGGTGCTCGTAGATTTCGTCCTGCTTGAAGGTGAGGAGCGCATTGCCGTAGACGTCGCGGCCGAGGATGCTGGAGACGATGCGGTTGAGGTGGCGGTGACCATCGCTGCGGCTGGGGCAGAGGCACTTGATGGCGTTGTGTGAGAAGCGGAGCACGCTGCTCTCGCGCGGGACGCAGAGCATGGCGAGGATGGCGGCCTTGCGGCGGTCGCGCTGGGTGGGGATCTCGACCGAGGAGACGAAGCCGTGCTGCGTAACGAGGAGGGTGGCGGCGGTGCGCGCCTTGGGCAGATACATGAAGCGCGCAAAGGGGCTGGCCTCGGGGCCGAGCGGGGTGTCGAGCCTCTCGAGGTCGTAGGGCCCTGGTGGCGTGGGCGTGGCAAAGACCTTGACGCCCTGCTGGAGCACGATCGAGCTGGAGAGCTGGAAGCGGTTGGCGGCCATGTGCTCTTGGTCGAGGACGAGGAGGACGCCCTTTGCATCGAAGAAGTGCTGCATGGCGTCGTGGATGCGCGTTTCCTGGATGCTGTCGGGAGCGGCAAAGGACGAGTCAGTGAAGCGCTCGACGCACTGCATCTCGCCCGAACTGCTGGCGCCGGCCTGGCGGGCGTCCTGCTGGACCTCGAAGGCGTGCACGAGGATGAAGGAGCAAAAGTCGCGCCAGAGGCGGAAGGCGGCCATGGCGTCGCCGCGTAGGTGCGAGGGCGCGTACTCGGCGTTCCAATACCGGAGCGGCAGCTCGTCGAGGCCCGCGGTGACCTCGAAAAATGCCTGGTGCCAGGCCTCGCGCGCGCGCTCGATGTCGGAGCGGCGTAGATCCTCTTTGCCGCTGCGGTCCTTGGCGCCGTGGTTGATGTTGGGCCCGCCCTTTTGGTTGAGCGGCTTGGCGATGCCGTTGCGCAGCGCGGCGGGGCGCGTGGAGGCGGCAACGCCGAGGATGTCCTTGAACCACCCCTTGAGCGTCTTTTCCGAGGCGAGCGCCAGCCATATGGGCTTGGCGTCTCGGTTGGGGAAGATGCGCAAGGTGTAGAGGCGGGACTTTTTGTCGAGCTCAACCTGTTTGAAGCCCGCGTTCTCCAGGACGAGGACGCGCGTTTTGCGGTGCTCCTCGGCGACGCCGCTGCTGTCTTTTGACTTGGAGCGTGACCGCGAGCGGGCGTCGGCTCCGTCCCCCGAGGAGGACGACCGGAAGGGCCAGATGGCAAAGCCTTTGTTCTGGTGCTCCTTGATGACGAGGTTGCCGTTGGCGAAGAGGATGACGTCCTTTTTAGACCAGCGCACGAACTCCCTGTCGTCCGTCTGCTCGTCGCGGGACCCCTTGCCGTTGCCTTCGGCCTGGCTCATTTCCTCCCAGTCGCCGAACTCGTCGTCGAGGCCGCCGCCGAGGAGCGCGTTGGCGTGGCCCTCCTCGTGCGTGTGTCTGGATGCGGACTCCGACTTGAACTCCTTCTCGAACATGATGCCCTCGCGCACGATGACGTGGCCCTCCACCTTGCGCATGCGGGTGTCGTACGCCGCCGTCGTCGCCGACGACACGCCGGACGCCACGGACCCGGGCATCTTGCCTCCTCCTCGAGCTCCGCTCTGCTATCCGCTCCAGCCCGGGCTGCGGAGCCCTCGGGGGGGCTCGGGCCGCGGGCCCTCCGCGCGCGGGGCGCGCGGGGCGCGCGGGCTCCGCGGCGGCACGGTCCG
>KQ758896.1:26522-61841 GCA_001462505.1 Aurantiochytrium sp. T66 | reverse complement strand
CCGCGACGACGACGACGAGGACGACGACGACGACGACGACGACCGCGACGAGGACGACGACGAGGACGAGGACGCTGGCGAAGGCCTCGCGAGCGGAAACAGTCGCCCGGAATGTGGCGTACTGGCAGGGCGCGGCGTACTCGCCGGACGGCCTGTGCGTGCTGACCGCCGGCGACGACGGCGCGCTGCGCGTGTACGAGCACGAGGCGCTGGACGCGCCCGTGGAGGCCGAGGCAGCGCTGCGCTGCGCGGAGGGAGACCGAATCTTTGACTACGCGTGGTACCCTGGTATGGACAGCGCGGTCCCGGGAACCTGCTGCTTCGCGAGCTCGGCGCGCGGGCAGCCGGTGCACTTGTGGGACGCGTACAGCGGGGCGCTGCGGGCCTCGTACAAGTGCGTCAACGCCCTCGACGAGGTCTCCACCGCGCTGTCTATCTCCTTCGACAACGCTGGGCAGCGTCTATATGCCGGCGTGGAGCGCGGCATCTACGCGTTTGACGTGGGTCGGCCGGGCGCCCAAGCCACGTTCTCGGCTACGTCACCCTCGCGCAAGTCGCGCTGGGGCCAGCGTGGCATCTTGTCGTGCTTCGCCATGCACCCCACGGATCCTGGCAAGTTCATGGTCGGCTCGTACGAGGGCACGATCGCCATGTACGCCGACCACGACCCAAGTACGAGCCTCTACATGGTCCCAGCGCATAAGGGGGGCGTGACACAGATACAGTTTGGGCGCTGCGGCACCAAAGTCTATACGGGCGGCCGTCGCGACGAGCGACTTCTTGTTTGGGACCTCCGCAAGCTCGAGGTGCCCGTGGGCTGGTTCCATCGCGACGCCAGGACAAACCAGCGAATCTCCTTCGACCTCGATGCCGTCGACGACCTCTTGGTCACGGGCAGCGCGTGCGGCCGGGCGCTCGTGTACCACACGAGCGATGCGGCCCCTCTCGACAGGAATGCGCCTGCGCCCGCCTTTGTGACGGAAAAGCAGGGCGCTGTCGTCAACGCTGCGAGCTTTCGGGCATCCTCCAAGCAGTTTGTCGCAGCCACGGGTGACCGCGCGCTCGCGCATCGGCCCCAGAGCGCGTATGACACGGACGAAAGCGACGGCGAGCCTGGTCCAAGACCCGAAACCGGCCGTCTCGCGCTGTACGATGTCCGCAAATTAGAGCCTGTAGCTGAGCCACGGTGAGCAAATATGTACCATTCTTTGTCTGTCTGCGCGAAGCGCGTGCCGCGTTGATCGATGCAGGTGATTGTCGAGGAGCGGAAACTGTCTAGCCTAAGAAGAAGATGGTTTTTTGCGGCAGATATGTCAAGCGGGGCAGGCAGGCGATGAGCGTAAGGCGCGACCTGGTACCCACTCACTCGAGAGCGCTGTGGCGTGCAATAAGGGGCTGGAGCAGGAGCGCGCAAGAGACGCCCCCCAAAAAGGCCGCCACTCCCATGGCGATGGCGAGGCGGTTATTGGCGTCGTTGGCATCCGCGGCGGCGACAGCGGCGACAGCGGCGACGGCGGCAGCCGAAGCGGTGCTCTCGGCTTTGCTCCCTGGCGTGGTGGGGTCGAGATCCGAAAAACCGTTGGCCGTGTCCATGGCGAGCTTGTTGAGGTTGTGGCTGCTGCCAGCCTGGGTCATGAGCGTGCTGAGCTTGTTGGAGAGCGTCCGGAGCTTCTTGCCGATTTGCTGCGGCGTTGAGGCGCGGATCTCCTCTTCAAAGGTGGCCTTGGCGGGCTGGTCTGGGAGCTCGGGGACAACGCGCGTGCGATGCATGGACGAGGAGCGGTCACGCGGCGGGAGCGGGCACGTTGTGGCGGCGAGCGAGAGGGCCTGCTGCAGATCTTCAATGAGGTCGTTGACGTCCTCAATCCCGATGGAAAGTCGGATGAGGTCGTCCGGGATGGTGCGCAAGTGCGCCGGAATCGAGGCGTGGCTCAGCGTCGAGGGCATCTCGCAGAGCGAATTGCAGGAGCCAAAGGAGACGGTGAGCTTGAAGAGACGCAAAGAGTCGATGATGCGGCGCGAGACCTCTACGGAGCCGGTGGTGAAGGACATGAGGCTGCCGCCGCCCTTGGCCTGGCCCATGTGCACTTTGTAGTCGCGCGCCGCCTGGACGTGCTTGCGCATCTGATCTTGGCCAGGTTCCAAACCGGCGTAATAGATGTCCTTGATGATGGGCTGGCGGCGCAAAAAGGCGGCAATGTACTCGGCGTTCTCCTGGGCGCGCTCGACGCGGATCGCGAGCGTCTTGATGCCGCGGAGAAAGAGCCAGCAGTCGAAGGGCCCGAGGCCGGAGCCCTCGGCGTTCTGGAAGAAGGCGATTTTCTGCGCGAGCTCCTCGTTGGAGACGCACACGATGCCGCCCATCGTGTCGGAGTGCCCGCCAAAGAACTTTGTCATGCTGTGCACGACGATTTGCGCGCCATGGTTGATGGGCACCTGGAGGTGCGGGCTCATCATGGTATTGTCGACAGAGAGCAGGACGTTGTGGCGCGCCAGGATATCGGAGAGCGCGCGCAGGTCGCTGACCTTCATGAGCGGGTTGCTGGGCGTCTCGATGTGGAGCATGCGGATGTTCTTGTCGGCCGCGAGCGCGCTCTCCACGGCCTGCAGGTTCCAAGTCTCCACGAACTTCACACTAACATTGTACAGCGAAGTGACGCGGCTGACGAGGCGGTGGAAGCCGCCGTAGATGTCCGAGCCCACGAGGATGCAGTCGCCGCTCTTGAGTAATCGCGTGACGCAGTTGAGCGCGGCCATGCCGGTGGAGAAGGCGAAGGCGGCGTGGGCGTGCTCGAGCATGGCCACCTGCTTCTCGAGCGCGGTCCGCGTGGGGTTTCCTGACCGAGTGTAGTCGTAGGGTCCGAACTCTGTGGACTTGGGCTGCTCGTAGGTGCTGGTCTGGTAGATGGGCACGGAGCACGGCCGGTACGGGTTATCGGGGCATCCGTCGAAGACGACGGGCCGGCTCGCGGGCCGCAGCTGCTCGTGGTACTCCTTGTAGCTGGGCCGCAGCGGGTACGTGGGCAGCTGGTTATAGTCATCCTCCGGCACGGCCGAGAACCTCTGGCGCTTGGGGTCCAGCAGCATGTTCTCAATCACGAGGTTCGACCTGTCCTGGTGGCCCGCGAGCATCGGGCTCGTCGTCATCGAGTTCCCGCTGTCGGAGGCCGTCGAGTCGTGCCTCCGGCCCGTCCCGTTCGCGGCCGGCGCCTCGTCCGAGGTCCACGCGGCGGCGGCCTCCGCGGGCTCCTGCTCCTCGTGCTCCTCGTGCTCCTCGCGCTGCTGCTGCTGCTGCCGCTGCTGCCGCTGCTGCTGCTGCTGCTGCTGCTGCTCGAGCTCCGCGGCCGCGGCCTCGCGCGCGCGGTCGCCGCCGCCGTTCATCTCGCCGCTCATGGCGTCGCTCATGGCGTCGCTCATGGCGTCGCTCATGCCGCGCGCGCGCGCGGAGGCGGTCTGCGCGGGCGCGGGGAGGGCGGGCGCGGCGCTGGGAGGGGGCGGCGCGGGCGCGGCGGGGAGCAGGGCGCGGGCGCGGGGTCAGGGATTGGGGATTGCCTTGCAGGCTTGGTGGGGTCGGCGCGAGCGCGCACGGCATGGCGCGCGGGCGCGGGCGCGGGCGCGAGCACGGCGGCCGGGAGGGCGAGGGCAGGCCGCGGCAGAGCCAGGCACGCGCAGCCGGGAGAGAACGACCAGCGCCGCGACGCATGGCATGGCATGAGATGGCATGCCATGCCATGCGCAGAGACTCGGACTCGGACGCACACGGCGCGACGCCGACGACGGCCGAGGCGGGGGACGCGGGGCGCAGCGTCTGGCGAGCGGCCAGGCCGCGAGCGGAGGCGGAGGGCCCATCGCCGAGCCTGATGGCGAGAGGCCGCAGGCGCCGATCGCGAAAGTAGAGGCGGAGTTTAGGACGGAGATCTCGCCAAAACACCGAGCGGAGGGCCCGCGACCCGGAGCGGAGCCCGGCCGCGACGGAGACCAACGCGCACGCACGAGGTAGGAGAAGATCTCACAGAACACAATCGTCGACGGAGAGCAACAGCGGCAGCGGCAGCGCCGCGATTGAGCACTCCGAGATTGCCAGGTAGGTGGCGGGCGACCTCGACGCGTCACATTCGCTAAATTTCGTGGGACCAGAGCTCGATGATCGCCTCGAGGGCAGGGACGGCCGCAAAGGCCTGCAGACCGCTGCTGAGCGCGCGTGGATGCGGACCCCGCGACCCAATGATGGCGGTGATGCGCCGCGCCACGAAACAGGGCGGGGAATTCCGACGGATCCTGAAGCAGCCCGCGAGCACGCAGGCCCAGCGCGAGCCCAAGGAGCCGAGCCGGGCGCTCATGTTTGCGATCGGGGCCCTTGGCGGCACGGCTGGAAGCTTCATGGGCCTTGGCGGCGGCTTCATCGTCGTACCGCTGCTCACGGGCCTCGCCAAGGTCTCCCAGCACAACGCGCACGCCATCAGTCTCGCCGCCGTGGCGGCGACCTCGCTGGGCAGCTCGCTCAGCTACTTTCGCAACGGGTCGCTCGACCTGACTGCGGCTGCTCCAATGGCGCTCGGCGCGATTCTTACAGTGCAAATCGGCGCACGATACACGCAGAACTTTGGCCCACGGTCGCTGCGCCGGGCTATGGGCGTGCTCATGCTCGGCGTCGCGCCCATCGTCGCCTTCAACCAGGAGTTTGTGGACGGTCTCTATACCCTACGCGATCATTTCGACTCATCGAGCTCTGACAACGGCAGCGGCGGCAGCAGCTCCAGGGTCGCGCCCGCCGACGGCGGCGACGGAAAAGACGCCAAGGCTGTGGCCTTTTCCGCGGATCAGGGCGCGCTCTTGACCCGGGCCGGGGGGCTCTTTGGCCTCGGCAGCGTTGTCGGTTTTGCCTCGGGCTTTCTGGGCATTGGCGGCGGCATCCTCATGACAGCGGGGCTCACCGTGGCGACCTCGCTCAACCACCACACCATCCTCGGCACGAGTCTGGCTGCCATGTGTCTTCCGTCCATGCTGGGAACCGTGGAGCACTATCGTCTGGGCCACATTCAGCCCCGCTTGGCGGCGCCTGTGATTGTCGGCACCATCATTGGCAGCTTTATCGGCGGCGAAATCGCCGTCGGCGTGCCCGAGGACCAGCTGAAGAAGGGCTTCGGCGTCGTCATTGGTTCGCTCGGCCTCCGGGCGCTCATGTTGTAGATGTTGACCTCCTAGCCAGGTCAAGTCTGCGAGCCATGGCTCGCCCCCTGTAGAAATCGTTGAGGACCCGCGACGAGTGTATAATTAGCCTGGATCTTCAGATGTGATGGAGGAATCTAGCCCTGATTGCAGACGGAGATGTCATCGACGAAGTTGCGCATCAAAGAGGGTGTCGACACTTGTCGCGTGTGAGCGCTTCTGCAGCAGCATCTCAAGAAGGAAAGCTTTGCCGCCCGCTAGGCTAGACTTTGTGCTCGAGCACGCCGGGATTTGCAAGGAGCTCTCGTTGCGCTCTTGACGTTTGTGCGGCCAGCGCCGCAATTTGCGCGTCAACGTCCGAACGTCGCAAAGAGTTTCGACGCGTCGATAGACGCGTCATACATACATACGTACTACTAGTTCATCATCTCCAAGCATTGGCAAGGTCGCGCGCCGAGGTCGAGGCGCCGCGCGCGCGCAGACGCAGCGGGGACCAGGAGACCGCGCGGCGCGGCGCTGCGGTGCGGGCGGCGAGATGCTGCTGCGCGGCGCGCTCATGAGGACGGCGAAGGCGCCTCTGACGGCGCCGGGGCCGCTGCGAAGAGGAGCCCCGCGCGCCAACCTGCACGCCGGCCCGAGGGAAGCGGGCAAGACCGCGGGGACAAGCTCTGGCCCGAGCCAGCCGCATACAGACCCCAGCCGCGCCCTCATGATGACCATTGGCGGCCTCGGCGGGATGGCCGGCAGCTTCATGGGCATGGGCGGCGGCTTCGTGGTGATTCCGATGCTCACGGGCCTGGCCAAGTTCACGCAGCATAACGCGCACGCCACGAGCCTTGCCGCCGTGGCGGCCACCTCTTTCGGGAGCTCGCTGAGCTACTATCGCAATGACTCGCTGGACCTCTGGGCGGCCGCCCCGATGGCGGTCGGGGCCATCGTCACGGTCCGTCTGGGCGCGCGCTACACGCAGAACTTTAGCTCCAGGGCCCTGAAGAGGGCCCAAGGCGCCCTTATGCTGGCCGTGGCGCCGGTGGTGTCCTTTCAGCAGGACGTTTTGGCCAAGCTTCGCGAGCTGCGCGGCGCCGCGCCGGCCGGCGCCGCCGCCGGGAAGGGCGCGACAGCGGATGGTAGCGATAGCATGGCTAGACTAGGGCACACTTGCGGGCTAATGGGGCTCGGCGGCGTCGTGGGATTTGCTGCCGGCTTCCTGGGCATCGGGGGCGGGGTTCTTATGACGGCCGGCCTCACCGTGTCAACCACATTCACGCACCATACCATTTTAGGCACGAGCTTGGCGGCTATGTGCCTACCATCCATGCTAGGAACTTGGGAGCACTACCGTCTCGGCCATATTCAGCCTCGACTGGCGCTACCCGTCGTGATCGGGACTGTCATCGGCAGCTTTGTGGGCGGCGAGATCGCCATCGGTATCCCAGAGGAGGACCTGAAGCGCGCCTTCGGCGTCATTATTGGCACCCTTGGGCTGCGCGCCCTCTTTTTCCGGTAGGCTTACAATCGGATCACCAGACTCCGTCCCTGCAGAGACGGTCAATCTCAGTCACCCTATTTAGGCCGTCGGCCCTGGGCGTCGCGGCGGAACTCTGGGTACGTACGTATACGTACGTAACAAGTTTTATTATGTATACCTTATGGAGAGACGAGACGAGGTGAGAAAGGAGTGAACACGAACGATAGTATACTACGAACTTAGGTCATCGTGTCGATGAGCGAGGCGCGAATGTCGGACGAGATGGTGCCCTGTGCCTTGCTCTGGTCTCCTGCTGATGGGCCCGCCGACGTGGCGGCGGAGGCGCCGACGGCAGCACCTGGCCTTGATGGGGCCACCATCGTGCCGTCGAGCTTGAAGATGGACTCGATGACGGAAAGCTCGGTCGAGGTGGTATCAGCGCCGCAGAAAGCGGACCAGTCGTTGGCGATGAGGCCGGCGCCAAGCACGTCCGAGCCGCGGTTGACCGTTCCTGCCACGAGAGGGACCTGCAGGAGCGAAGAAAGCTCCTCGAGGTCCTCGGTGGTGGTCTTGGGGTGGACCATGCCGCCCTGGTTGGTGAAAACGCAGTAGCTGCCGACGAGGGCGTTACCGGCGATGGTCTGTCGGAAGACCTCGACGCCGAGCACGTCGGCGATGATGTCCTCGGTCTCGCGGTCGATATCAGTGTGCACAAGAGCGACGTGGTCGTTGGTGGCGATGCAGTTTCCTAGCGCGGATAATCGCTCCTCAACGCGCTGGACCACGACCCGGTCCGGGAGCGCGTTGCGAATGTGCTGGAGCTCGCGGTCCGAGCAGCTGTTGGGCAAGAGCAGGCCGTTGCGGTTGCCCACGCATACGCGGCCGAGGAACCGGCATCCGGCCACCGAGGCGTGGATGACCGGGATCTGGTCCGCGAGCTCGGACTCGAAGACCGAGTAGAATCCCTCGGAGCTTCCCTGGCACACGAGCGCGTACGAGTTCGTCAGGCGTGCGAAGACGCCGACCTCATTGTTGTTCTCAAACTGCACGCGGTTCGCCATCTTCTCTAGCTCCTCCTCGTCGTCGACGGGGTCCACGTCCTCGTATATATACTATGTATAGAAGGCCACGAACGCCTTCACGACTCGCGCCACGAGGCGAGAGGCTGCCAGCGGGCCGGAGGGCAGAGGGCGCGGGGCAGAGGGCGCGGGGCGGCGGGCGCGGGGGCGGGGCGCGGCGCGGCGCGGCGGTCCTGGCCTGGCGGGGTCTGCGGCTTGCGGGTCTGGGATGGGGCCGTCATCGGTGGTCGCCAGACACGGACCCTTCTCGGACCCTTCGCGGAACGTTGGAGGATCCCGGCCGGATCCCGTACGGAACTGAGTCCGGTAAGTGCAGTAAAAAATCGCTATAGTTCCTGAGATACAGGACCTGGGATAATGGGCAAGTCGAGGACCAGCGCGCGGCTGTGGAGGGCGGGGCGAGCAGCATCGCGAGAGGAGGCGAGGAGACGCTTGCGCTGGGGTGAGCAGCTGCGGAATGGCATAGAAAGGTTTTATAATGTGTTCATTTTGAAGATTCGTGGTCATGAATGGGGTCTCGCGAACCACCGTCGTCAATATAGTCGAAAGGCTTCGTGTTACCGGAAGGCTTCGACCGCCATACGGAAAGAACAAAAGGCGGCGAGGAGGAGAGCTGAAGAGGACGCGGAGACTTGCTCAGAGCGCGCAGTCTTCGAAGGTGAAGGAGACCTCGGATCTGACGGAAGCGACTCCGGGTCCGCCTCCGTGGGTGTTCCTGTTGGTGCCAGCGTGCTATCGTTTGGGACCGACGTCTCTTCGGCCACAGCGGTCGACACGGTTGGCGCGGGGGTCTCCACTTTGGTCGTTGGCGCCGGCGTCTCCCCCTTGGTCGTTGGCGCCGGCGTCTCCGCCTTGGTTGTCGGCGCGGGTGTCGCGAGCTTTGTTGGCTTGGCCGACGGCGCAGACGTGGGAGCGGACGTCTGCCCGTCCATTGCATACTCGCCGCCAACGCCGCCGACGAATCGTGCCTCGGAAAAGATGCCCTGCACAAAGTCCCGATACGCGGTGACTCGCGTGTACACGCCGGGTTTGTTTTCACGGGCGCATCCAGTCCCGAAGGAGACAATGCCGACCAAGATGTCCACGCCGTCCTGCGTGAGGTAGAGGGGGCCGCCAGAGTCTCCCTGGCAGCTATCCTTGCCGGAAGAGGCGGCGCACAGATGCATGTCGCTATCGATGGCGAACTCGGTGTTATTCGCGACGCAGGTCTCGTTAGACACGATCTGAAGAACAACAGACTGGAGCGAGTAGTCCGTCGAGCCACCGCCTTCGAGCTGGTACCCGTAGCCGGCGACGACGACGTTGGTCTTTGCCTTGAGCAGGACGCCTGGTTCAGCGAGCGAGACAGGGTCCGGAAGATTGCCCGCGACGGCGGCGTCGTCGTTGAAGCGAATGATTGCAATATCGTTCAGGGGCGTCACCCCGGCAGCATAGTACGGATGCACAAAGACGTCTGCTTCGGCGTCCATGTCGCTGAGCGTGTAGCCATCGTCGTCGCTGCTGTTCAGGATCTCGTCCCAGTTCATCCGGGCCCTGATGGTATAGGCAGTATCCTCGGTGGGGATGCAGTGCGCGGCGGTCAGGAAGAAGTGCTCGCCGGCGTCTGACGACCCAATATAAGAGCTGCCGCACAAGCTGGTCTTCCCGCTGCTCTTTCTGATCAAGAGGCCTCCGATGAAGGGCACCTCGAGCGGCGAGGTTGTGATGCCGCCCACGACCCTAGTCGCCACCCCATCGCTCGCCGTCACGAGTATCGTCGGCGTCGGCGTGGCCATCGCCGCTGCCGCTGTTTGTGATTCCCTGTGCGCGACGACCGCGAGTAGCGCCGCAAGCGTCGCGGCCACAGCGTTCCTGACCGCGCGGGCGTACGGCCTGCGCGGCGTCCTCCGCCGCCTCTCCATCGCTGGTCGATGAGGCATGGTCGCGTCCTCGGGGCGGCCGAGGGTCACGCGGGCCAGGCCGGGCCGGGCCGGTCCGGCCGAGCCTCGCCAGCTTCGGGGCGTCGAGGCGGGTTTGCGGAGGGCGTCCGGGCCCGCCGAGGGCGCCGGGAGGAGCGGGTCTGGCGCGTCGAGCGGCGGACTCGGCGCGTCCAAGCGCTTCTAGCCTCGGCTTGCGCGCTCGCTCTTTGCTTCACCTTGACTGCGAAGCCAAAGTGGACGCACGGGGCGCCATTACCCGCGCTGTGGTAGGAAGGTACCAGGCCGCTGCGGGGGAGCTGCGGGGGACCGCGACGAGGACCCGGGCGTCGGCGACTCCGCAGAGCTGTCGAGCACGATGATGTCGAGGCTTCGATGCTTGACAAAGCGGCGTAGATGGGGCGGTGGGAGTCGCGGTCGCGTGCAGGTGATCGTTTGTTGGAGGAGTACGTACGTATACCATGATGGCATGGTGTGAAGATGACGGAGACAGTGTGCAGGTCGGAGAAGTGCACGGGACACGTGCGTGGTACTTCGTACGTCGCGGCCGGCATACTTCTGAGCCTTCGTAAGTAGGGCCTAGTCCCGCTACTCGACATTCAGCTTATACGTACGTGGTCTATACGTGCGTCGAAGTCCCGACTCGGCGGGGTAACGAAATTGGACGATTTTGAGGAGGGACCCCAGTTGGTGCTAGGGTGTTGGTCTTCGCCAGCTGGTAAACTGTGAAACTGAGACGTGCCGCTCATCATCAGGCTGAGGCGACAAACAAAACTTAGGCCTAGTCTGGTTAGCGTCAATCCTGATACAACAAGGCACAAGCAAAACGTCTCAGCGATCGTACTGCGCATTCCAACCCTAGGCCCTAGGCCTAGTCTCTGTCGTAGATCCAAACATACGAAACAGCCGCGGTCTCCCCGCACTCTTAGTAGCATGTAGCAGGGGCTGCGAAATCGCGACGCAAGTGCTCATCAAGTGCGGCGCCAACCTCGACCTTCAGGACGGGAACGGACACACTGCACTCCTAGTAGCATGTTGCAGGGGCCGCGAAATCGCGACCCAAGTGCTCATCAATAGCGGCGCCAACCTCGATTTGCAGACCAACCTAGGACAAACAGCTCTTATGTTCGCGTGTTGTCAGGGGCACGAAGGCGTCGTCCGACTGCTCATCAAAAGCAACGCCAACCTCGATTTGCAGACCAAATTCAATAGCGGCGCCAACCTCGACCTTGAGACCCCAAACGGACGTACAGCTCTCATGGTCGCGTGTCAGCGGGGGCACGAAGGCACGGCCCATCTGCTCATCAACAGCGGCTCCAACCTCGAGCTTCAGGACGAGGACGGATACACAGCTCTCATGCTCGCGTGCTTCAAAGGGCACGAAGGCACGGTCCAACTGCTCATTAAGCGCGTGCTTCAAAGGGCACGAAGGCACGGTCCAACTGCTGATTAAAGGCGGCGCCGACCTCGATTTGCAGGCCAACCTAGGACAAACAGCTCTCATGCTCGCGCGTATGAAAGGACACGATGCCGTTTTTCTCTTCGTAGATCGCGCATGTTTTTGTCAAATTTCACAATTTCGTCTTTTTTTATAGATCGCGCAGGCGCGGGATCGCGCCTACGTTACCTAGTTAGCGCATGTTTTTGTCAAATTTCACAATTTCGTCTTTTTTTTAAAATAGATCGCGCAGGCGTGGGATCGCGCCTGCGTTACCTAGTTGCCGAAGATCTCCGTCAAACGTTGGGTGTATTCTTGCGTCGCGCCCACGATCGCTGCGTGCACGTATTCCTTCGCCGACTTTCCCATGTAATGAGGAATTTTCACTGCAAGGAGTTGGCGCTCTTCCTCCGTGCAAGCGCCCCCGGCCACCATGTCGTTGAATTTTTCCACCAGCGCAAAGGCTTCCTCGACGAACTGCACGGCCGGGTAGACGGACGACTGAACTTTCTCGACGGCCATGCGGTACTCCTTGTATTGCTCCTCGGATGCATTGTTGACCTTCTCACGCAGCCACGGGTCGTCATTCTTGCAGTCGTCCTGGGGCTCCATCGTCGCACGGCTGGCTGGCCTGCGTTCGCTTGGGTTTGGTTGCGGAGCTTGCTTGTTCGATTGGGTTTTGTTGCGGAGCTTGCTTGTTCGATTGGGTTTTGTTGCGGAGCTTGCTTCGTCTAGGCTTCCACTTATGACTCGAGCGCCCCGGGGGCAGACCTGGCGAAAATGGGATTGCTGAATCAAGGTTTCCACGGACGCTGGGACCTGGGCGGCCTGGGCAAGAGACCAGGCAGGCCTGGTAGCCGGGGGGTGGGGGGCAGGCTAGGAAGTCTGAAAGAGCCGGTGCCAGGCGGGTTAAGGTGAGTAAGGCGGGTTGCGCAAATTTGCGCAACCCATATTTTGCCGGGTTCCCCGCCGTCTAGACCGAGGAAGCTTGGTCTCAAGCGAGAGAGCTTGGTTATGGTACCGAGAATTCCAGGTGTTAGGACGGAGCAGGCCTGGCTATCAAAGCAAGATTTCCGGGCGCGTGAAGAAGGGAGTCCTGGTGCAATAGAAGAAACTTTTAGGTTCAATTTTAGTCTTTCTCGGTGTCTGTACTGCAAGAATCTGCTGCCGGCAACGGCAATGTCGCGGTTCTCACGCATCGTAGTCTTGCGATGCGGAGACGCCCTCCAAGTAGTTGTTCTTGATGATCTCCTCGCGGCGACGGCGCTTCTTAGATTGCGTGTCTTCCGTGTCTTCCTTGGGCGGCTCGGGGATGTTTCCGCCGCAGATCAGTGTCGCGATGGCGTCTCGGATCGAGAAGGTTCGAGTGTCCTTCTCGAGCTCGTCTTTCCACGAAGACACATACGCTTTGCAACGGTCGAAGAGAATGTTGCCGTGACCGGCAGCGGCATGGTGCTTGTTCGAGCCCCTCGTCGTCCCATGTCCGCGGCGTAGGAGGACTGTCCAGAGCCATGCAAGCTGCGGTACCTTGACGGTGTCAAAGAACTGCGAGAAGGTGATGTTGTCAGAGCTTAACACCGAAGACGCAATGTTCTTGGTCTTGGGAGGCGCGAAGGTGTGGACCGCCCACGCCATGATAATCGCGATCGTCTTGTCGTCGATGGATGCTGCGCACGATTTGCATTTGGCTATTTCATGAGTACACCCTATTCCGCGCATTACTTGTCGCCATCCATCTCACAATAACTTACCTCCGTCCGGGCCTCGCGTCCAGTTGAAGACACACTCCAGCGAGATCCCCCCGGCCGCGTGCTGCTCTTGAGGCTCGTACGCGGGAACACCGTGACTACTCAGCGTCTTTCTAATCGGGAGGAGCTCCTCCTGCTCGTGGGGTACCCATTGCTGGCCAGTCTTAGGCATGAGCGCTCGCGGCACGCCGGCAAAGGAAAGAATGCGCACCTCTTTCTCGGTCGAGTTGCGCAGCAATCTTTCGAGCTTTGGGGACTCCTTGCTCACATTCTTTATGAATGCGCTCCGCTCCTTGCCGATAAATGCCGTCACGCACTGGCGGCACTCCACACGCGTCATAAGCACCCCCCATAGGAAGTCATAGAGAACGTCGCCTAAGTCGGGGCTGGACTTCTTGGCGGCGCTGCTCTGCTTAAACAACTCTTTCTCTTCCTTCGCGCAGCGGTTAAGATGTTTTTGGGCAAGATCCTTCGCTTCACTCTTCGAACAATCGAAGTGCCTCACGAGGAAAGCTCTTTCCACCTCTAAGATTGCGAGGTGGACGTCCGAGACGTACTTTTCCTTCCAAAACGTGGAGAAGAACATCCCGCCGGCCTTGACACTGGACAAGCCGCCCAGCTTGGTCAGAATCTTGTAGACGATCGTTCTGAGCAGCTCCGTGTTTGCTTTCCTACTCTCTTCCAGGTAGCCATCAGGGAAGTGCTCCTGCGTCCCTTCGTCATCATCTTGCTTGCTCTGGAGCACCGTGCTGACGAGCCGCTCCGCCCTACGGAAAAACGCCCTCCAGTATATATCCTTCGCCCTCGCCGCCTCGATACTCACGGTCTCCTCGACGTCCTCCTCATCCTCGTCTTCCTCATCCTCGTCTTCCGCATCTTCGTCTTCCTCGAAGTTGGTCTCGTTGCCACGGTCCCCGGTCTGGGTTCGGTTGTAGCCGTCGTCGTTTTCCTCATCTGAATCGTCCAGCTGCTTGCGCTTCTTGAGCAGCACGCGTTGCCCTTGGGCGGAGCTTTGCTCGACACGGGCGTACATATCGGAGCTCAAGAGCGAGGCCCGCGTCGGCGCTGTGCCAGCCTTCACGAGCGGCATCCTCGATCCACGGATCCTTCTTTCGTCGCCAGATCCTTCACTGCGTCGTTGCGGTCTGTTCTCCGTGCGGCTGCGCTCGGGGTCGGCTTGGTTGTGGGCTGTCGCTCGCACGCTGTTCGGGGTATGCTGTCCGGCGCGCCGTGCCGCCTCGCGGCGCGCGCGCCTCGCGCGGGCGCCGACGGCGCCCTCATCGTCGTCAGGCGGTTTGCGTCCTGGGCCCTGGCTGCATTCTGGAGAATGGGTTCTCCTTCGCGCTTGCCGCCTTTGGCCGCCTCGCCTAGCCTAACCATCGGTTCCGCGGGCCTCGGGCCGCGCCGTGAGTTGCGCAACGCGCACTTCGGCTTTAGCTCTCAGGCTGCCAGTGGCGTCGGCTATCTGCACTCCGAGTCTAAAATTTATCGGTCTCGGCGCTTCATCGAGTCCTCGAGCCCGACCGCGACCTCAGGCTGCGACAAAGCAAAATCCGGGTGACGACTCGGAGGATGACGAAGGCAACGGGGCGCCCTCGAGGCCGGAGGCCCAACCTGCCGCGTCCCAATTATATGCAGCTGCTCAAGACCTCTCGTGCAGCTTCTCAGACGCCTACCGACGAAGGTCCGCAGCCGAAAGCTCGCGTAGGCCGCAACCGTTGCCAACAAACGCCGCTGGCGGCTGTCCATGACGTTGAGCCCTCCAATCTCGGGCCCCGCGGCTTCCTCAGCCCGTACGACTCTGACTTCGTCAGTAACGACGACAGCCAGGACAGCCAGGACGATTGCGCCACGGACTGCGACGATGCCGACTCGGGATCGGAAGGCGCCGGGGCTGATGTCGCTCAAGACCTGGCGGATTGGGATGTTGACGCCGAAGTTGCCAGCGAGAGCACAGTCACCGTCGTCATTGACGATGACGTCCGCGGTGAGGTGAAAGGTGCCTGCATCCAGGGCGCCCAAGCATTCGCGGGTTTTCTCGAGGAGCACAGTGTTGAGCTTGATGCGTCGCGGCAAGACCATCTCGCAGAAATCAAAAAGTTGCACAACTCCTCCGTCCGTGCCGTCGAAGTCTGCGCCGAGCTAGGCACGGCCATGTCCGACTACTGCACCATTCTCAAAAGCCAAATCGAGGTGCTGGACGAATCCCTAGTTGAGGCGATGGAAAAGGGTTATTGCCATTCCAAAGGGGTCGAACTGATCCAACAAGACATGCGACAGCGTCCGCTGCATAAGATGCGGGACCTCCTGCGTTCAGCTGCAAAAGGATACCTCAGCCGCGTCTACGCCTTCACGTTCAGCATGCGTGGCATTTGCGGGCATGTGTCAAGCTCCTCACCCGTCCATACCGTGCGGCTGCGCGACCCGATCGTGCTCATCCACGACATGCTCAACGGAGAGGACGTTCTCTCCTCGGACGAGACCCTGCACGTATTCGCAAACCCTCGGCCGGCTGTCTTGGCCGAGTTCTGCGACAGTGAACGCTCTCTGGAGATGCAGAACATGGTCCGCGAGCGGGCGAGACGCGCCGCGCATGCTGATCCAAAGACATGGGAGGCCGTGGACATCGACACCGAGCTCGCTACCCTGCCTATCGGCGTGTACATGGACGCGACCCACGCCACAAAGACCGGTTCCGTCGTTAAGTGCCCAATCGTCGTCTTCACATACTGGCATTCACGAGACACTTTGCAGCGCAACGGCGCCAAACGAATCCTGGGCTACGTCGAGCTGCCTGCCAAAGGGCGGCAGACGAACTGGCGTGCCGCATACGAGCGTGCGAAGGAGCAGTGTGTTCTGGAGGCCGTCTTCCACATTGTTTCCGCCTGGCAGAGTCTTGCCTTCAAGCGTGGTGGACTCGCGTTCAAAGTGGCCGGAGGTCGCGAAGTGCGCGCCGTTCCCGTGCTCGCTGCCATCCTCGGCGACAACAAGGAGTCGAATCGCTTGTCTTGCACGTTCGAGACGACGCGATGTAGAATGTGCTCCGCAGACCGCGCTGTCTTTCAAAACGGGATGGCCATGCCCATGCAGTCGCCGCGGAACTTGGAGACCATGAAGAAGCACTGGAGCCAGGTCCCCAGCTTAGCCGACTTTGGGCCTAGGTTCGGGGTCCACAAGAACCACGCTGGCGCCCGCAACGCTCTTCTCACCACGAAGATGGACTTCTTTGCCCAGCCCACGTCGATTTACCCAATGTTCCCGTTTGACAGGCTGCATACGCTTTGGAAGGGCCCCGTTTCCGAGCTCGTGATCGCAGTACTTTGCAGCGCGCAGCGGGAGCGCAAGGCTTTCCTCTCGCAGATCAAGCTCTGCAAGAGCAGCATGCCTCCCGCGCTAACTGTCACCACGGAACGGTTGCAAGGCTATCTGGCCGCGGCTGGCAATTTCCCCGCCGATGCACTCCAGCGGCCCAAGTACAACGCCAAAGACTACGTCCATCTCACGCGAGGGGTCCTCTCCGCTTACATTCACGACGTTCTCGTCGGCAAGGCAGCGAACAGTGGGGAAATTAATCTGCGCGACGAATTTCGCGTTCTGATCTGGGCCCTCGCAGCCGCTGCGCGCGTCTGTCACGAGTTCTCGCGACAGCGCATCGCCGTCGAGGCCATTCCCGCGCTGCGTCGCGACGTCGGAATTCTCGTCGATCTCCAACAGCGCTATCGCATCATCTTCGAGCGGCCTAACATCACCACCCAAAAGGCGCACGGTGTCCTGCACATGGTGGACCACATCGCAATCTATGGGCCGCTCGACCTCACTGACACGGCGAGCTTTGAGCGCCATCACGCCAAGGTCACGCGGCAGTCCAAGCTCGTCAACCACGGAACGGACGTCAACGATACCTGCATGCTGCGCCGCGCGATTGAGCACGAGTCTGCGCGGAACCGACCCGGCGCAAAGCCCCTCTCACGGCCTCGTGCCAACCTCCGCGCGCGGGTCGTTGGTGGCGCTGCCGGAAAGCCCGACCAGGTTGCGGAACCCGCACGCAGCCTTGGCCGCCATGTCGACGATGAGAACCTGGAGAGCCAGACCGCGCCCTGCGCGAAGGTCGCAAGGTCTCTGGCTGAGACTGCGACCCTAGCCGGGGGCGCCGCCACGCCTGGCAGCTCCCTCGCCGACTTGCTGCGCGCCCGCTTAGAGAGCGCCTTTGGTCAGACGGACACGATCGAGGTCTACACCAAGGCCGACCTTGCTGGCAGCAAGCGTCAACTGGCACTTGGCGCTGCGAGCACGGGCAAGTGGGCCAAGCTGCCGCCAAGCGTCCTCATCACGGAAGAGAGAGAGCTCTTCCTCCCGCTCGCCTTCGTCCGGAAAAAGCAGCCCAGCGACACGGAGCCCGCCACTGCCAAGGTGCTGGCAATCCGAATTGCCCACGATCCGGTGTCGCATGCCGTCCTGTCTCGCCACACGTACCGCGGCAAGCCGCTTTCGGGATTCTGCATTGTCGACCTCGCAGCCGCCACACAAGGCATCTGCGCGAGAAATATCGCCATGCTCGACCTCGATAAGGTCGGCGGCGGAGAGACGTTCTGGCTCAACCCTGAGGATGCGCGAGACCGCAGGGCAATCCTTTGGCCCCATGGCACGCTTGCTTTCGGGCGCTGGCGGGCGCATCCTTTCGCTTATCAGCCGCGTCAAGCTGGCAGCCCTGAACGAATGGGCATTGCCGAGGATGACGTGGATGACACCGTGGACTTTGAGAAAGCTCTTGCCAAGCTCAAAGCCCGCCTCGACCCGGAGACTGACCGTCTCCCGAACGTGGCGCGCGGCAAGGCCAAGCGTCAGCGCGTAGACGACCCTGAATAGCGTGCTTCAAAGTTATCAATGCTACGAATATCTAAGCTATCTGATCATCACACATCATCTCCAGACTCTCCGGATGCTGCCCCCTCATTGCCTCCTTCCTCGGTTCAGGACCGACCATTCCCAAGTCCAAACATGGCTTCCCGGCGTACAAGCGAGCTTGCTCGCGGACAACCAGGCTGACCTGCTCAAGTCCGAGCCCGCCTGCTCATTTCAAGGCTGGCCTGGTCAACACAAAGGCGGCCCGACCAACACAAAGGCAGCCGGGTCAGCACCAAGGTGGCCAGGTCAACACATAAGTCACCTGGTCTCATGACCGAAGGGTTCTTGTCAGAACCAGGCCCGCTTGCACCTTACCTGGGCGGCCAGGTCATGACAGGAACTCCCTGCTCTGACCCCCTTTTTCCGGGAAAACCTGGTCGCCGACCTGCCCAGCCCGGAAAAATTGACCGAGACTTCTTGGATACCCCCATTATGAAAGCTTAGACGAGGTGGCGGCGTCAACGAGGCCGCCCGCGGGGGCGCCCGAACTCGGCCCCACAATGCAGCGAAGGCGTTGGTTCGAAATATCATCTCGCCCGAGCGCCGTTGCTTTGGGCGACTGTGGTACGCGAGGAGCTATAGCACACCGCTTAGCTTTGGCCTAGTAGCATTAACAAAAATGTCAGACTAGGTATCAGGTATCCTTGATTGCTAGTAGCTTCTTTTCTGACGTATTATTGTCTTGCTAATAGCTTTGAAATAATCTCCCGAGCAAGCTGCCAGCGCTGCTACTAACTTGCTCCCCACAGCGACTGCAGGCACACAGCCCAGAAGGCGGCTAAGGCTGCTAGCCCACTCTTCGATGGGACATGCTTCATACATACAGCGGGGAAACGCAGAAGGGGAGCATGAATGCGCAGGATGTCCGCGAGGCGCAGAAGCGAGCCGCGCGAGCAGCCGCCGGTGATCACCACCGTGCTGATGAAGTTCGCATTTCTGCCGTTTCAGATGTTTGCGAGCATCACGTTCGCCACTTTCGCGATCATCATGTTCACTCTTGGGGACCAGCTCTCGGAAACGTCCGCGCTGCTCGTGGGGAGCCCGTTCGGGCAGACGAACCTGCTGTACCTGAACGCCGCGATGCTCTCCACTGCGACGCTATTCCACGCGCTTTACGCGGCGGCCCAGACGAAAATGTTCGGCATGCTCGTGCTTTCCTTGCGCTTGCGGTACGTGGAGTTCGCGCTGACGATGCCGGCCGCGCTGGTCTCAGTTGCTCTTCTGGTCGGCGCCACCCAGCTGTACGCAGTGGTGGCGATCATCTGTTTACAGACTGTGACGACGTGCTTCGCGTACTTTGATGCGAACAAGACCAGGGGCCTGCTTTGCCGCTCTTGCACGCGAGGCGCGGGCTTGGGCTTAAGCGCGGGCGCGGTCCAGCGCGAGCACGAGCACGAGCACGAGCAAGAGCACGAGCATGAAGCCGGCCGCGAGAGCGAGCCTAAGCTCGAGCTCGAGCACGAGCACGAGAGTGAGCCCGAGGACGAGTCTGAGCAAGAGCCGGGCGAGTCCTCGAGCCTTCTTGTGTTCAAGAACAATAGTAAGAATACTATGGGTGCGACGGGCCTGTTTCAAACGACGAGGCGCAAACTGCGGCATGCGGTGACGGTGATGGCGGCCCCTAGAAAGACGACGGGCGCACCATCTTACTACGAGCTCGGCTTTGTGGGATTTGGTCTGCTCAGCTACCTTGCACTGTGGGTGATCATCTTCCACGCACTTTTCACCTCGCTCGGGGACGACCAGGGCCAGCAGCAGCAGCAGCAGCAGCAGCAGCAGCAGCAGCAGCAGGACCCAACCAAGATGGCGGTCCTGACCCTTTTGGTGTTTTTCACGAGCACACTTTACGGCGTGAACCAGCTCTTCTTCTTGACGCTTGCAAGAGCAAACGACATGCGCGTTACGAACGTGGACCAGCTCGCAATGGACGGCGTCTTCCATATTCTGTCTTTGATCATCAAGAGCATCATCGTATGGGGCCCCATCATTGCCAACAGCTCGTCATTAATTAGCTCCGAGTAGGTCACATTTCATACATGAACGCGCTGCGAACAGTGGCGAATCGAGCCCGCCAGTCCCAGCGCCCCACAAGGCCCTCCCTCTCTCTCTCCCTCCCTCCCTCCCAATGGGCTTCACCGCGTCACCGACTGCGCCAACGTCGTCGGCGCCGCCAACGGCAGGCGCACCGTCGTCTTCCTCGTCTCCCTCTTCTTCTTCTTCTTCTTCTTCTTCTTCTTCTTCTTCTTTCGGACCGCGCACGTTGCGCTGGCCGCGAGAGACAAGGATCGACTCAGCCCCATAAGCGTCGAGTGCAAGGCAACGAAGTTGAGCTGAAGATGGAGGGCACTATGGCTCGATTCAATCAGTATTGCATCGGCTGCAGAGCGGGGGTGGATACAGTCTGATTGTAGAACTTATCGATCATGGAGGACGCTAATAAAGAGATCCAGCCGTCTGCAGGTGATTGCCATGCGGCTATTTCTAATATGGGCGTGCAAGGGTCCCTCATGGCGAGTCTTCTTCAGGGTCCATTTCTTTACACGTGATGCATGCCGCGCCTGCATTACTTCGTCTGCCCTATCGCATCCTGCTGCTACTCGCTGCCCGGGGTCTGCTCGTCCTGCTGGCGGGCCTCGGCGGCGCCTTGCCGGCGGTTGCGGGCTGCTGCGCAGAACTGGGTGCCGTCTCGGCTTTTCGTCGCGGTCCGTGGCGCTCCGACCTCGCGGCGGACTCCCAGCTCTCGAGCCAGCCCTGCGCCTGGCGCTCCGCCGCGGCGGCGTGCTCGAGCACCTCGTCGAGGTACTCGTGGACCTCGCGCAGCCGCAGCGCCGTCTTCTCCACGAAGTCCGCGCACTCCTCGATCTTGCGCGTGTCCGCCTCCAGCGCCGCCATCGCGTCCGGCCGGCCGCCGGGCCGCGGGGGTGTGCGGGCGCTGCGGCGCGGCGCGGCCGCTTCCGGCGCGGGCGGGTCTCGCGCGGCGGTCTCGGCGGGGCGGGGTCGGCTGGCCTTTCGAAGTTTGACGGTTTTTACCGCGCAGGGCCACTATGAGGAGACCCGGGTCCGGGCGTCCCGCGCCGCTGCGCCCAGACCAGACTGCCACAGACCCGGCGCGTGCCGGGGCCGGGGAGGGCGCGGGCCCAGCCTCGCGCCAGAACCTGCGCCGCCTTCGAGTGATAATGTAGAATTGCGGCGGACGGATGAGCGCCGACTTTTTGGGACCGCCAACTTTGCAAATTTGGGCCCTTCGATCCTACAGGCGCCTGGCCGCGCGCCAAACCCGCATGACGCCCGCGTGACGCGACGAGGGCGAGGGCGCTGGCGCGCGGAGGACAGGCCCGCTGCGCAGCCGAAGAATGAGGGCCGAGGCGCCCGCGCGCGGCGATAGGAAGGATGCAGAACGACGGCGTGTGCAGCTCGAGCAGCTCCTCGAGCAGCTCCAGCGCGAACAGCAGCGGCCTCTTGAAGCACCGCGGCCGCTTCGTGTTCGACTGGGATGACGTTCTGGCGAGGTTCGATATAAGCGAGGCTTGGATTCACTACTTGCGCATGGATGAGGACGGCTTTGAGACGCTCGTAGACTTCCTTCGATTCGCTAAGGACTTGCAGCCTTACCCGGATGCCGCGACGGAAAGGTCCGACACGCTCATTCTCAGCAAAGAGGTCATCATCGCGTGCATGCTGATGATATTTAGTGGGTCGGGAGCTTTTTTCGTTGGCCTGCGTCTCGACCTTGACGCCTCAACTGTGTTCGAGGCAGTCCGCATTGGCGTGAGCGCGGTCAAGCACTTCTGTTCCTTTTTCATCCCCCCGGATCCCTTCGGCAATCTAGGAGAGCAAGAAGGCATTGTGGAGGGGTTCAACTCCAGGACGCGTCGCTTCGGCGGGGCGAAGACCATGCAGGGATGTATTGGCGCGCTAGATGGGGTCATGGTCAAGGCACTCAAGCCTGCTGGCGAGAACGATCTCCGCGTCTCCAACCAGGAAGACCTGGTATTCCAGGTTCTCTGCGATGCCAACATGCTCTTCACCTTTGTGTCGGAGCCGTTCCCGGCCAGCGCATCCGATGACGCGGCGTTCCGAGGGTCCAAGTTGTTCGAATACGTACATGGTAATGACGCAAAGTCCATGAGCGACAAGTACTGGATCGCCGCAGATGAAGCCTACACGGGCTCAAACAGAGTGCTTACCCCGTATAAGGGTGCACAGCCTCTTCCAGACCACCGCGTGTTCAACGAGGAGCTCGACGCTCTGCGCGGCCGGGTTGAGACGGCCATTGGATTCATGGCGGCCAGCTTTCCGATCGTCGCCCAGGGCCTTCCACCCGCGTCTACACCTTGCCAAGGGGACACATTCTTCGCCATCTGCTGTCTGCACAACTTTGTGCGTCGGTGGAGAGCCTCGATCAAATCGCCAGGTTCCATTGGTCTTACGAGAACGAAGAAGAAGAATGGCACGGAGGCTATCCGAGTTTGGGACCGCGAGGATCCGGAGGCTGATGAAGTGATCGTGAAACTGGGCGGTCGCCGTCCTGTCGAGAGGCGAGTGCAGGGGGCGCGGACGAAGAACAAGAGAACTGCGCTAATGAGAGAGCTTGCGCAGAGTCGGAAACGACGCCAACCCGATCCGCCTGAAGGGCCAAGTAGTTACCAGAGAAGAAGAGTACAACAGTAAATCCATCTCCTCGCGACGCTAACGATCGAGCTTCTTCTTCAAGTTTCCTTTCTGAAGTTGCTGAAGCTGCTTTTACTTCTCCTCAGAGCTCAATTCCTGGCCAAGCGGGAGACTCTGAGGCCCGGCAATCCTAGTACGTACTACGTACGCAACGACCACGTGTTCGTTCGACGGCGTGATTCTTTGCTTTCAGGCCGTGTGGCCCATAAGCGAAGAGCTCAGACTCGTTCACGTTCAAGGAGGCCGGCTTCGCTGTCGTCAAGCATCGTCAAGGACTTCTTCGAGGGCGAAGGTCTTGAAGAGGCTGCTTCTGGATAGACTGTGAAGAGCAAAGGTGAAGAGCGCAAATCCTGAACCTGGCGACCGCTGAAGACCGCGCCCGCGACCATGGACGTCGACCGCGCCGACAACGAGGCCCGAGGTACGTCGCGCGCCGCCCCCCGCGCCGCCCGCGCCGCGCCTACCGCGCCGCCGAGCCGCGCCCGCTGGGGCACAGGCCGCTCGGGACGCTGATTCGAACGGCATGGCGCTGCGTGATAGCGGCGAGAGTGGCGGCCCTTGACGCGGCGCTCCTGGAGGAGGGCGACGACGACGCGGAGAAGACGGACATGAAGGCTGACATTGACGCGACCATCTTGCGCGTGGCGACCATGCTGTCATTGATACCAAGCAGGCCTGATCAACGAGGAAACCGAGAATGCGCGCGCAGGGTACAATGACTCGGGCGAAACTTCGGCGGGGACCGTGAAGGCGCTCGCGATATCGGTCCACGTGCTCTGCGCCCTCGCGCTCTTGCTCGTGATCGGCTGGTTCGCCTCTTCCAAGCAAGGGTACAGCTGGGAGACGAGCAACCCCGGCGTCTTCGCCTGGCACCCGACGCTCATGGTGCTGGGCCTGGTCGTGTGCTACGCCGAGGCCGTCATCTCCTGGCGGACCTTTGGATTCATCCCGCGGCCTGTGCGCAAGCTCGTGCACGTGGCGCTGCACACGGTGGCGCTCGTGGCCGTGGTGGTGGCCCTGCGCGCCGTTTTCCGCTTCCACAACGAGAACAAGCCCAAGCCGATCCCGAACCTGTACAGCTTCCACTCCTGGCTGGGGCTGGTCACGGTGATTCTCTTTTTTGGGCAGTACCTCGTCGGCTTCTGGGCCTTCTTCTACCCCAAGGCGCGCGACGCCACGCGCGCGTACCTGGTCCCCGTGCATGCGCGCGCGGGACTTCTGCTCTTTGTCGTGTGCGTGGCGGCCACCGTCACGACGGGCATCTTGGAAAAGCTCACCTTCCTGAGCAGCTGCAACAGCAAGACCGACGGCACCGCCGACCAGACCTGCTACCTGGGCAATTTCCTCGCGCTCACCGTCATCATTCTCGCCTGCCTGGTCGGCACCCTCTTGTCGCTGCCTGCCTCCCGCTCGGTCCTCATCTCTAACACTTGACCGCTTTCGTCGCGGCCGCCCGGTACTCTATCATAACTATTTTGTCGGTCACATGCAGCGCCTCGAGATGCATCAACGCCATGACCTTGTAGTTGAGGTAGTAGTACCCTGGCACGCAGTACGCCTTGCCCGAGCGGGCGACCCGGAGAAGACGACGAGAAGACTCCAGAAATCCGGTCAACAGGACGGCCGTGCCTCCTCTGAGTCGGGCTACTACACACTCCACGAGATCTATCGCGTTACAAGCATCGCGCCAATGTCCCCCGCCACGTGGACGAGGTCGACAAGCCTCACCGAGCGTGCCGGAACACTCTGGAAGGCCGCCACGACGTCATGATCTTCTAAGCTTGCCACGGTTATTGCGGCTTCCAGCGTGGCGCCGACCTCCTTGTCCCACTTCCCCAGACCCGAACCCGCCCGAGGATCTCAGGCGGCTGGAGCGAGCCGCGCGGTCGCTGCGCGCGGGCGTCGGAGGCCGGCGCCTGGCAGAAAGCGCTGCGCGCGAGACTGGACCCGGAGGCCCGAGATGCGGTGGAGGAGATGGGCCGCGGTGGCCCTCGCCCTCGTGACGCTCGTGACGCTGGCGTGCGGGCCCGTAGAGGCCGCGCAGCGAGGGTCGCCGCGCAGAGACCAGCCGAAGAAGTCCAAGGACTTCTACAAACTGCTCGGCGTGCGCCGCGGCGCCTCCGACAAGGAGATCAAGAAGGCGTACCGGGAAGCGGCCAAAAAGTACCACCCGGACCGCGTCCAGGGCGACGACAAGGCCAAGGCCAGGGCCAACAAGAGGTTCTCGGAGATCGGCAAGGCCTACGAGACCCTCTCGGACCCCGAGAAGCGCCGCATCTATGATCAGGTCGGCGAAGAGGGTCTCAACAACGGCGGCGCCGGCGGCGGCCGGCCCGGTGGCGGCTTTGGAGGCTTCCACCAGCAAGGAGGCAGACCACAGGGCGGGGGAGGATTCGGCGGCTTTGGAGGAGGTCCAGGCATGGGCGGCGGCGGCTTTGGCGGAGGCGGGAGCGGCGGCGGCGCTGGCTTTGACTTTGGCAGCATGTTTGGCAACATGTTCGGCGGCATGGGCGGCGGCGGCGGCAGGCCCGGCGGCGCCCGACCTGCGCCACCCCAAGACATGTTCAAGGGAACAGCCGTGACCAGCCTCGACGGCAAGGCCATTAGCGCCCAGCTCGCCGCTAAGAACCGAAAGACGCGGATGTGGACCGTGCTCTTTTATCAAAGTGAGAACGAGAAGCTGCAGTCTATCTTTGTCAAGCTCGCCGAGCGGTATCAGGGCACGGTGCACGTGGGCGCGGTCAATTGCGCCAAGCCAGAAAACAAAAAGGGCTGCGATCACTTTGCCAAGGAGAGCCCTCGATCCAGGCCGCCCTTTGTCAAGGTTCTCTTCCCCGGCGAGGCCGCCAAGACCTTTGCCGGGAAGAAGATTTCCACAAAGACCGTCGCCTCCACCATCGACAGGCTTCTCGAGAACCTCGTGACCACCGTACGCTCCGCCAAAGAGGCCGAGGCCTTTGCTAGGACCTGCGTCAAAGAGGGCCGCCGCGCCTGCGTCGTGCTGCTCTCAGACTCTGGCAAGGAGAAACCCTCCTCGCTGCTTGGCGCCACGGCCGCCCACAATTATCAGAAATTGGACGTTGCCTATTGGCCTATAAACTCCAAGGCGGAGACTGCCGCCGCATACCGCTTCCTCACCCGCGGCGACGAGAGCCCGCGCGGAGAAGAGGGCCCAGAGGACGGCCTGCCCGCCGACAAGAGCTTGCCGCTCCTCATGGCGTGCAAAACAGGGGGCCTTCTGGGCAACGCGGACGCGGAAAAGTTCAAGTTTGAGGCCGAGGAGGCCAAAAAGGACCTCGCGTCGCTCAAGCAGTACACTAGAATCCTGAACGACGCATACTTTACCGATCGGAGCGCCGCCAAGCGCAAGCTCGCGCAGGGCGCTTCCGCCGCCAAAGACGAACTGTAGCTATCTATCGCATCTTGCCAACGAAAACGAGAACAAAGTTTTTTCATCTGTGTCAGGCCAGCGAGCCGGGGAGCCCCCGTGCCAGCCCGCCGGCTGAGCGCCGCGACGATGGAACATAGGAGTTAAACTACAGAGTCAGGCGGAAGGGTCTTTGCCGGCGACGAGAAGCTCGTGCTTGCAAAAGGCGATAAAGTCCGCCTTGCTCACCGAGCCCTGAGGCGCGGACTCCTTGCGCGGCGCGGCGCCGAGCGCGCTCACCGCGCTCAGGCAAGCGTCCGTGCCAATGGTTCCGGTCTTGTCGGTATCGTACATGTCAAAAAGCGTCTCCAGGTCCTGATCGGTGAAGATGCTGCCCTGAGCGTCGGCGCTTCGCTTCTGCGCGAGGTCCTTGAGTTTCGCCGCCAGAAAGTCGTGCACGTTTTCTGGCCGCTCGTACACCATGGCAGACCCCAGCTCGTTGAAGAGGCCGACGATGTTGTGCTTGGCAAGGTACGCGCGTGCCTCCTCGCGCGGGTCCTTGCGGCCGGACCCGGGGCTCTGCGGGCCGTCCCGCTGCGCGTCCATCTCGGCTCTCCGGCAGCGCGTCGCGGCGGGGGCGCACAGGCTGCGGTCTCCCTCGCGCGTTCCTGCTCTGCTATTATGGCGCGCCTGGGCGAGTCTGTCCTCGAGGTCGTGGCGCGTGGGTCGTCGTCTGCGTCAGCCTGAGCCGCGACGCGACAACTCGAAGCGCCGCGGCGGCGCCGAAAATCCGTAACGGTAACCTGGGTCCCAAGTGACCTTGGCCTTGGACCGTCTGGCACGTAATTCGGGGATCCCTTTGCGGATCTTGAGAAAGACTTGCGGTCGGGTCGGGAGCGGCTAGTATTGCTCGCGCGCAGCTGCGCGGGCGTGCCCGAGTAGATGCAGCTTCATCTTCATCGTCGTGCGCCAAAGAGAACGTTGTTGCGCACAAACAAACTTTCAACCCAGTTTATCTGCGGACCCGAAATTGCGCTCCGGGGTGGGGAAAGGCGGCGTTGCTTGCACTCAGGTCCGCGGAAGTCTTTGGACAACTGTGCAATATATTTCTTTGTTTACATGTGCAATCCGAGTCGTGCGCAAGAATTGCCTCAGACCGTGTACGCGCCGTTGCCGCGGGCCAGCAGAGGGGACGACTCGGCGTCCTCGTGGTGCATTTGCACCATGCGCGAAGCTGCGCGGTATAAGGACTCGTCGACCGGACCCTGCTTGGCGCTGGCCTCGTCCACGTCGAAAGCGGGGTTGCGCGCGGCATCCTCGTCTCCGAGATCATCTCCCCCTGCCGTCTGGTGCCGCGCTCGGTTGAGGAGTCCATTGGCATGGCGGGCGTCGTAAATGTTCAATAGCGCGCCAGACACGTTGCCAACAGCGGCGAGCGAGATGAAGAGAAACTCGGCCGCGTGGAAGCCGCCCGTGGATCCGTTGATCCCGGCAATGCTCATCGGGATTATGGCCAACGCGAGATTCTGAGCCGCCGTGACCACGCCCATGGCGGTTCCCACCTCGGGCTGGGCCACGAGAGCGATCGACGGCCAGAGCGTCGTGCAAAAGATAGTGTATCCGATCCCCTGCAGGACAAGAGGGAATATTGGTCCGATCGCCGTAAACCCAAGCAGCACGTGCACCACGAGGATGGTGATTGCAGCGGCAAGAATAAAGCTGGCGCGATGGCCGAAGCGATCCACCACAAAGGCGAGCATCGGGACGCCCACCGCGCTCAGCGCAAAAGGAATGCCCATGAGGGCGCTCGCGCGCTCCTCGGCAGCCACGTGCGCTGCGCACCCAATTTCGCCCTCCGGGCAGCACTGCCCCCCGCAGATGCGCTCAATAAGAAAGGCGCTGGCGATGTTGTTGAAGGGCATGATGGTGCCGTAAATAGCCATGCACGAAACGAGTAGCATCCAGAACGAGGCGGGCCAGCGCCGCACCGCCCGGAGAGATTGCACCAGGGTCGCCGGGGCCGCAATGTCGACGGTCCCCGACTCGTTTGCAATTGCCGCCTCGGTCGCGGCCCTGATGCGCTGCAGTCGCAGCACCCAGGCCGCAGCGGGCAGCCCGAGCCCGAGAACGAGGATGCTGACGAGGTAGGCAACGTGGACGCCAGCTGCGCGCGCTATGAGCGGGCTCAACACATTGGTAATGACAGATCCAAAGCGCGAGATCGACAGCGAGACGCCCATGGCCAGCGCCATGTGCGGAGACCCGTGGAACCAGGCTGCCAGGCACGCCGACACGCTCACGCAGAGCGACTCTGCACCGATCCCATAGACAAAGCGGCCCGCGAGCACGAGATACTCGACGTGGGCCCAGACGCCTAGCCAGACAAACGTCTGACCGACGACGAGCGTAATGCAAAACAAGAGGCTCATGAAGGCCGCACCAAAGCGGTCCACGAGCACGCCGCCGCCGAGCGGCAGGATAATGTTCGGAAACGAGTATACCGAGTAGATGAGCCCGAAAAACGTGTCAAAGGATATGGACATTTCGCTCTGCGCGAACGAGGCCTCGAGCTGATCGTGCAGCGCCGACGAGGCGTCCGAGGCGTAATAGCACGCAAAGAGCTCAAAGGCGCCCAGCACCATGACGAGCCATTTCGTGCGCACGTTGCTGGCGACCTCGACCGTGAGCGCAGACTTGGGCGTCTCGCGGCGTTTTCCCGCCTCGGTCTCGTCCGCATCGAGGCCCAGCAGCGACCGCTCCTCCTCCACCATGTCCATGCCGCGTCGACGCCGCACGGACTCCTGCTCGCCAAGCTCCGGGCGCGGCGGCATCTTGGGTGGAGATGCTGATGTTGGACGATGCTGACGACCGCCCGCGCAAGGCGGCGGGCGACGAAGAGGGCCGTCGGCAGGCGCGGGCCTCTGCACGGGGCGCGTACCGCGCCTCGGGAGCTCGCGGAAAGGGCCTCGCGGCCCTCGAGACGTCGATGAGGATCTGCGGCGCGGAGCGGCTTTGCGAAATGAAGAGATCTTGTTGCGACATCTGCATCTCCCTGAAGGCCAGGATGACGAGTAGCAAAACCGTTGTTGCGCAAAACTTTGGAGGCCACCATGACGTCGGCTATGGTCCAACGCGGAGACGGGCGAGCATCTTCTGGTGCGAGGCGTCGTGGTCATGCCCGCTCCTCACCGAGAGCGTACGTACAGGGTACAGCTTGCCCCTTTTTCATCATACCACCGCCGACAACTACATTGGCCGATGTCATGGCAAGGCTTGCTTGGCCTTGACCCTCAGCCACCTAGCCAGTCACGGATCGCAACGAGCACCAAGCGGAAGGGCTTCGGCAAGCGGACAAGGGCCAGGCCTCGCTGCGCGGGGCCCATTCATTCATGCCCCAATTACAATTCATTGGCAACGTCCGTCATGAATTTTCCCGTCCGGACCGCCGCCATTCCGCAAACCACCTGAGAGCCCGCCCGCGAGTCTCGGCGGCGGCGGCGGCGGCGGCGGCGGCGGGCGGGGCGCGCGCTCCTGCTCGCCTGCGCGCGTGCGAGCCCCGCGGCGAACTCGCTCCAAGGGGCGCAGCAGAGCAGCGGGCGGCGCCATGGTCCGCGCGCTCGAGGTCGACGAGGTGCTCGCCAAGGCCGCCGCGAACTGCGGCGACACGGGCGTCATCCCGCGCGAGCAACGCGTGCAGGTAAGCGTCGAGGGGGAGAAGAGCAGCTTGCACTGCCCGAAGCCAGACGTGTTTCGATGACTAACCACGCGCTGGAGGCGACGCAGACGTTTCTGGCGCTCCTCGAGGACGCGCCGAGGGCCAAGACCGAGCACAGCGTGAACCTCGCGGCCGCGTGCACCCTGCTGCTGGCCTCGGACACGCGGTTGATCTGCTCGACGGCACCGTCGGCCGTGGACGCGCTGCTGGATGTTCTGGAGGCGAATGCAAAGTTTGCGCCCATGCCCGTGGCGCTGGCCGCCGCCGCGCTGACCGAAGCGAGCACCGAGAGCGACGGGGACACGCTTGCGCGGAAGAAGCGCGCGCTTGACATCACGGCCAAGGCGTGCGCTCCGCAGACGCTGAGTGCCGACCAGGAAGCGTGGCGGTCGCAGCTTCTCGCGACGACGCGCGTCTTGCACGAGGAGTCGCTGCCCTCGCAGGGCGCTGCCGGACGGGTCTGCTCGCGCATCGTCAACGCCAAGAGCCCTGCGCAGCGAATGTCTGTGCTGGGCGCAATCGGGCTCGCGCTCGTTGTTGTCCTCTTTACCCTTTGGGTGATCTTGAACGCGGCGTCGAGCCTCTGGGCCGGCGAGTCCGCGGGCCCGCGCTCGCTGAGCGAGGACGCGCACAAGTTCCTCCCCATTCTCCTCTTGATCGCCTACGTCACAGTTAGCTACAAGTCGTCGGCGACCACCATGCCCAGGACCACGACGCACAAAATCAAGAGCGCGCTCTCGCGCAACGTCGTCCAGGCCCACTTCAAGGCACCGTGACTCCAGCTGGCGCTCCGGCAAGCAAGTTCGCGCAGTTCGGCGCGCTAAGTGGCGGATGCTTGATTGTCGCGAGAATCGTTCGCAGGCGAAGGGAAAAGCCTCAGCAGCACAAGGAGCAAGTGCCCGCCCCCCGGCGGGCATCCACAGACGTTTGTATTCATATTGAATATCCGCTTATATTTCTCGCGTGCATACAGGGTCACGCGCTCGAGTCCGCGTCACCGCAGACTTGGCGAACTCGCGACGTGTGGGAAACAAAAGCGAGCCTTCTTGGCGTCAACGCCGCATCGACGCTAGTAGTCGTCCTCCAACATAATGTTCTCCTCGCGAGCGTGCTGGCGGAGGGCCTCGCCAAGGACGAACATGGCGTTGTCGAGGTCCTTTGCGCCAACCAGCGAGTACGAGAGGCGCACGTACGGAAGGTCTTCGTTGGTGGGGCTGAAAAAGTGGCCCGCCATGATGAGAAGGCCCTTTTCGTAGACGAGCTTGCGGACGAACTCGCGCGTGCTGCGAACGCAGTCCAGGCGCAGCCAGAGGAACATGCCCGCCTCGGGGATATCGACAGTCGCCATCTCGGGGGGCAGGTGCGTCTCGATGCTCCCGAGAAGGTCGTCGCGACGCTCACGGTAAAAGTCGGCAATCTTTTGCACGTGCCTTTTGAAGCCCTCGATGCCCCAGTGGCGGAGCATGGCGAGCACAACGCACTGCGAGACGCCGCTGGCGTGCAGGTCCGTGACCTGCTGATGCAGCATGACGCGCTGGACGATTTGCTTGGGGCCGGTCATGTAGCCGAGGCGCAGGCCCGCCGAGACGACCTTGGAGAAGCTGTCGAAGCGCACCACGCGGCCCTCGACGTCCATCGAGTAAAGCGACGGCAAGAATTTGCTTGGCTTGCAGAACTGCAAAAAGTAGTACGGATCGTCCTCGAGAACGAGGAGGTCGTGCTTGCAGGCCACCGCGTAGACCTCGCGGCGGCGCTCGACACTCAGCGAGATGCCCGCCGGGTTGGACCCGGTCGGGATGACGTAAAGCACCCGGGGCTTGGGCTTGGAGGAGGTCTTGTCCCAGTTCGAGAGGGTCCTGTCGACGTCGGACGGGATGATGCCCCCCGCGTCGGTCTTGACGCTGACAATGTTGCACCCGTAGGGCGTGAGCCAGTTGAGCGTTCCGGCGTAGGTCGCGTCCTCGACAAGGATGGAGTCCCCATGGTCGAGCAAGCACTCGAGCGTTTTGGTGAGGGCGTCCTGGCTGCCGGTGGAGACGAAGATGTCGCGGTTCTCGCGGGTCGCTGGCGGCGCCGGGTGGAAGTAGTCCTGGAACTCGCCCAGCTTCGCGGTGAGCGCCGGGAGCCCGGTCGATGCCGTGTACTGGAGCATATCCGACATGCTGTCAACCTCGAGCTTGACGTCCTCGCCGTCCGAGTCGCGCATCGTAAACGAGAGCCCGGACAGTGGGAAGGTCTCCGGGTTGGGCATGCCTCCGCCCAGGCTAATCGCGCCCGGCTTGGCCATGAGTGGCATGAGCGCCCGAATTGCCGAAACCTCTCGCGACCGGCTTCGCGCCGTCAAGAACCGGTCGTACCTCGTCGCGTCGCCTGGCGTCGCGCTCATCGTGGCTGCGTGCAGGTGCTGCTGCTCCCCGCCCTGCCCCTGCGCCGCCGCGATGCCTTGGATGTCTGGTCCCTTCGTCCGTTCGAGGTCTGGAGTGCAGTGCGGCGGCCTCGAGGGTTGTCACCGGTCATGATTCTCCGCCGCCTTTTCCGCAAGATCGATCGATCGATCGATCGATCGACCTTGCAGAGGTCACCGGAGGCCAGGCGCCCGCGCATTCGGGCCCGCGCTCGTCAACAGACCTCGCGCAGGGAGGGGCCTGCCTCGCCTGCCTCCTTGCAGGCCGCTTTCGTGAGCTGCGAAGCGGCTTTTGTACACCGGCCCCGCCAAGATCTCATGGGTCGTCGTCATCGTGCTCGTAAAGATCGAGACCAAGATTGTGGTTGCAATGCGTAGTACGTCCTGCAATGCTGGCCCGGGAAGCCTTGAAGCGGCTCGGCAACGTTCTCGCAATCGTGCTCGCTACTACCATCATCATCGATCGTGCCAACTTGAAGTCAACTGGGTCAGGAGTTCTTCGAGCAGGGGATCATCAAGAAGCAGAAGTACAGGACCTACCCGACGTACGTATGGTGGGACGCAGGGCGACTTGGGTCGCGGCGCGCGGAGAGAAGATCGTCCCGGGCGAGCCCGCGTCTAAACCCGATTCTTGGACCATAGGAGTGCAGTGTGCGTCTACAGTGAGTGGGTGGGAGCCACGTGGCGTTGCCGGAATTCACGGCCCGCGAGGAGCCGAATTGGCGCTCGCGAGCCTTGCATTGGGCCTGAGGCAGCGAGGCTGGAGGCTTGTTCGGCGACCGAGCGGCACAGCTAGGCGCAGCGCCGGTCGCGAGCGCCAACGCAGAAAGACATCTCTGTCTCGCGAGACGGACGCCCAAATGACCAAATGGCGTGCGTGGCCTTGGACTTGGACGATCGATCAATCAACTACTTCGGACTACTGGTTATTTATCAAGAAGTTGCGACAGGGAGAGGCCCAGAATAAGTCATAATCAGACCATCTGGATGGTGCGCTGCGCCGGCTTCGCGCCCGAAGGCCTTGCCGAGGTCGACGCGGTGGAGCTAAAGTCTCTATTGGTGAGGATGGCTGGCGCCACGACGGTCCATACGTAGAGCAGGATGGTGAGCCATTGCGCGGCGATCCGTAGCCACATCTGGCCCTTTTCGTTCGTGGACTCGGCCTGGGCCGCGCCCCAGTTCGTGAGCACCATCGACAAGTAGAATGTGGACACGACCATGGCCAAGTGGAAGGCAATGACGGTGACGCGGTCGCTCGGGCGCTCGGCGGCCGCGGCAGGCTTTTGCACCGTTTGCTCGCGCTGCATGTCGGCGGCCGTGCGGCCTTCGCCCACCTCGTAGAGCCCGCTGTGGTTGGGGGTGGTTGGCGTCTGGCCGTCGGCGCCCACCTCCTCGGGGATACCCTTGCTGCCGTGCATGATGGACGCCATGGAGGCAGAGCTTTGGTTGGCGCCCCAGGCCAGACTAATGGCCATGATGACGACGCCGACGCCGATAGCCCCGTTAGCCTCGGGACCGTCAAAGGTACCCTTGCGGCAGACCGGGTCCGGATTCGCCTCAAGAGCGGCCCAGGCCAGGTAGGTGATGTACGCCGAGATGACACCAGCGGGCAGCGCGGCACCCGGCTCCTCCGAGAACCGGTCGCGGAAGAGCGTGAGCACCGTCAGCACGATCACCGCGATGAGCGTAATGGTCGTCACGGCCGGGCCAATGCCACAGCTCGAGAACTCCATGTACAGGATCACGATGCCGGCCGCGACGCCCACGTAGAGACCGACAACGGAAATGACAATGAGCGAGAGCCACAGATTCTCGCGCGTGTCGGCGCGCTCGGCGTTGGCGACCCACTTGTCGTTCCAGTCGTACGCGAAGCCAATCATGAGCAGGATCTGCATCAGGAGAAAGAGCACCGAGCAGATGCGCGCCGTCCACACGTAGGCGTCCAGGTCAAAGGCGCTCTGGTCCATGAGCACAAAGCCCACGATGCTGCCGGCTTGGAGGATGAGCTTCCACAGCCAAAAGCCGCGGTGAAAGGCGGTGCCCATGAGAGATAGTAGCACGTGCAGCGCGAAAAAGCTTGCCGTCGCGGCGCCGACGCGATAGACGGCCTCGTCGCCCATGCAGTACGCGTATACGCCGTTGGAGCCGGTCCCGTTGATGGCGTCGAGGTTGATTTGGTTCGTCGAGTTGCTGCACCCGATCTCGTACGAGTAGTATCCTGCGATGTCAATGTCCCAGTTCCATTCATCTGCGCTGTACTTGAGCACGACGCAGAGAAAGACAACCGCGAGGAGGTCGAGCAGGTACATAAATTTGGCGACGCGGGAGGAAATTCCGCCCGTCGCCGTCGTGGCCACCGAGATGCAGCAGCCGAAGAACGAGCACGCGCAGCTCAGGCCCGTGCACGCGCAGCACATGGCCATGGACAGCGACGACATGATCATGCCCATCTTGCTTGTCTTCTGCCTCCTTCTCCGTCAGCCCGCTCCCCCTTCCGCGTTTGTTTGTTTGTTTGTTTGTTTGTCGCGACGAGCAAACCTGCGCTGCCCGGACGCGTCCTCCGTCGACCGTATCGTGTGATCAGGCTACTCGCGGCAAGCCCCAAGTTGTGCCCCTCGCCGCTCCGCCCGCTCGGGACCGTACGTATGTCCGCAAGTGCACCGTGTACTTTTCGCGCAGCTGAGCTCCAACGGCGGCCAGGTTCTTGAGTTGGGGTTCTCCGAGTCGTCGGCGCCGTCGCGCAGCTCCTCCGCGCCGCGCAGCCGCAGCCGCGCCGGCTCCGGGGTATCGGTCTCGGCGGCGCTGCTCGCTGGCTTCAAGTTCTCGTCGCCGAGTTCTCCCCTCCTGCGATGCCCACGCGGCGGCGGAGGAGCGCGGGCGAGCCGCTGGCGGTGCGACGGTGCGTGCGCGGCCGGCGTCGCTCGAGAGCTCTGCGCACGCCGCGCGGCGGGAACAGCGGGCGGGCGGAGAGGCAGGGAGGCGGTCTTGACGCAGTCGCAGGCCGCCGGGGGCTGGTTTTTTGGCCCTCCTTTTTTAAAATTTTTTAAAAAATCAATTTTAACACGGAGTTCGCGAGTAAAGTGCCACCTGGCCTACATCGCACGCCAACTCCGAGGTCACCTTCGTGAATGGCGGCAACGACTCCGTGGCATACTATCACGGTGAGCGTTACAAAGTTTTATTCCGCGGAGAGCCTGGTGCACCGGAAGAAGCATTGGTAGAACCCGAGAACGCCATCATAAGGGAAAGCGTGGAGAAAGCTGATATCGTCTGCGAGGAAGTCATGGGTGTCTATGAACGCCATGATATGTATGAAGGGCTTTGGTTCGCCTCTGCGAGAGTTGGATACCATGCAAGAGAGAGTAACAAATTTGGAGGGGGATGTAGAGAATTTGAAGGGTGAACTCGCTGTATTAATATTAAAATGGAAGAAAGGCAG
>KQ758896.1:0-20807 GCA_001462505.1 Aurantiochytrium sp. T66 | reverse complement strand
AAGCGATGCGACCGCTGCTCGGACCCGAGCAACTCCAAGCAACAACAAGCAAGACATTCTTGATTGACCGCCAGTGAAGGCAAAGCAAGCGCAAGGGCCCTGCACACTCTTACTTTACTTCTTGTCGTCGGCCATGGTGGCTGCCTCCAAAGCTCGCAGCCGGACGGAGAATATAGATAGATCAGTGACGAAAAAATATCTACCTTGTGGCGGAGAGTGATCGTTTGATCGACTGGTCAGACCCAATCAATCAGTCAACCAGCCAACCAACGCTTGTTGTCTCTTTGTGCCAAGTTACTGACAACTTGGCCGGCGTGCGCGACGAGGGCTACTGGTGCTTGGCTTGCGCGATTGACGCCTGAAGAATGCTGCCTCCTCGTCATAAGTGCACGTGATCGTGTTGATTGAATCCGGCAAAGCACACTTCAAGAAGTCCTGCACGCAATCGCCTTCGCTTTGCGCGACCATGTCCCCGAATACCTACCTCGCTCGTCTGCTCGCGTCCTTGGCTCGGCCGCATGCCGGCGCCCGCAACAAGATCAAGGCGCAGCGCGAGCGCCAAAAATAAAGAGCAGGAGGATTCTCACACACAGGCCGTTCGTGACTTCGTCGGCTTTTTCAAAAAACAGCAGCGCTGGGGTTTCAAAGGCTTTGCTGTCACTCGCATGGTGCCCTGGAGCGAAGTTCGCCCGCGAGCGACACGGTCCCGTTGGTCTAAGCGGAATGAAGAGGTCCCCGCGTCGGCGTTGCGGACACTGATGCCTGTGACCCTGGATTGCTGGTCGGTGCTAAACTTGCAGGTTGTAGCTTGCACAGATAGATCGCAAAAGCTTTCTTGTCTGCAGCATTTTCAGCTTGCAACGTCGAGTGATCATGCTGTAAAAGGTCACACTCGAGTGAATCCAAATTGAAGGTCAAGCCACTCGAACGAATCGAGAATTTGTCACCGTACCCGGGGTATGGTTCGTCGTGTCTCGAACCATAACCGGCAATCTATTTGCTTCGATATGAAGCGCGGAGCTCGAGGCCCAAGCAAGACAAGTGTCAAGCACCGCCTTGATACTGCAGCACGCCCCGACTGCAAGCTCGTCGGCGGCAGCATCGTCTTTTGACTCGCAAGAAAGGTTCGAAAAGGCACAACAACGTCCGGGTCCCTCGAAATTTTTTGACATGACCATCCAGCAAACGCCACTTGTGTCAAAGACCTGGCTGGGCAAACTGCGCAAGGAATTTTCTTGCGCATCGTCTTCCAGGCTCTCTTCGAACATCCCTTTCGCGTGCTCGATAAATTCGTCCGCAAGATCCGTACTTCAAAAACTCAGCTCTCTCGAATCGTGGCGATAGGGGCCACGCGATGTGTTCTCGCTCATTGGCCAGGTATAGAGTGATGGTCATGAGATCGACCACGATCATCGTCATGCAGAGGTGAACGGGTAGCCTCGTCTAGGCTGCGATCGGCCTTCTCCGCACAGTCGCAACTCTTCGCGCGTGCATGGCACGCGCAGGATAATTCAAAGAACCCACTGAAACTAGTTTGCGCATATCTGCGCCTGCCTCTCGCAAAGACCTCCATGGGCCAACTCTGAGGAGATTTATCTGGACGATACTTCAAGGCAGCGATCCAGACAAAGCCATTCTGGCCTCGGCAGACCCTAATCTCCCTGGCGATCCAAGCGTGTCCAGCATCTTAGGCATCCCAAAGTCTACATTCCAGAACTAGGGCAGCCGGGCAGTAGGGCAGGCCGCTGCGCGATGGCCGGCGACAGTGACCGACTGACCCAGCGCGACCTCTGCAGCATCGACGCGCCTTCTCAAACACATACTTATGAGAATTTGGCTTACGATGGCATGTGGGCCGTCCACATGCAAGCAGCGGGAAACTCGTTGCTTTCCAGCAGGTCAACTATCGAGCCGAACATGTGCCGCGTGGCTCATACGGGCCTCATTGCTCAAGTTCAAGGCTTGCCGCTTGGGGGCATCGTTCACACATATTCCTGCTGGCCGAGACTGGATCTTGAGCAAGCTGCTGGGCTGCATCCTCGACGCCTTGCCGTTGCCATTGATCGCACACTAACATTCGTGCCGGAAAGTTGAGGAGACGCCTGTCGAAAAGGGAAAATTGGTTTCGGCCCGGCCGTCGAGCGGCGACCAGCAATTTAGGTGGGCGTTCAGGCCGAGCGGAAGCGACGGTAGAGAATGACGGCAATGATGATCGCCAGATACCATTTGAGGTTGTTGCCCTTGTAGCGCGCCATGGCCATTTTCTTCCCGTTCCTGGGCGCAGCAGCGGCCAGCGCGGGCTTGGTCTTGCCGTCGCTGGTGGTGAGAATAGTATCTCGGATGGACTCTGGCAGGGTGCTGAGAGGGCCGACGATGTACTTGGAGTCAAAGCCGACGCGGTAGCGGTGCTGCGGGCTGGAGGAGCAGATGGCGTCCATCATGGCCTGCGGGACCAGCTCGCTGTTGGTGTTGCCGAGGTCCATGAGCGCTTTGCCGAGCATTTGGCGGTAGTTCTCGTAGAACTCTTGACCGTAGTCGCGCTTGATCTCCTCGGGCTGCTTTTCCCAAACGGCATCCCAGCCGGTCTGAAATGAATCGTAGAGGCCGGTCTTGCTGAACACGCCCGGCTCGATAATGTGGACCGTGGCTCCCCACTGGAGCAGATCGGTCCGCAGCGCGTCGCTAAAGGCCTCGACGCCGTACTTGGAGACGCAGTAGGCTGCCTGGCCGGGCAGCGCGATGCGGCCGGCGATGCTGGCCACGTTGATGACGCGGCCTTGCGAGGCGCGGATGAGCGCGAGGACAGACTTGGTCACCATGACCGTGCCCATGACGTTGACGTTGAAGAGGCGGTGGTAAACGTCCGTGTCCACGAGCTCGATGGGGCCGGGGGCGATGAGCAGGCCCGCGTTGTTCACGACGGCGCGGAGCGTGCTGTTCGGGCGCTCCGCAAGGTGGTCCTTGATCTTGTCGGCGCAGGCGTTCACCGAGTCTTCCTTGCTGACGTCCAGCTGGATGCCCACGACGCGATCAGAGGTCGAGGACTTGAGCTTTTCCACCGTCTCGCTCATGTAGCAGCCGGCGAAGACGCCGTACTTGCCCTGCTCATCGAGCATCTTCACCAGGATGGACCCGAACCCGGTGTCGCATCCCGTCACGTAGACGTACTCCATGGTGTTGTCTTGCCTAGTCTCAGACGCCCGCGCTGCGCTCCGCTGGCAGCACGCCCCTGTTCAGTCGTGCTCGGCGCGGCCCACCTGCTCGAACGATCGACCAACAATCAATCGATCGACCCGTTGTCGGGTCGAACGAAGATTGCGGATAATTCTCTTCTCTTCTATAAGGAGAGGGACGCTGTTCGGCTGTTCGTGCTGCCATGCAGCCAGCCAGCCGCAGAGCCGTCCGTCCCGTACGTCAGTCAGTCAGTCAGCCAGCCAGTACTCCTCGCCCGTCTGCTCCCTCGGCCTGCAGCGCCGCGCCCTCCGCTCCCCTCCTCCGCCCCGCTGGTCGCGCTGGCCTGACTGTTTGGCTTACGAGTTGTGTTGGAGATCTGCCGTAGGCTATTGACTAGCCTAGCCGTACTTACGTACGTACCTTTGGTTTGAATCACTGTGAATGACGGATCTTTTTCTTCTTTCTTCTCCACCTCGCGTCAATCAATCAAGCCCAAGCCACAAGCCACAAGTGCCAAGCCAAGCCAAGCCAAGCCAAGCCAAGCCAAGCCAAGCCAAGCCAAGCCAAGCCGCCGTGCGCAGCGCAGCGTAGCGCAGCCCCCACCCCGCCCAGTCCACGGGGTTGCGTGACCAAAACAAAAATCCATAGCTGATGATGAACCGGCGGTCGCAATCTGACGTAGCCGCTCGCAGTTTGCGCAAAGCCGTGGCGCTCGCGGCAGACAAAAGAAGCCTGATGAGCTCTCGCAGCCTCGGGTCGCCTGCCAGTGGGGGACTACGTACGTACCCGGTACGTACGGCACGTACGGCACGGGTACGTAGACGGTACGTACCAGTACTAGGCCTATGTACGTACGGGTACGTAACTTTACGTACGTACGGCGGCTACTACGGCCTCATCTTACACAATCTTGTCGGCGAAGTCGATGCGTTGCAACTCGGCGAGCTCGGCGCCGGCAACGGGAAAGCCGTGCTCGTCAAAGATCCGCGTGTAAGCGAGCGTGAACACGAGCGGCGGATTACGCTCGGCGGCGAGGCGTGCGCGAAAGGACTGCCGCAGCGACGGGTCCCGGAGGTCCTCCGGCAGCAGGCCGCACGTCAGCTCGCGCAAGCGATCCCTGGAAACATTCACGCGCAGCGACGATGTCTTCGAACCAATACTCCGACGCAGCCGCTCGTCGCCCAAGTGCACCCAGGCCGTCGAAAAGGACCACTCGTTTCCGACGGGCTCGACAATCGGGCCCTCCAGCGCGCCCACAATGTGGGCCGTGACTTCTACGAGCGCGTCTTTGAGACCCTTTGTCGCGCGCAGGGCAGCCAGAGACCCGAAGCGCAGTGGCTGGACGACCTTGGGCCTGGGATCGTGGTCGCTCGCGAAGACCTCGTTCCCGAAAACCTCGTTCAGGCAATAGCATTCTCGCCGGTAGCTGTACATGACGCGGCATTTCGAGCTCACGACGCGGGCTCCGCGGTCACGAAGGCCGCATAGAAAGGCAACGTGTTCGTCGCTGGCCTTTTCGCCCCAGAGCTGCACTTGCCCAACCGTTCTCTGCGCGCCGCCTTCCCCTGCGCTTTCTTCGGCCGCGCGACCGGGCCCTTGGTGGGCGCCGCGGAAAGCCTCCTGCGACGGCTCTTGCTCGTCCAGGGTCAAAAGCGCCATTCTTCTTCGCGGGTCCCGTCCGTGCACGGTCACGGATACCACGCGCCCCGCCACAGCCACGACGTCATACAATCGCGACGGATGCAGGACCGCATCGAATGGCTCGATCTCGCAGCGGCCCACCGCCACGTCGCGCCGGCCCGATCGGAGCGTGCGAGGACCTCGTCCCGCGTGCAGCCTGAGGTTGGTGTGCATTTTCTGAAAGTCGTCGCGGAGCCTCTCCGCCTCGGCAGTTGCCGGGCCCGCCCAGTGCTGCAGCATCTTGCGCGCGCGACCTGGTTCTTGGAGAATGGCTGCGCAGCGCGCCTCGTCCCCAACAAAGCCGTGCAGGGAGCCGCCCTTTTTGCGAAAAAAGACGTCTTGGAGGTACACGACGCGGCCCACGCGCGCTTGCGCGCGGGCCCAGGCCGCCGCACGGTGCGTGAGGACCACGGGGAAGAACTGGCACGTCTCGTCGGCCACCTGGAGACCCCACTGGCGGGATCCCACGGGCTGGGCGTCCAGCACGATGCACAGCGCGGACCCGGCGGAGTTCTCGCGCGCATCCTTGAGCCGGAAGGCGTACGGCGACTCTCCCGCGCGGCGGCGCTCCGGGTCCTGCGGCGCGGACGAGGCCGGCGAGTCTCGGCTCGGGTGCGAGTTCTGCCCACCCGCCCCGTCCGAGAACAACGTCAAGGCGTCTACGGATGCCGGGTCCCCCGAGGCGTCCTGCCGCATGGACGGCGCGCTCGTTGCCGTTGTCGCGGTCCCCGGCGACAGCGCCGCGCCGCCGCGGGTCCGCTTGCGCCCGCGCAGCGCGCGTGCGCCGTGCCCCTGGCCCTCATCCTCCTCGCCGGGGGCCTCGGTGTCCGCGCGCGCCGCCGACCACTCCCAGGCGTCCAGCCGCGTCTCCTCCTCCTGCGTCAGGCGCCGCGGCGCCGCCCCCACGCCGCCCATCGCCGCGGCGCGCCGCCCCTCGGAGGGAGGGAGGGCGCGGACGAGCTCGTCCTTTCGAGTTCGAGTTCGAGGTCTGGGTCAGTCGACAGATGTTGTCTTTTGGCTACGTACCATGGTACGTATACTCGTTGTAGATTGCCTTTTGCAGTCCAGGGCAGGGCCTGCGGCGGGCCGGCCGGCCACAGGCCGGGCGCCACCTGCACCCTTTAAAAACTAAAGCTAAAATCTCGCCTCGCCTCGCGCTGTCGCCGGAAGCTCGCCCCACTCGGTCGCCGCTCGCAGCCGTTATTAGCGGTCTGCGAGCGCCGCCGGCAGACAACAGGTGTTGCCTCCGCTCCATACTTCCACGTGAGAGGCATCTGCATTTCATCAAAAGATTTATATTCAAAGATCATCACAAATTGGATCATCATTCATTCATTCATTCATCACATCACAATCGTTCATCGCATCCATGGCATGGTCCATCCCATCACATCTTGATCTTGGCGATGATGATCATGACGCCATCACCATCACCATCACATCACATGATCACGACGACCCCAGCGATGATCAAGAGCAGCATCCTGCTGTCCATACGTACATCACCATGGATGGCAGCATCACGATGGCCAGCAACTTGCGAACTTGGGACGAGGACCAAAAGCGAGCCTCTGATCAGACCGATGTCTCAGACCTCGCTGGGATCCGGTCGCACGCGGGGGCGGCCAGCAGTAGAACAGGCATCAGGCCCTAGGGCTATCGATCGGGTCAGCGCCGCTGGGAGCGAGCCGGATGCGCGTGGTACGAGGCGTGGTGCTTCTGCTGGTGCTGGTGCTGATGCTGGTGCTGGCCGCGGAACGTGGGCGAAGACCGCGTGGGCGAGAGCTTGCGGTCCCGAACATCGAAGAGCTCGTTGCGAAGGTACTCGTTGTCCTTGGTGAGCTGGGCGAGCAGGGCGTCGTCGACGTGACACTCGGAGCTCTGGATGCGCCGCTGGGCTTCGAGCGCGGTCTGCTGCACTTGATGTTTCATATCCTCAATCGCGCGCTCGTAGGCCTCCTTGACCTGGACGCCCATCTCTCGCAAAATGCGGATCTCCTCGTTCTTTTGGGAGATCGCCTGCGATGCCGAGGCGCGCGCCACGCGCGTTTCTTCTACCTGAAGCGCGAGCTGGTCGCGGAGCTCGCTCAGCTGGTCCGCCATGGGCTGCCGCTTGCGCCCGCCCGCGTGAATATTACCGAGCCGGCGCTCGAGCTCCACCTTGGCGCGCTCGAGCTTCTTGCACTTGCCGAGAGCGGCCTCGCGGTCCACCACAGCGCGCTCAAGCTTTTGCTTAAAGAGATCCACCAGCTCGCCGAGGCGGTCGTTTTCGACCTTGAGCAGCTTGCTGTTCACAGCGTGGCCCTGGTTATCCAGTTCCTCGTGCGCCTTTCGTACAATGTCCCGCGAGGCGGACGCCTTTACGCGCTCCATCTCGGTGCGCATCTTCACGAGCAGCTGCCCTTGGCGCTCAATCTGGGCTGCCTGGTTCATGGCGTGCTGCTTGAGTTCTTCAAGCTCAACGCTGCTGCGCGACGACTCCTCTTGGGCCCTCGAGCTTTCGCGGGCGCTGTGCAGCTCCCGCTTCAAGCGTTCCAGCTCCCGGCGCAGCGCGTCCACAAGCGTGTCATCATTGCTCGTTTTCTTCAGCAGCACCTTGAGCTGCTCCTTGTACCGCTTGTTCTCGCCCTCGAGCACCTTGCCTCGTGCGCGCACAGCATGAATCGTCCGTTTCGCCTCGGCGAGGTCGTTCTCCACGTGCTCGTACTCGTGCGCCAACTTCTCCATGGCATGGCGCCTTTCCTGCTCGATAACGCGAATGTCGCGGGCTGCTCGCGCATCAACGTCGTCCTCTCTGCCGCCGCCAGGAGCTGCCCCGGATCCGAAACCAAAGCCTGCCGGGGAGCCAATGTACGAGTCGGCGCTCGCCTCGGGAAGTGCTGATGCGCCGGAGCCTTGATGCTGGTGTTGCTGATGCAGGTGCGCGAGCTGGGCCTGGGCGCGCTTGAGCTTGTCCTTGAGCAGTATGATCTTTTGCGCGCGGCCGCGCCAACCGTTACTGTCATCCTCAATCATCGTCCCCGACGCCACCTCCTCCAGGACCTTTTCAAGCTGCGGGCCGTCGCCAACTTCTCGCGCAAGCACCCGCTTGAGGCGCTTGGCCTCGCTTGTTGCGCGCAGGCATTTCTGCCGCATTTGGTCGCACCGCTGCTCCACATCGGCGAGTCGCTCCGCGTACTCGCGGTGAGCACCCTCGCGCGCCTCTCGGACTTGTTGTCGAAAGACTTCGTCGTCAGCACCGCTCTGATTCTGACTCACCTCTCGCCTAACTCTGCTCTGCGCTTGACTCCGCGCGTGCGCCTTGCGCGCATCCGCCGCTTCGGCCTCGAGCTGGGCGATGCGCGTCTTTTGCCGCTCGAGAGCGAGGTTAAGGCTTCGGTTCTTCTTTGCGAGCGCAACGATCTTGGCGTCGCGCTTGTCCGGTCCCGCAACGCCAGCGTCGAGGCCATCCACCACTCCGGCATCGCCGCGCACCGCTGCCATGAGCTGCGCCTGCAGTGCCTCGATCTGCTCATCCTTCTCCGCTAAAAGTCCAGCGCTCGCGCGCCCGTGGTCCATTGTGAGACCCGCCTCGCGCGCATGCTTGGCGCACTTGACCTCGGGACTGGACTTTTGCTCGCGCTCTTCACGCTGCATTTCCCTTTCCATGTCGGCAGCGAGCGCGGCTGCAAGGAGGGCCTCGTCTTCGTCAACCGCGCCGGCCCCGGCCGACAGGTCTGTTGGCGGCGAGCTTTCGGCGGGATCCCAGAGCGTTGGGGCGTCTGCTGCGCTTGCATCAGCATGGCCGCGGAGCCCAACCTTGACAGTCTTGGTCCCGCCAGGGCTCGTTGCAATCTCCGTCTTGGAAACAATGGAAGGCCTGCGCTCGAGCGCATCGGCTGCTCGTGACGTTGCCGCAGACGACGGCATTGACCCATCAATGCTATCTTCCTCCACGTCTCGATCGTGATCCTCTTCGGCGACGGCGGCGCTAACGTCGGTGCTGCTTGGTGTTTCGCCATCAGTCTTGTCGCCGTTGCTTACATTCTTCGGCGCAGCGACATCCTCTTTCGTAGAATGCGGCGGCGCGTCCTCCGACTCGGATTGGCCCCGATCTCTCCCGGTCAGCGCAGCATCCTCGGACTGGCCTTCGTCGTCGTCATGTTCCGATGGAGCACCGGGAAGCGGAGACGCTGCTGGGTCATCTTCGTCGACGTTGCCGTTCTCATCCACGGTAATAGGGGGCGCCACAAGTTCGTGCGCTGGTTCATCGACGACTCCGTCGGCGCGTCCTAACGAGTCTTTGGGAGCAGCTGGCTCATCGACGACCTCGTCCGCTCCAGAGACCGAGCCGCTGGCCGCCGGACCTAGCTCTCCACCCTCCGTTGCCATGGTGGCCTGTCGAAGGTTGCGAGCCGACGACGCCTGACAGTTCGTTCAAGGCAGCGTGCGCCTCGCGCACGCAAACCCCAGGTGGCTTGCGGAGGTGGCGGCAAGGGTCCGCCCCAAGTTTATCGTCTGCTTGTTCCGCTGGCTTCTGCTCGTTCAAGACAGGCTAATAGGAGCTATCGTTCAAGGGCGACCAAAGCCCGAGCGCTGGATGCCTGCCAGCCGACGCTCGGGAGCCTGCCTTGCGGGGATGGAGACTGAGAGCGAGGCCGCACGGTCCCAAACATCATTCGCAGTCAAGTCAATTGAGCCTTCTGCGGCGAGCGTGTAGTACGTACGTACGTATCATATTGGTGTAGAAGAAATGTAGCCGTTGACGAGATGGGAACCCGGGGAACTATTCTGGATGAAGGTGATACACGAGGAGAAAGGGGCTCGCATGCTTTCGCAAAGCAGCCAGCCCACTAGACCTACGAAAGATGCCAGAGAAAGCGGGAACTTGCTGCTACCATGGCTAGTCCTAGCCTAGCGTGAGGGTCGAAAGTGTCAAAGATCCTATCCATAGTTAAGGCGGAAGACCTGGTTGCCGATAGCGTAGGATGCGCCGTTCTTTTGCAGGATGAACATTTGGGCGAAGCGGATCGGGTTTGAGTCATCGAGGCTCTCCTGGCCGGTGACGAAGACCATGAGGATTTCGGTACCGTTGATCATCTGCACGTCGACAGACATGTTGGGATCATGCTTTGCGGGCGGGAGCTCCATGATGCGCTTCATGATCTGCTCCTGGCCCACGCAAGGAGTTCCCTCAAAGCTGAGCGTCGACCCCTGCAAGTACAGATTGCAAAGGGTCTGGCGCTTCTCGGGGCCGCCGTCAAAGCTCGAGTAGTAAAAGTTGAGGAACTGCTTGGCCAAGTCGCTGGCCTCGCCGGGGACGTTGAAGGGGTTGTTCATGCCCAGCCTGAAGATCCAGTTGTGCACGTAGTACGCCGCGGGCCCGTTGGGCACCAGCTGGTAGGCTTCTTGGTACTGCTGGCCCATCCACTCCCCGGTCAGAAAGACTACGATGGCGCCCGAGCCCAGAGACGAGGTCTGTGCGTCCGTCGCGGTGACGCGTCGGGTCACATTGGCTGGGAGGCCCAGACCTGAGATCTTCTGGACGATGGCCGCGGTTCCCGTCAAGGTCTCGCCTTCAAAGCTCAGCGTGCTCACATCCTGAAAGAAGTCGCCCAGCTGGCCCTGGTTGGAGTCCACCGCCTTGTAAAAGGCCTGCACGAAGGCGTTTGCCACGGCGTTCGGATCCGCGCCCATGGTGGCCGTCGCCTGCTACTCTCGCGGCTGCTAGGTCTTTCCGCCGCTCTCGGTTTGCACGGAGAGTCGCTTTGGCTGGCTGGCTGGATAGATAGTTGGATAGCGATCTCGCCAGCGACGACGAGTGGCAGGGCGAACGAAGCCCAACCCCTGCCGGTCGCGCAGGCGGCGCCTGGTCTCGAGCTGGGGTCTGCGCCGCGCGCGGTCGCGGTCGCGCCGAGCCGTCGCCCGCGGCCCTCCGCTCGCTCGCTCGCTCGTTCGCTCGCGGGCGGCCCGTTATTGGTTTGTTCGCCTGCCGAGCGACTTTGGCTGACTGACACGGAGCAAAGAATGACTGACTGCGGCGCATTGTTCATAGTGCAGCCTCGCCTATACTGTACAATCGTGGCCGCCACATAACCACCGCGGGCGAGATCATCACGAGCTGTTGGCCATATCGAGTCATGAGAGCGCGTCCATCACACGGCCAGCCAACACGTCTGTCTGGAGGCCATCAAGTGGTGCCTGCTTGGTGTTTACGATAAACCTTTGCTTGTTATTTCACGTATATGGGGAGGCCCGACGCAGCAGCGCCTACAAGAACGAGGTCATTTTCGGCGCATCGTTGGTCGGCGCATCGTAGGCCACGACCGCACGCCGGGCGAAAGCTTCAAGTCGGAAATGAGCGTGACGAGCTCCCTGCCAAAGTAGAGCGTTTCGAGATTGTCGAGAATCACCTTCTCGTTTTTCTTCTGCTTGGCGAGCCCGCGCAAGTTGCGTACGAGGTCATCGAGGCAGCCGTGCTTCTGGACGAGCTGCAGCGCCGTCTTGGGCCCCACGCCCTTGATGCCAGGGATATTGTCCGCCGCGTCGCCGACGAGGGACATGTAGTCCACATGTTGCGCCGGCTTCAAGCCCGGGAAGATCTCCTCAAATCGCGACTCGTCGACGATGTCAAAGGCGCGTGCCAAGATGGCGCCGTACTCTCCCAGGGGCGCTTCCCGCGGGAAGGCAAAGGTCTTACTGGGCCTGAGCACGCGCGTGCTCGGATTAATGAGCTGGAAAAAGTCCTTGTCGCTCGAGACAATGTCCACCATGGCCCCTTGCGCGGTCGCCTGCACTGCAAGGGTGGCAATAATGTCATCAGCCTCGAGGTTCGGCAGACAGGTGGTGTGGATGGCGACTTTTTCGAAGCGATCGAGCGCCTGATTGAACACGGCGGAGATGCCCTCGGGGGGCTGCTCCCGGTGCGCCTTATACTCTGGAAAGTTGTTCATGTCCTCGAACTTTCTGACGGCCTCTTCCGTGGCCTCTACCGCCTCCCGTGAGAAATGCTCGACGCTGTCAGCATAGGCGCTGAGGAGCCGGACGAAGATCTGGAGGCCCTGCATGTACTCATTGCCAACGGCCGCGACGCTAGCGTCGGCGTGGGCCGACGCCTTTTCGGCCGTTGAGCAATACGCGTCTAGCTGAGAGGAGAGCCTGGACAGTGCTTTGAGCTCGGGTTCGCTGCCCTTGGGGACCTTTTCTTCCAAGGAGTGGGTGAGCCGATCCATGGCGGACGCGAGGTTCTGCTGGATTTCCGAGAGCGCGCCCTCGTCGCTCGTGGACAGCGGCGCGCTGTGCACCTCGGGCGGGATGCTCTCTTGGCACCGAGCGGATATGCTCTCGAGCATGTCCACATCGGCCTGGAGCTGCTGCAGCGTCGAGGCCACATTGACCGAGAAGGCTGCAGACGACTCTGCCTCGATCTTGACCATATCTTGCTCGGCGACAGTGCGCGCCGCAGCGATGATCTTTTGGCGGGCTCGGCGCGCGCCGAAGCCGTCGAAGATCACGCTCACGTGGGTCGGGTTTGAGTATTTGATGACCTGAGAGACCTTGCGAAAGAAGGATGTGGCAATGTTGCGCTCGAGGTGCTCCTGCGCCAGCCCATTGGAGATATTTGACATCCCATGGTACTGCCGAAAGAGCAGGGCCCAGCCGTCGATGAGCATTACGCGGGAGCCCTCGGGAAGCCTGTTGTCGTGGCCACCGTCTTTCCTTGCCGCCTCGGCGCCGTCGAGCGGATCCCTGTCCGGGTCCGGGCTCGCCGCGAGCCATCTCTTCTGCCCCGCCAGGGCCCGCGCGCCTGGCCACGCGCGCCGCAGCGGCTCTCTCCTGCATGCGCGCCGCGCGGCCGCGACGGCCGTCCGCGCGCCCGCCCGCATCGCCGATCGCATCGCCGAGCCCTGGCGCCGCCGCGCCGCGCGCGCCAGTTGCGAAGCAGCCGAGCCGCTTGAAAGGCGCCGAGCTCATGCTCCCAGGCCTCCCAGGGTTGGTTTAGAACAAGACAAGACAAGACACAGAACGGAACGGAACACGGGGGCGTTCCCTGACCGTTCTGGGCGAGTTCTGCGGCTGTGCGCGTGGCGCCGCGGCCGCGACTGCCACAATATGAGAGAGAGAGAAGGCGAGGCAGGCGAGGAGGAGGCGAGGCAGGAGAGGCGAGGAGGAGGGCCGCCCGCGCGCGCGGCAGAGCGGCAGCGAGCGTCGCGATCGATCGGGAGCAGCGAAGTCCGCAGGGAGGAGGGAGGGACCCGGACGCGCCGCGCGCCGCCGCAGCGCAGCCCGAGAAACCCGGCTCCGCGCCCGCCGCCAGCAGCAGGAGCAGCAGCAGCAGCAGCAGCAGCAGCAGCCAGCACCATGGCGGTCCCTCTCAAGAGCAAGCCCGTGCAGGACATGCCGCCGCCGGGCGGCTTCAAGCCGTTCAGTGTGGCAGCAGAAATGCCCAAGCCCCGTATCTCGGGCGCCGGCCTCTTCGCCATGACCGCGGTGACTTGCTTGGTCGGGTTCTACATCCTCGGCCAGGGCAACATTGAGCGTCGGAACCTGAAGCTGGAGAAGCGCGAGCGCCGAATGGCCATCGTCCCTTTCCTCCAGGCCGAGGAGGACGCCCGCTTCGTGCGTCAGATGCAAAAGTCCAAAGAGAAAGAGGCCCGCATCATGAAGGACGTCCCCGGCTGGGACGTCAACGAGAAAGTGTATCTCACACGGTCATGGTACGCCCCTGTGAACGTCAGCAACTCGCGACTCTGGTAGGCACAGAGAAGCAGGGATCCTGCTCACCTGTCTACTACCTGCGCGCGTGCATAAGTGCCGGACCGCATTTGGCGTGCCTGGCTCTTGCTTCGTAGGGAAAGCATCCTTATCCTCTGCCCATCGAGTCGCGTCCGTTGCGTCGCTCCCGAACACGTCCGTCCACATCGCCCATCTGTATGCCTCGTCGTTGCTGCTCGCCATTGTGCTTCATCTCAACATGCCGTGCAGCTTGCACGGCCACCTGCGAGCGCGGCGGCGTCCAGGATGCGCGTCCTCTTCTCCGAACGCTGCTTCTTTCGCTTTCTTTCAGGTGCCCAGCGCTCGACCAGCCTTCGTCGTGGTTGCCGTAGAAGCGTTCGTTCAGGGTCCGGGGACGCGCGCCAGTCTGCGCGCCGCGACGAGAGCAATAAAATACTAGAGAAAAGAAAGAAAAGCTTGAGTTTGATTGCTTGCGAATCTGCGAAGCAAAGGGGGAGAAAAGAAGTGCTAAACAAAAGCAGCGTATCCGCACGCACAGGGCATAGCCAAGACCGACTCGGCCTCGTCGTAAAGGGCGTGCTCGCTGCAAAATCATCGATGCACGGGGCCTTTGTTTGACTTGACAGTTGAGGCCAGCCACGGCCCTGGGCTCATCTACGGTGCCCGCAGCGCGTGCTCAGCTCGACTCGACGGAAAGCTTGATGAGGTGCTGCATGAAGACCTGCAGCGAGACATCATCGGTGAAAATGCGCTGCTGACTGCTCGAGTCCGAGTTCTCTGGGGGGTTGACGCGCGCAACGAGGAATCGGGCCTGCGACTTGTGCTGGTCGGCGGGAATGTAGCGCGGCAGCGGGAAACGGTCCTCCATAACGGCCTGCGCGTCCTCCTTGGGGGCCTGCAGGAGAGACTTGAAGTTGGCGTACTCTGGCTTGTTGTGATAGCCGGCGTCGCGCCAGGACACGATCGTTTCGCCATGAAAGACCACGACGGTGAAGAAGGTGTCGAGCAGGAGAATGACGTCTGGCTTGATGGACGAGGCGTCGAGGAGAACGGGGACGGGTGGGCCGGAGAATGAGTAGCTGAGCAGCGCGGGCTGGATCATGACGAGGGAGTCGGACGTGTTGTTGCGCGTGAGCGTCATGCGATAATAGGCGCTTTCGTCGGGTGAGTTGTTGAAGATTTGCAAAAAGGGAGACCTGCGCAAGAAGAAGAGGAACTGCGGAAAGATGGTGAACTCGGACGGCAGCCGGAAGGAGCTCGGATCGTCCTTGCGGTACTCGGCGAAGCGGGCGCAGAGGCGGATGAGGGAGCGGTCCAGCCAGCGCAGCACGTCGGTGAGGTCCTCCTCGTTTGCGCGATATACGGCCGCGCGCGCCATGAGCACGGCAGCGGCTTCCTGGTCAAAGGAGGGCCCAATGCTCGTGACGTTTGGGTCCGCCTGCATGGGCCCACCCACGGTGGTGACGCGCATGCGGTACTTGCCGTTGGCGTGCTGGTAGTTGGTGATGAACTGCGTGTACCTCTTGCGGGGCCCGTGCATCATTTGCTGCTGCTGCTGCTGCTGCTGGTCCGAGCCTTGCACCTCGAAGTAAAGCGCAATCGTGCTTTGCGGGTCCAAGCCGCACAAGCGCCAAGCGTAGGTGCCTCCCTCGCCAATCTCGGTCTCGCTCACGGAAGGCGATTTTTTCTTGAGCGAAGAGCAGGCGCCAATGGCCCCGCGAACCTTGTACTCGCGCGAGGTGATGCACTCGAGGGTGCCGGCGAAGCCCATGCGAAGGTGGCCGCGGTCCTGCTCCGTGGTTTTCTCGTCCGAGGGGTGGCGCGTAAAGACGCGGCGGAAGGACTCCTTGAAGACGGACTGGCCGAAGCTGTCGGCCAGAACGACGAGGCCGCCGGTCTTGTCCACGCACGACTTCATCTCCAGGAGACCGACCTGGTCGAGGCAGCAGCCGAAGAGGTCGACGACGTGGCAGTTGGTGACGCAGCGCTGCGTGAGCGCGTCGTAGTGTTTTTTTGCCTTTTCGTAGAGCTCCGCGCGGCCCTTGCTCAGGTCGGCGTGCGAACGCATCGTGTCCTTGAGGTCGAGCTTGGCCATGGCGCCGGGGCCGACCGTGGCCGGACCGCCGATGAAGAGCATGATGCGTGCGCCCCGTCGGTTCCAGAGTTTCTCGAGCAGACCGACCGCGACCCCGAGCGCCACGCCCGTGCAGCGCTGCGGGCGCTGGTTCTGGCCCGTGGGCCACGGGTCGCGCGTGAGGTCCGACAGGATGGCGTCGAGGGTGACGAGGGCGTCCGACACGGGCAGGAGGAATCGCTCCGCGCCTGGCGGAAAGCCTTGGGCGCCCTGGGTCGAGGCCTGCGGCTGCCGGTTCACGGGGAGGCCTAGCAGCGCGTGGATGCGGTCGGCGGCGATGTCCTTGGTGCCGCGGAACACGTAGCTGCGCGAGGCTTCGGCAAAGTTGAGCTCGTGCACGTGCACCACGCTGCCAAAGGTGATGAGTCCCACGAGGGCGTTCTCGGGCAAAATGCTCATGCTCTGAAGGATGGAGTCCTTGAGGAACTCAAGCTCGGTCTCGGGCACGGAGACGTCGAGCATGAAGACGAAGACGGGCGGGCCGGCGTTGCGGTTGGGCAGCTCGTACTCTACGGTGGTGTACTGCGGGATGAGCTCTGCGGGCAGGTTTACCTCGGTGATGTTCTCTGCGTAGTGCGGAGGAAATGGATTCCTGCTCATGCAGAAAGGGCAGCTCCACAATTTCGATCGCATGTCGGTGGTGGACCACGGCGACAGGACGGCCATGCAGTTGGCGTTTTTGCACCTGATGGGCTCGTACTCGAGAACGGGCATGCCCTCGATCCGCTTGAGAGGCGTGTACAGAGCCGCCACGGGCACCACGGCGCGCTCGGCGTCGAGCTTGTTGCTCGGGAACATGTTGAACGAGAACCGCACACCGTTGCGCTCCTCCTCGCCCTGGAAGTCGTATGCGATGGCCTGCTGCTGCTGCTGTTGTTGCTGCTGCGCATACTGCTGCTGCTGTGCATAGTCCTGGCCGTACTGGTCGCCTTGCTGCTGGTACTGCTGCTGCTGCTGCTGCTGCTGCTGGGCGTACTGGTCGTACTGCTGCTGCTGCGGCTGCTGCTGCTGGTAATCTTGCTGCTGGTACTGCTGCGGCTGCTGGCCGTACTGGTCCTGCTGCGCGTAGCCCTGCTGCGCGTAGCCCTGCTGCGCGTAGCCGCCGCCGCCGCCCTGGTTGCCGTAGCCGCCCGGCTGCTGCATGTTGGAGTCGCTCGCAACTGACGAAGCGAACTTCGTCCGAGGAGCACTGCGGCCGCCTCAGCAGCTCTTTCGCTCGCTCGCTCGCTCGCGGCGTCGACGGCAGCTCTCGGGTCCGCTGCGCGGCCGCGCGCCCGCCCGCACTCTCTCTCGCGGTCTGCGTCGTGCCGAGCGGCGTGGCTCTAAACAGATCGATCGATCGATCGATCGATCTCATCTCACCACGTGGCAGCCTCGCCTCAGTATCATATCGACTAGTAAAATAGGCCTAATCAACCAGCACCAGCACTGTTGTCAATCAATCAATCAATCAATCAATCAATCAATCGAACAAATCGACTTCAATCAAGTTCTAATCTAAGGCCGTTATTTGGCCCTGGGACAACAGTGACAAGACAAGTTCATAACATGTCCGCCTGATTGACTGACAGTGAGAGAATGACGACACTGTTGGCTCGAATGGCGATTGATTGCCATGATTGATTGATTGATTTTGATTGATTGATTTTGATTGATTGACAGTGAATGAGTTAGAGCCGTGTGCGAGCTGCCTTGCCACCGACTTGCCACCTCTTGCCACTGTTGCCAGTGATTGAACAGAGTCTGAGAGGGACTGACTGACCGTGGACAGACAGAGAGGATTCGATGCCGAGCTGTCTGTGCTGTGCTGCTCTTGCGAAATAGTGAGCAAGGCCGGGCCCTCGCTCCGAGTCTGAGTCTAGACGCGGACGGAGGGAGAGAGGGAGAGTGGCGTCCGGACGAACGAACGTCTGGACGCAGTCTCGTGACCGGAGCCAGCCAACTTGAAAGCCCGCAAGAGCTGAGGACTCGGAGACGAGAAAAAAGAAAAGAAAAATCAGCCAGCCAGTTTCCACTGCACTGTTTGTTTGTTTGTCGCCCTTGCTGGCTGGGAATGATCCACTGTGCGTCTCTCGATTTTGCAGTGTAGCCTAGTAGAGGCTGAGAGACAAAGACAGAGACAGAGACAGAGCGGCAACAAGAGCAGAGCGGCGGAGAAGGAGAGCGAAGGCGCGCGGGCGGGCGGACGCGGCGCGCGACCGGCTGGCTGCGCGAGGATGAACGAGATCAAGGAGCTCATCTCGCGGCGGAGCACCGGCGTCAGCGCCAGGGGCCTCGTCGCTGGCGACGGCTCCGGCGCAGGCGCAGACGACGACGCCGAGTGGCCGCAGACGGCGAGCTCGTATGAGCTCAAGGCCCAAATCGGCCAGGGCGCCTTCGCCAAGGTCTGGCAGGCCACCTGCAAGGAGAGGAATGTCGACGTGGCCATCAAGGTCATCGAACTCGACAACCTGACGTCCAGCCTCGACGACATCTACCAGGAGGTCCGCGTCATGCTCCTCAGCAAATTCCCCAGCGTGCTCCGCGCCTACGCCTGCTTCGTGGTCAAGCGCAGCCTCTGGCTCGTCATGCCCTTGATGCGCAAGGGGTCGTGCCTGCGCATCATGAAGGTGCTCAAGCGCAAGGGCATGGGCGACGGCCTCAAGGAGGAGTGGATTGCCCCCATCCTCAAGTCCGCGCTCGAAGGGCTCGAGTACTTTCACAAGCGCGGCAAGGTGCACCGCGACATCAAGGCCAGCAACCTCCTCATGGACAGCGACGGCTCCGTGCGCATCTCCGACTTTGGCGTCGCTGGGTGGCTGCCCAACGGCCTCGACCGCAGCAGCTCCGAGCGCCGCACCTTTGTGGGCACCCCGTGCTGGATGGCGCCCGAGGTCATGGAGCAGACGGACGCCTACGACGAGAAGGCAGACATTTGGTCCTTTGGCATCACCGCCCTCGAGCTCGCCAAGGGCTACGCGCCGTACGCGCGCCTCGCACCCATGCGCGTGCTGCTGGCCACCATCCAAAACCCGCCTCCCTCACTTCGCTCCTACGACGACTGGCAGCAGACAAAGTCCAAGTTCTCGCGCCACTTCCGCGAGATCATCACCCTTTGTTTGCAGCGCAACCCGGCGAACCGGCCCTCGGCCTCAACGCTGCTCGCCAAGACCTTTTTCCGGCGGGCCCCGCCCCAGAGCTCGCTGGTCAAAGATCTGCTCGAGGCCGTCCCGATCCCGGACACCTGGGAGCAGAGCGCCTCGTCGCCCGAGGAGCGAGCAGAACAAAAGCGCATGCTCGAGCAGATGAAGAAGGACCAGGAGGACGACCTCGAGCGAAAGTCCGCACAGCCACCAGCAGCGGCACCAGGGGACGCTGCCTCCACGACCCAGCAAACACCACACGAGACTGCGGCTGCAGCGTCGCAGGCACAGCAGCAGCAGCAGCAGCAACAACAACAGGACTCGCAGCAACCGCCGCAGGCGCAGGCGCAGCAGCCTCCCTCGCAGGCGCAGCAGCAGGCGCAGCAGCAGCAGGCGCAGCAGCAAGACGCGGCCCCGGCGCCCTCTGAGGGCGCTGGCGCCCCGCAGTCAGGAGCTAGCGAGCCGTCATCAGCAAACGCGGAGGGCGCCGACGCCGGCTCCTCCGAGGCTGACGCCAAGCGCCAAGCGATGGCCAATCTCGAAAAGCTCGAGGCCAAACAGGGGAACAGCTTCGTGCGCGGCGCAACCTGGGTCTTTGAGGACGAGGACGACGACAATGCGGACCCCTCCAAGGCCGCCAAGGATGGCTCGAACGATGCTGCGGCCCCGGCAGAGTCCGGCAACAAAACCGACGTGAGCGACGAGTTCAATGACTTTGCCATCGCATATAGGGAGGGCCAGATCAGAGGCGAGTAGACGCTCGACCACGCTACGCTCCGCATGCGCTCGCATCTACGCGAGCGCGCCAGCTTGCTTGCTAGCTTGCTGCGTGTTTTTCCCAATGAGCACAAGAAGGCTTTTCTGTAGTTTGATGATGATTGCATGCATACATGTCGCCCTGAACGCGAGATCATCCTCTGGTAATCGCGAAGCTTTTCGGAGGAGGCGAAAGAGTCTAAAGTCGCAGGCATTCCGTGGAGACGTGCCGGAAGAAGAAGTTGGGCATTTTCATTTGAAGTCAGGGCCGGCCTCCTGCAACAAGATGAATGCAAGGTCGGGAAGAAGGAAAGGTTTTCCTGTAAGCTCCTTGTTTACAGAACTTGGTTCCGCGCTCTTGATCATTGTGGCATGGGAGGCGCGCTGCGCATGAGCCAGCTCAGTTTAAAGGAGCCGTCGTGCCCGGATAGTGTAATGGATGGACGCCGCTCGCGGAATGTAGCTCCGTGCGATGATGAGCAGCAGCTCTGATCATCGTGGTGGCGCACACGACCGCCTGGCGCAAATGTGAACACTTTTCAGATGAGCTTTTTGCGTTGAAAGTACGACTTGAGATACATGATCTGCCAGGCCCCGAGCGAGCCGACAACAGCAACGGAGAAAAAGGAGAAGATTGAGACGCGGGTGTTGATGCTCTCGTTCATCTCGCGCATCTCGGACTCGCGCTGCTTGAGGGCGGTCAGCTCATGGCGAACCGCGCGGATGGTCTCCTGGATGCGGATCACTTCGGCGCTCAGCGGTTTCAGGTGGTGGCGCTGCACCACCTCGGAAAGATCTTTGGCCTCCACCCCGGAGCGCAGCTTGGCCTTGACCTCCCGGGTCACCATGTCGTTGTTCCGCAGGCACATGCGGTGCTCGCCGGCGGCCTCGGCGGTGAAGCCGAACTTGGACATTTTCGCATTCTGCTTGCTAAAGATTTCCTCCCCGTTGGGGCCCGTCACGTGGATGTTCATGTTCACGTCGTCCCCCTCCGCCTGCACCTCGAACTCGCCCGTCACCAGCTGGTCCTTGCGCAGGACGTCAAAGATACACCGCTGCTCCGTGGACGCCACCTCGAACCGGACCCCGGCCGCGAGCGCGCAGGCGCACGCAGCAACCACCGCCGCCACAGCGCAGCCGGCCGGCGACCTCCTCGCGCCCGCGCGGCCTGCTCGCCGCCGTCGCGCCGGCATCCATGGCGTCCTCGTCCTCGTCCTCGGGGCCCT
>KQ758895.1:0-16272 GCA_001462505.1 Aurantiochytrium sp. T66 | reverse complement strand
CCAGCTGGCGGATACCCAAGTGTGGCCGCGCTTTAGTCCACTGTGGAGCGCCGTCCGGCGAGTGAAACATAGAGGCCCGCAAGTGAACTATGCGGCGCTTGGCCACCGTGCAATTTTGAACCTCTGCTTCAACGCGCACCTCGCGGCCGCAAGGTTTTCCCGAGTGGAGACACTACTAGGAAAAACTACATATTGTTGATCTCAGTGGAGATCAACTGGACACATGCAGGGTGACGCCTGTTTTTCACGAGCAAGGTTTTCCCGAGGCAAATAGATATGCTGACGCAGCGCAGTGCGATGAGAGTCGACGAGGGAAGAAACAGAACCCCCGACCGAGCATATTCGGGAAAACTAAGATGGGTTGCGCATATTCTGGAATTGCGCTACCAATCCTAGGAAATGCTGGATGAGCTAGAAAGGGAAAATATGCTCTTCAAGTGACTTGGTGACACGGAATTTGGCGAGAGCGCTTCGCCGAGGTCCGTTGGGAATCGCCGGGCTCAGCTCCGGCCCTGACTTTGAGCACAGCGGCGCCGGCGCTGCTGCGGCGCCACGACACGATGCTTCTAATTAACTTTCAATAACTTCGACAAACGTGACGTCTTGTTAAAGAAACTAGAGCCTTCGATCCCTGCATTGCCAAGCCGGGCTTTGGGTCTGGCCCAGACAAACCCTGAAGACGTTGGACCCCGTGGCGCACGAGATGTACTTCGACGGCGGCAGGATCGATGAGGATGAAGGCAAGCTCGACGACATGCTCGACTCCAAGATGGCGGACGACGCAGGCGAGGACGCACAACGTCGCGCAGTGCTGCTGGCCGACTTCCCGCTTCTGGCGTGTGGGACGAACGGTCGGGGACACCTTGGCCACGAGGACCCGGAGCTCGCGGGAAATACGTGCTTGTCGGTGGCGACGGCAGTCCGAAGGTTCACGAAGGAGTTTCGCGTAGGCAGCGTGGCGTGCGGGGCGGACGTCTGCCTCGTAAGCCAGCAAACAACCGGCGAGCTCTTCGCCTGCGAATGCGGTGACAAGGCCCCTAAAGCGGACTTTTGCAAAGTCGATCTGCCCAGGGGGCTCTTTGTCCTCGACACGGCGACCACGTCGACGACGCGCTTTCTCTTGTCCGGCAAGCGACAAGTCTACTCGTGGGGAGGAGACCGCTTTGGCCAGCTGGGCAGGCCGATTGGTGCGGACGGTCGCGAAGGGCCGCAGAAACCATCATTGCTACGGACGATCTCGAGCTTCCGCATGAAGCAGCTGGCTGCCGGACGTTTTCACGTGCTCGCCCTAAGCAACGCGGGCGTGGTCTTTGCCTGGGGCCGTAACAATGCCGGCCAACTCGGGCTGGGCGATCGCAAGAATCGCAATCGGCCTTGCAGCATCGACTGCTTGGACGGATGCCGCGTTCTGTCTGTGGCGGCCGGGCCAGAGACGAGCGCTGCCTGCGGCGAGACCAAGCTCGGCAGGCTCATGGGCAAGTACGTGAACGCCAAGACGGAGAAGCAGCTCCTATTCACGTGGGGCCGAGCAGACGAGGCGCGCTTGGGCCACAATCGGCGCGACGGAGACGCCTACGACCTCAACGACGAAGATGCGGTCCCCGATGGCCAAGCGACGGAGGATGGGGAGAATAAGGTCGCTAGCAGTGGCGATGATGACGCCGCGGAGGCAAATGATGTGTTTCCTGACGCCGAGAACGCAGCGGGCGCCCTGGTGCCCGGCATGTCGGTGCCGCACTTTGTGCCGGCCGTGGCCGCTCTGCGCGAGGCGCCGGTGATGCCGGCGCTCGGCGAGGCGCACGGAGTGTGTCTGCTGAGCTCGGGGCAGTGCGTGGCGTGGGGACGCAACGAGCTCGGCCAGCTGGGCCTGGCACACATGTACTCTGAGCCAGAGCCGGTGCTGATCGAGACGCTCTCGAACATTGTCGAGGTCGCCTGCGGGCCGCAGCACAGCGTCTTCCTAGCCTCGCAGGGCGTCGCATTTGCAACAGGGTACAACCACTACGGCGAGCTGGGTCTTGGAGACCGCCAGCTGCGCCTGACGCCGGAGCCCCTGATGCACCTGGTCACCGAGGGCGTCAAGCCGCAGGCGATCCGCTGCGGTCCCTTTCTCACGTTTCTGTGGTCTCGCATCGAGGAGGCCGAGGCCTCGCTGTGCTTTCAAGAGGACCTGCGCCAGCGGCAATGCCGCCTGGGCGGCGATCCGCGCGCCCCGGACAGCGTTGAGCGATGCGCGGCCTCGGATGGCTTTGCGTACATTGCGCTCGCTGGGCCCGCCATGACGAAGGGCTCTTACACCTGGCAAGTGCGCGTGGACGCGCTCTCTGCCGAGGAATCTGCGCTCGGCATCGGGGTCGCGGGCGCCGCCGCCATGGACCCCTTCGTGTTTGACAGCTTTGACCAGGGTACCTCGTGGCTGTACATGAGCTCGGGAGAGAAGATGCACCAGGGTGCCATTGATGAGTACGCGGACCCGTACTATGAGCGCGACGTGATCGGCGTGCACCTGGACCTCGACCTCGGGACATTGCAGTTCTCGCGGCGCGGCAAGGACCTCGGCCTTGCGTACTACGTGGGCAGCAGCGAGCCCTTGTACCTGTGCGTGTCGATGCCTTCGGAAGGCGACAAGGTGACGCTGCTCCCGCCCGAGGATGATGCTCTCTCCGCGCTGCAAGACCCGGGCACGGTGGTCTGCTACAACGACGAAGGTCTGGCTCGGACGACGGGTGTCGAGGTATTTTACCGATGCGGTCCGTGCGACGTGCTTCTCTGCCGCGCTTGCTCGCGTCGCTGCGCGCATCGACAGCACAGGTGCGAGCTGTACGTGAATCAGCGGTCCGCGCAGCAACTCTGCGAGTGCGACCCGGTCCACTGCCAAGCGAAGCGCCTCCTGTTCTGATGACGTTGCGCCCCGCCCAAGAGATCGGCGCAGCGCGCAGCTGGAGAATTTGATGCGAGAAGAAATTGACGCCGTGCGCGCAAGCTAGTTCATTCTGAAAAATCCTAACCCTTGATCTTGATCCCAGCCCAGAGATACCTTGTTGTGTCGCGTGCGCGCAGCAGAGGAAGAGGACGGGCCGCCCTGATCAGGTCATCTGGATCATGCCCTCACCGTCGTCGCGGGCAGCGAGACGATCAGATTCGGTTCTCTCGAACTCTTGGCCGTACTCGTCGTCGGCGAGCTTGGGGTCGCGGCGCTTCTCCGTCTCCATCTTGTCGTACTTGTGAGCCTTGCGCAGCGGCATCAAGAAGAAGCAGGCAAAGAAGACGCCGACGAGCATAACGATCGAGACGATAAGAAGGGCCGCTGCGCCGGGCTTGAGACTCTGGTTCGCGTAGGTGGCCATGTTCTTCTGAAAGACCTTGGGGTCGCCGCCGCCACAGCCGCCCTTGTCGACCTGGCCGACGAGGGGGACGCTCTCGCCATCTTGCGAGAAATGGAGGTCCTTGAGCACGCTGCAGTAGTCTTGGTCGAAGCGCGCGTTCTGATAGTCATACGTAGTCTGGTCGTTGTAGCAGGTGCATCCCGCGTCAGTGGTAGACGAGCAAGGGCAGGCCTCGACCTCGTACTCCATGTCGCCGTAGACGTTCTCGCTATCGTAGCAGCAGTTGTTGAAGACGACGCACTCGAAGGTGTTCACGTCGTTGAGTTCGCTGTCGTTAATCTCTGCCGAGTTATTTTTGTCGGCGACGTCCCCAACGTTGCCGATCTCGATGAACAAAAAGATGGCAACGACCATGCAGCCAACGAGCAGAAAGGCAGAGAAGAAGATGTATAGGCAGAGCGAGCACCTGTTCTGGTACAGCGCGCCGAAGAAGCCAAGCAGGCCCACGAAGATGAGCCCGAAGCCGAGGCCGAGCGGCGTCCAGATGACGGTGGCGCTCACAAAGTCGCTCAGGCCCTTGTACTCAACGCCGAGCCAGGCCGACAGGCTGATCATGACGACGCCGGCCATGAGCATGAACGTGTTCAGGCTCAGCAGGTAGCACTTGGAGCACTTGCGCGGCCCGTCGTCGGCCTTGGCCTCCGCGGCCTTCTCCTCCGGCTTGCTCTTCTTGCCGCCCATTTTTCCCTGCTCGCGGACAGAGCGTGGGCCTCTGCCGGCGGCCGGCGGTCCTCCTCGCTCCGGGCTCTCGCGCGCCTCGCGCCGAGTGCTCCGCTGCGCGCGTCCGCGAAGGCGGTCGTAAGGTCGCGCGCTCGAGCGATGAGGATCTGCGGCCCGTGATCGACGGCGTCCGTCCTTATGATGATGAGGCTCAATCAAGAAGGATAGCTGCAGTCTTGCAGGCAGTGGCTTCTTGGTTCCGGAGATCTCGCCTTCGCGAGAAGACCTTCTTGATGAGGGCCCCGGGCCCAAGATTTCTCGCGAGCAGACGCGCGAGCAGACGCGATTCACGGCGCAGAGCTTTCTCAGCCTCGAAGCGCACGACTCAGAACAGATCGTCTAAATAAATGAACAGAACAGAACGCGCACACCTTGCAGTGCCAGTGGGTGGGAACGGGGGACCGAATGGGGACGTCCCAGAACTACGTTCGAGCGGATAGATTATCTTGACAGCGGCCACGGCGGTCGTGGTCTTCATCAGCGTCGTCGTGGCGGCAACAGCATCATTGTCATCGTCTTGACCAAAAGCTTTGCGTCGCGAAGGCCTGGGGCTCAAGCGGATCCTACGCGCGGCCTGGCTCAGCATAAAACCAGTCTATGGTCAGGACTGGACCTCGACGCAGGTTCGGGGTGGGGGATGCCGGAGCCTCTCGAAGGTGGCGCGTGTACGAGCAGACGCTCCTGCCTGCGGCGGGGGAGGAGCACTATGTACGTACGTACGAAGACGGCGTCGGTGCAGAATGTAAAAGGTAAATATATCTTGACAAAGGAGGAGGAGGATGCAGGCGTTTGCAGCGGTGGTTTACACGTTGGTGGGGCGCACGGACGCAGGCTCGTCGCGCATGGCCTCGCCCTTGGTGACGGATCCCTGGTCGCTGGAGTTGTCGGCTTCCTTGTCGTGGAACCAATACTTCTTGTCCTGCTTGACGAAGCAGACCTCGGCAATGATATAGGCGATGTAGGAGAAGAGGCCGAGGATGGAGAGGTAAATGAGCGGGTAGAGGCCGGGGAACTCGGCGATGACGCCCTCCCAGCAGAGGTTGAGCTCCGCGTTGCCAAAGTAGGCACAAGGCTCGTCGATGTTGTTGGTAATGTTGGTGACGACGCCACTGTAGATCTCGAACTCGGAGACGTCGTAGTTGAGCGAGTCCGGGTTGGCGATGGTCTCGTCGTAGAGGGTCTCGTCGCAGTCAGGCGAGTCGACATCCGAAATGCAAGCGGCCATGTTCGCGTACTTGGGGGCGTCCTCGAGGTAGAGGGAGAAGTCAAAGCCGGGGCAGCCGTAGTCGGCGTTGAACTTGGCGGCGGCGGCGTCACCGAGGCTGGCGGAGAGCGCGGTGGGGCTGATGCACCACTCGCGGCTGACCTCGAGCGTGGAGGAGTCGCCGAGGCCACCACCGCCCTGGCAAGTGTCGCCGCGGGTGACGAGGCCGTCGTCGACAAAACTCTGCGGGACGATGGGGTTTGGCTGCGGGTTCAAGTACTCGACGTACTTGGAGGTCTTGGCCGCGAACTTGGGGCTCAGGTTGCCGAGCGTGCACTCGGCAGCCTCGTAGTAAAACGGGTTCGCGAGGTTGAAGACGCGTCCAGACGAGTTCGTGGGGTCGTAGGTGGGGCAGGTGGCGACACCACACTCGCAATCGTTGTACGGGTTGGACGAGCTGTAGTCGAGCGGAACGCAGCTGACCTCCGGAGTGAAGGGCTCGATGTAATTGGCAAAGGTGCTGCCAAAGACGAGGATGCCGATGAGCTTCGAGAAGGCCTCGGAACTGCGCACGGCGCCGGCAAGGGCGCCCTTCTCAGTGGCCGGGACCTGGCCCATAATGAGCGAAAGCTCGATGGGGACGACAGGGGCCGCGAAGAACGAAAGGCCGACGGCAATGTAAGACAGGTTGGCGGTGGGCGCGAGGGAAAGGCCAACGCCGACGAGGATGGTCCAGACCATGGAAAAGTGGATGGCCTTCTTGAGTCCGAAGAGCTTGACGATGACCGGAGTGAGGAGCGCGGCGCCCAGAGCCGAGCCGAGCCAGATCATCACGGTGAAGATGATGAAGAGGTTCACCTCGCTCTGGGTGTAGCGACGGAGCCACCATCCGCCGGTGACGGCCTCCAAAGCGCCGACGGCCATCCAGGCGAAGGCGGCCGAAATCCAGAGGCAGCTCAGGTAGGCGCTGCGGGTGATGAGGGCGAGAAAGCCAAAGGGGTTGGCGCGCTTCCAGTCAATGTGCCGGGTGCGCTCGTCCTTGTGGAGGGACTCCGGCAGAAAGAAGAGCATGGTGAGCGCCACGCAGCCGGACCAGCAGAGGCCGACCGAGTAGGAGATGTTAAAGAGCTTGTCATACGGGTCGAGCGCCGGGGTGTCCTCGGGCTGGTCGACGCCGGTGGTGCTCTCGGAGATGGCGAGACTGATGAGGGCGCCGGACAGGAGACCAAGGAAGTAGCCAAAGCCCTGGAGAATGCCCATGTTCGTGGCGAGGCGGTCCGGCCGGCTCACATCCGAGACGTAGGCAATACCGTGCGGGGTCACCGGGGAGCTGGCGCCCAGGACCATGCCGCCAAAGATGAAGAGCCCGAGGGTCTGGGTGTTCCAGCCAATGAGGAAGAGGCAGGCGGTGACGGTGTAGCCGGTGAGGGCGCCGAGAAGCAGGGGACGGCGACCCCAGCGGTCGGAGAGCACGCCGACGGTGGAGCCCATGAGGAAGGTCATGGTGCGCAGCAGGGAGAGGGTGAGCGTGGGACTCGTCGGTGGCCGCAAAGCAATCATCCTGGACCTCGGGGTCGCAGCCCTTGTCCTGCATGTTGACAATGAGGTGGATGGACAGCGGCATGGCGATGAAGAGCATGAGCACATAAGAGCCGGCGGCGGTGAGCACGGCAAAAGTCACAATCGCGACTTGGCGCTGCTGCTTGCGGAACTCCTGCACGACGGACTTGGACAGCTTGCCGGGGGCATTCTTCTCGGCATCGGCCGTGACGGTGTTGGGGACAATGGGGACATCCGTGGCCGCGGACGCCTCGGCGTTCACGTTGCTGTTGCTGTTGCTGTTGATCTGCTCCATGCTGCTCGGGGGGCCATCGTTGCCGAGCATCTTGTGTCTAGCTCTCTTCTAGTTCTGCTGTTATTTCTTCTTTATCGGAGGGCGGGCGAGCGAGCGTGGTCAGCCGCTCGATCGCTTGCAGCTTGCGTTCGGGTTTTGGTTTTGGCTTCTGGCCAAGCGAGCGAGCGTCCGTCCGGGTGCGATATATGAAAAGGGTTCTTCGAGGCTGTATCGCCCCCTGCTCCGCAGCAAACAGCGGGACCGCGCCGTCCGCAAGGGCGGAGGGAGGCCCATCCTCGGGTGGGTCTCTCTCCGCGAATGCAACTCAAAGAAAAACACCCGCCACACTTCCCTTCCTCCTTTCCTCCAAACTCCAGAGCCGCTCGTCCCCCCTGCTGCGCAGCGCAGCACAGGGGGGCGCCGGGGCGGCGGTCGGGACCGTCAGGCTGGCTGCTGTCGGCGGCACCTCGACCTGCCGCGATCGATGGTGCAGTGCATACGTATCGTATCCTCAGGCTATCCTTGAAATAAAATGCTTGAGAATGATTTGAATGATTTGAAAGTTCCCGCGCGCGCGTTCGAGTATTTTTTGAATTTTTTGGTCTGGCTGGCGCCGTCGTTTATTGGATCGCTCGTGCTTCTGGTCGGTCGCCGCCCAGTAGCTGTGGGGTCCGAGGTGGGGTCCCCTCCAAGCCCTCCGATACAATAGTACTGCGAGCGCGCCGAGGCCCCGGAACGCCGGCCGTCACCGCGCCGCGTCCAGGCCTCTGCGACGCGTGGGCTCTGATCAGATCAGGGCTGGCTGGGCTGGGCTGCTGCGGCTCGGCTGCTGCTGTCCAAGCTCCTGCCCAGCCGGCCGGCCGACTGGCGGCAAGCCTGGGTGGGTGGGTCCTCAGACATGTGGTTGGAGCGGGTTAGGCTTGGCCAGCTTCGCTTCGCTTCGCTTTGCGTGCGTGCCTGCTTCAAAGTTGCGCGCGCGCCGCGCCAGAGCGTGTCGCAGAGGCTGAAAACGTCCTGAAAACGCTCGCATCTGGCCGGTCTTGGCATGCTTTTCAGCCTCGCGCAACTTTTCTCAGCAGCCTTCTCTCGTCTCATGGCGGCGCGGGCTGTGACATTGACTGGCAAACAAATCTCTGGCTGAACAGACTAACGAACGAATGTTCGAGCGGCTCGCCGGCGGGCGTTGCCGCGGCCGCGCGCGTGCGTGCGCTCTTGACACGGAAGCGCCCCGGCCGGCCGGCCGGCTCGCCGCATGACGGAGCTGACCTAAGGCAATGAGGCCCACTCAGTCTCGGGGTGCGCGCGACGCGAGAGCTGCGAAGAATGGGCCAAGGCCAAGACCAAGATGGGATTGAGCGCTTTCCGATCCCACCCGTGGCGGGGTCCGGCGGGTCCCGAGGACATGAAATGAAATGATGGCATCCGGGCGCAGCGCCGCGGAGCTTTTCGTCTTCTTCTACTTGGGCACGAGCCAAGGATGGATACGCTTCTTTGGATGCGGAACGATCTACGTTACGAAGCCTGGGCGGGTGGCTGATCCGGATTCGCAGCCAGCGAGCTGCTCAGCGAAGCGAAGCGGCGACTTTTGCACCCGAGTCGCCGGTCACGACCCGGGTCATCATCGGCCATCAGCCAGACAGAAGCGAGCTCCCGAGCTCGCTCCGCTCGTCGGGGCGCCGCTGGACGCGTCTTCCTCCGTCGGATCGCGCGGCATCTGGCTCCGGAGCCGGAGTTGCTCGACGGTCTTGGACCCGGCCGGCGTCATGAAGAACCCGAGTCATGCGATCAAGAGCCGTGTGAGCTCGGAGGGCGCTGTGGGGCGCCCGGGCAGTGACGCGTGAGGGGCCTAGCTTGCAGTGCACGCAGACTGCAGCGGTGCATGGATCTCTCCCACACCCCGGTAATCTGTGAGGGGTCGAGCTGTCCACAGTGCATTTATACTGCGATCCGCCCGGTCACTCCGCCTTTCCAGATGCAGATCTCCCATGGGCGTCATCAGTCCCCTCTCCCCGCAGCGCCGCGTCGGCCCCTCCTGGCCCCACTGGCGTCGGTGGCTGGCTAGCCTCACTCCGCTCCTCTCGGCCGCCGCCGTTGGGACCGAAAGTACGCGGCGTGAAGCCGTCCAGACTCCGCGGTTGACGCTTGATTGACGCCGTCGTGACCCTGCCCGAAGGCCGTGCCACTCAGGCTGTGTCACACGCGGGCGGTGGCGAAAGTCGCATCGCCGGGCGCCAAGATTGGATCGCGCTCACGCAAGTCGCAGTCCGTACTAGGCCTACGTACGCACGTACGAGACGTACGTACGGCCGAAGATCTCGTGCCGACAAATGTTCCGCGGCAGCTAATTCGCCGCGACTTGAATGTCGCGTGAACATTATTCATCAGCCAGCAGCGATGCGAAGGACGAACGACTGCCGGGCGCCAGCGAGGAAGTTTCAGGCGCTGCGCCCGCGTCGTCAGAAGCTCGCGAGGAGGGGGGACCTCTGTCTGGTACGTAAGTAGTACCTATGTCGAAGGAGGGCGGTCCACCGGGCCAGCCCTTCCCCACAGTGCGCGCTTGGACTTGACCCCGCCATCGCCATGCTATGATGCCACGTGCAGAGATTTGCTTGGACCAACGTGCTTGGCGTACGTACGAGCACGACGTCGAGCACGCGCGAGGGCGTAGGACGCGTACGTACTAGTCGTGATTGCTGGCAATTTGCTGCGTAGATGCATGCACGATAGATTGTGCATTGAGGTGGGGAAGCTCTACTGCGTGCTACGGCACCCGAGAGCTCGAGATCTACGATCGCAAGCGCCAATGCGTCATCGTCGATGAGTTGTCGTCGTCATACGTACTACTACGTAAAGAAAGCATTGGGGAGGGAAACTTGGTGGCGCGGGACAAAAGCTTCGCAGTCGCGCATCATCACCAGATATCTTTTCCCGCCCGGGTTGGGGTCCTTGCCTTGCGGCGGTCCCCGAACGCGCATCGTGGATCGCAGAAAGCTGGCCCCGGCGGCGTCAACGTCCCCGGACTTGCACCCGGCGACCGAGATGCCAAGTTGCCTGGCATCATGTCGTCAGTCGTCGTCCGCGAGCGCCGTGCGCCAGCGCGTGAGCTGCCTGCCCGAGATGGTCGATGGCTCATGGTGCAACGCTTTTGACGAAGGATAAAGATATAGTCTTACAGCCGTTGGGTGGTTGAATATAGATAATTAGACGTCGCTCGTCGCAGGGCCGACGCGAGGCGCGCCTTCGCCGGAGGCACCCTCGGGCTCCGGGCTCGAGTCCTTACGGTGGACCCAGAACTCGCGATCGTGCTTCTTGAAGAAGACCTCCGCGACGATGAAGGCCGCGTACGAGACGAAGCCGAGGCAGCTCATGTAGATGAAGGGGAACATGCCCGGGAAGTCGGCGATGACGCCCTCCCAGCAGAGGTTGAGCTCGGCCGTGCCCATGGAAGTGCAGGTGGCCTCCTCGTCGGTGGTAATGTTCACGTAGATGCCGGTGAACTGCTCAAACTCCTCGTCGCTGTAGCTGAAGGAGGCCGCGGTGGTCTCGTCCGCGAGGGTCTGGTTGCAGTCGGCCGAGCCGGGGCTGGCCGCGCACTCCTTGAGGTTGTCGCGCAGCTTCATGTCGCCCACGTAGGTGGCAAAGTCAAAGCCGGGGCAGCCAAAGTCCGCATTGTACTTATCGGCGACGGCGGCCAAGACGCCGCGGGCCTGCAGGCCCTCGGAGCTCACGCACCACTCGCGCTCGACCTCGAGCGTGAGCGAATCGCCGACGCCACCGCCGCCCTGGCAGGTGTCATCGCGAACCACCCAGCCGTCGTCGACAAAGCTCTGGGGCACGATGGCCTGGTTGGCCGCGACGTTGACGGGGATGTACTTGCTCGGCTTGCCGAGCAGCATCGGGCTGAGCTCGCCCAGGCTGCACTTGTTGGCCTCGTAGTAGAACGGGTTGGCCGCGCTGAGGACGCGGCCCGAAGAGTTCGTGGGGTCGTACGTGGGGCACGTGGCCACGCCGCAGGGGCACGTGTTGGTCGGGTTCGACGAGCTGTAGTCGAGGGGCACGCAGCTGACGTCGGGCGTGTACGGCTCGATGTACGAGGCGAAGGCCGTGCCGAAGATGATGATGCCGAGCAGCTTGGAGAAGGCCTCCGAGCTGCGCACGGCTCCGGCGAGGGCGCCCTTCTCAGTGGCCGGGACCTGGCCGACGATGAGCGCGAGCTCCGTGGGCACGACGGGGGCGGCGAAGAACGAGAGGCCCACGGCGATGTACGAGAGGTTGGCCGTGGGCGCAAAGGCGAAGCCAAAGCCGACGATGATGGTCCAGATCATGCCAAAGTGGATGGCGCCCTTGAGGCCCATGAGCTTGACGAGCACGGGCGTGAGCAGCGCGGCGCCAAAGGCCGAGCCCAGCCAGACGGCCACGATGAAGATGATGAAGACGTTGACGTCGGTCTGCATGTAGCGGCGAAGCCACCATCCGCCGGTGACGGCCTCGAGTCCGCCGACGGCCATCCAGGCGCAGGCGGCCGAGATCCAGAGGAAGAGCAGGTACGGGTTACGCGTCACGAGCGTGACAAAGCCGAAGGGGTTGGCCTTCTTCCAGTCGAGGAAGGTGCTGCGCTCGGCCTTGTGCAGGGACTCGGGCAGAATGAAGAACATGAGGACGGCCACCGACCCGGCAAAGGCGAAGCCCGTGCCGTACGAGATGTTGAAGAGCTTGTTGTACGGGTCGAGCGCACTGGCCTCGCTGTTCTCGTCCTCGTCGGCGCCGCGGGTCAGCTCGCTGATGAGCAGGCTGATGAGAGCGCCCGAGAGCAGGCCGAGGAAGTAGCCGCAGCCCTGGAGGATGCCCATGTTGGTGGGCAGACGGTCCGGGCGGCTAATGTCCGAGATGTAGGCGATGCCGTGCGGGGTCACCGGGGAGCTGGCGCCCAGGACCATGCCGGCAAAGACGAAGAGGCCGATGGTCTGCGTCTGCCAGCCGATGAGGAGCAAGAGGCCCGTGGTGGCGTAGCCGGAGAGCGCGCCGAGCAGGAGGGGCTTGCGGCCCCAGCGGTCGCTGAGCGTGCCGAGAAAGGACCCGAACAGGAAGGTCATGGTGCGCAGCAGCGAGAGCGTGAGCGTGAGCTGGCGCTGCGAGGTGTCGGTGGGCGCGAAGCAGTCGTCCTGCACCTCGGGGTCGCAGCCGTTGCTCTGGTTTACGATGAGGTGGATCGACAGCGGCATGGCGATGAAGAGCATGAGAATGTACGAGGCGCCGGCCGTGAACGTGCACGCGGCGGCCATGATGGCCTGCTTCTGCTGCTGCTTAAAGTCGCGCACCACGGACTGGCTCAGCTGGCCGTCGTTCTTGGACGACTGCTTGCCGATCGTCGAAGGCATCGACTGCATCGATGTCTCCGCCGCCCGCTCCACGGGCGTCGGCATCATGTCGTCATCCGCCTTCTCCCTCGGCGCCGTCGCGTCGGCGCCCAGCATTTTCCCTGGCGGGCTTTAGCTTCCTTCCTTCGCAACGGGACCTGAAGCCGCGAGAGCTTGGGCCGAAGCCGCGAGAGCTCGGACCTCGCGGCGTTGCTTGTTGTCTCCCGCTCCGGGTTGGTTGAGGTTGTGAATTTGCTGCTCGGCCGAGCGGGGCGATCGCCGGATCGATCGATCGAGTCCCAGAATGCACGCTTGGCAGACGTAGAAGTTGAAGCAGAACAGTACTACGTGGTACTACATGCTAACCAAGTAGGTACTAGTACGTACAACTTGCAGTGCCGAAAGTAGACGACGAGCAGACCAGCGCCGCCCCCCATTTTTCTTGCCTCGTTAATCCATCCATCCACAAGTCAAGTCACGCCCTCCCTCCCGGGGCCTCTGCCTCTGCGGCGCGCAGAAGGTCTCTGAGAAGGCGCCGCGGGTCCGACAGGGGCCGCCCCGAGTGCTGGCCGCCCAGAGCGCGCCGTCTGGGGCCCTCTGCGGAGCTCGTCCCCTCCGCGCAGAGCAGAAGCGCGAACCGGCGGCACGCGCGGACGTGGCGGGTCCAGAGGGCGGCGGATCCATATCCCTCTCGGGACGTCGTCAAAGTGCCAAGATACTTCTTTTCTGATCTCATGATCATCGCATGATTCGCATCGCATCGCATCGCATCGCATCACAAGCGTAACGGAGGGAGAACAACAACCAACGCGCGGTGCTTCATCATCAAGTTCAAGTTGGCCATCCATCGACGACGGAAGTTTGGTTTGTTTGGCGAGCATGCGGCCCCCGTGGCCCAACCAACCCCCTGGCTCAGCTGGGAGGGCGGTCATGACGAACGCCCTTGCCACGGTCGCGACTGCATTTGCCTCCCTCCTCCACCTCCATCGTCTTTTTTAGGCCGCCTGCCTGCTGCCTGAAGGCCAGCCAGGTCCCGAGCATGATGGCGAGCACGAGCACGGGCACTTTATGCACTCCAGGACGCGGTCAGAAGGCTCGAGCACCCCCCTCCCCAGCAATAAGCTGCGACGAATTCTGCGCGCGCTGCGCTGCCTCCTCGAGCAAGCCGCGTGGCGGGATCGGCCTTGCGAGCGTGCGGCTCGCGAGCGGCTCGCGAGCACCGCGGGTGTCAGCTTGTCAAGCTTCGCAGCTGAGCGCGGACAGTCAGTCCAGCGGGTGGGTCCAGGGGCAGCCGGGACAGCCAGATCAGACGCCGCGCAGAATGGACCCGACCAAGTATCGGGCAAAGTACCGACTCCGGTTCTCCCTCGCTGACCGTCAGTCAGCAGCTGCGCTGCCTGCGCAGCATGATCATGTCTGTCCGTCGACCGATGACAACAATGTTGTCGATCATCAGCATGTCAACAGTAGCGAGGCGGAATGAGCAAACAAGCCAACTTGAGCAAATCATCGTGACTCGTGACAAGACGAGAAGTAGCTTGCGGTGCTGCTGGCCGTGCGCACTGCACTGGGTTGGGCTCGGCTTCGCGCTGGCTGATGATCCTGCCAGCACAATTAGCTGCCAAACTTGCGTCAATGTTTGCGATGCTGCCGTGTGCATTCACTCGGCAAGGCTCCGCTACAAGCTTGCTGTCAGCTTCGGCTGGCTTGCTGCGTGCGTGCATCTGCTTCAAGTGTGCGTCTTGCGTGCGTGCCTCGGCACACGTGCTCTCTCACGCACGCACGTTGGCTCAAGCCTCCACGGGTCCACCACGGCACGCGATTCTCCCTCCGTCCAGGCCGAGCGAGTAAAGTGCAAGCTCGCTGTCCCGCTGCCCGCTGCAGTTGATTGGCAAATTTGGCGTCGTTGGCCCGTCCCGTCCCGAGCGAGAGCTCGAGCTCTCGTGCAGGTTCCAGGCCGCGACGCCGCGTGCCGCCACGTGAGCCAGCCGGACCTCCTGCTCGCTGCAATCTTCCTGCTGCGGAGCGCCCGGCACAGAGACGACGAGGTCGTCGATTGAGCACCGCCCCCCGAGCTCGTCTTCGGACTCCGGCGGAGAGAGCACCGTTCGTCGAGCGCCATTCCGTGTCGTCATGCGCTGCGCTGCAGTCTCGCGATGTGATGATGATGAGATGAGCGATGAGAGCGTGGCGTGGACGCCGGCGGGTGCCGCTGTACAATCACAGCCCACGGGCCACGGCACGGTGCCGCAGACTGCAGCGCAGCGTCGGCGAGTCAAGGCTGGCTGGTCGTTGCATCGCTTGTTTTAGCATCGATCGATGGATGCAACTTGTGTTGCTTGCAAGCGTCGTCTGAGACTTCGCGTCCCCATCGGCTTCCTTCCTCCCTTCCTTCTCACTGCAGTGACGTCAGGACGGAGGCTCGAACCGGCCGAGGACGATTGACTCTTGGACGATTGACTCTTGGACCGCTCCCGCTGTCTTGCGACTCGGGCCCTTGGGAGTCAATCAAAGGCGTTCCCAAAACCTGCTCCCGCGGCGGCGAGGTGGGGGGACCTCGGCCACGCGCGCGGTCCGGCTGGAAGGAGCGGACTGCGGCCTTCCAGATGGAGGGGAACCCGCTCGTCCTCAGTCACAGCGGCCTGGACGATCGATCTCCTGGACGATCTCCTCAGGCTGGACTGGGGTCATTTTCATTATCGTCTTCACGACAAGACAAGACAAGCCGTGCCGCCGTGGCGGGCACGCCCGTCGCGATCGAGCTGGATGGCTGCTGGCTGGACGGTCATCGAGCTCGTGATGCAATGCAATGCAATGCAATGCAATGCAATGCAATGCAATGCAATGCAATGCAATGCATGCGATCGAAAGATCTGGTGATTGGATGATAATTAGGTGACCATCATTGGTGGTCTTGATGACAGGGAGTTGAGTTGATTGAGATTGGGCCCACCAGCCCTTGGATGGATCCGGCCTCAGACATCGTGCACGAAGGAGACCGTCTTGAGCACGCACGGGCGAGGACGACGAGCAGCTGGCCGGCTTGCGGCTTGCACTGCGCGATGTTGCTCTTGTAGATTACGCGGTGGCGTTGGAGGCGTCGTTAGGACCGACGCGAGCGGGCTCGGGCTCGCCCTTGGTCTCGGTCTTCTTGTGCTGCCAGAACTCGCGGTCCTCGGACTGAAAGAAGATCTCGGCGATGAGGAACGCGACGTAGGCGGCCACGCCGAAGAGCGAGAAGTAGATGAAAGGGAAGAGGCCCGGGAAGCCCGCGACTACGCCGTTCCAGCACAGGTTCATCTCTGCCGTGCCCAGGGACGCGCAGGTCGCCGCCTCTCCGTTCGTGATGTTCGTGTAGATGCCGGCAAAGCTCGCGAACTCCGCGGCATCGTAGTTGAAAGACTCCGGGGTCGTCTCGTCGAACAAGGTTGCGTTGCAGTCCGTGGAGCCCGCCTCGCATGCGGCCATGTTCTCGTACAGGGGCACGTCCTCCGCGTAAAGGCTAAAGTCGAAGCCCGGGCAGCCGAATTCCTGGTTCCACAGCTCGGCCGACGCCTCGTCCAGACCACGCGCCTGCATGGCCTCCGTGCTGATGCACCACTCCCGGGCGAGCTGCCGAGTGTCATAGTCGCCAATGCCGCCGCCGCCTCGGCACGAGCCATCGCGGGTCACGAGGCCCTCGTCCACGAAGAGCTGCGGCACAATCGGGTTCGGCATCGGGCTCTCCACCGCCACGTGCGCGCTGGGCTTGCCCGCGAAGACCGGGCTCAG
>KQ758894.1:130526-146796 GCA_001462505.1 Aurantiochytrium sp. T66 | reverse complement strand
GGGCGTCCAGAAGAGCCAAGACGCCAAGGCAGCGCGGAGGAGGGCGACGAGGTTCGACGGCCTCGTGCAGCACGAGGCCGCCGCCGATGTCGCGCGGTGCGTCCTGCAGCGCGAGATGACTGCCGGCCACCCGCGCATACCGGGCCTGTACGGCGTCCAGCTGCGACGCTTTGCCATCGGCAAGATCCGGAAGCTCCCGGTGACGCTAGTACAGCAGAAGCGCGTGGTGGTGAATGGCATGGTCCGGTGCTCCCCCGCGCGGCCAGGAAGGGTCAACGCGATGCAGTTCCACCCTGGCGGCGATCTCCTGGCGACCGCCGCATCGGACGGCGGCGTCTCGATCTTTTCCATGCGGCGCGTTCTGAGCGGCGCCGCCCAGCGCGGGAACGACGTGCGCTCGAGGGTGAACTCTGTAAGGCGCAAGCAGCTCGAAGTGGCGCGGGTGCGGGCCGCTGCGGACTGCAGCGAGAGCGAGGTGGTCGTCAAGCACCGAGACTACTTTTACGATTCCAGCAAGGTGCCGCCCAAGACGCAGACCGTGTGGAAGCGCGTCGAAGGCTCCTCCGCCCTGCAAGCCCTCGCCTGGGATCCGACCCGGTCGTCGCGGATCGCCGTGGGCGGCAGGGGCTCGTCCAGAGTGAGCTACTTTGACGTGGCGCGCGCGGACGGTAAAACGCGCCAGTTCACCTCGATGGCCTGCTCGTCCATCTCCACGCTAGACTTTGGCGTCGACGGCGCCCTCCTGGTCGCGGGGTCGAATAATGGCCAAGTCGTGGCCTGGGACCGCCGCGCGAGTAACCTCCACCTCTGGCACATGCACCTGCTGGCGGACGCCAAGAGTCGGACGCAGCTGGGGCAAACGGTGGTCAGCGGGCTCGTGAGGGCCAGCGACGGCCATCATCTTGTGGCGTCTACCATGAACGGGTACATGCTCGTCTACGACCTGCGCTTGATGCGCACGCCCACGTTTTCGGCGCGCAAGGAGCCGACAAAACTGCACCAGTGGAGCTTTCCCTACAGGGGGGAGCTTGCGTACACGCAGCTCACCCCGCAGACACGCGGCTGCAAGGCATTCAACGGCATCGTGTCCATGCATCAGGCGCCCGACCGTGACCGCCTGGAAGTGGTCATGCAGCAGCAGACGGGCACGGTGAGCTTCTTTGACCCGATCAAGGGCAGAGTCCTCGAGCGCGTCGAGTGTGCGCGGGCCTCGCGCGACCTGGTGTCCGAGTCCGACCGGCGCTTTGCTCACGCCATTCTTCAGGACGCGACGGGAACGACCCTCAGCGGGCAGTCTGCGCGGAGGAACTGTCTCGCCTCCTTGATCACGCGCGACGCCCGCCTCGTCTGCACGGGGTTTCCCGGCGTGGCGGAGCTTCAGGTCTTCGATTTCCACGCCGCGAGCGCGCCGGCGCCTACCCCTCGGTGGGACGACGCCAGCAGGTACGAGCGCGGGAAGACCAAGCGGTGCGGGCTGTCGCTCCCCCACGCGCCCGTTGCGCTCGCCGCGAGCCCAGTGCTCAACGCCATCGCCGTCGCCGACGACGTCGACAACGCCGTGCGCATTCTCAAGTAGCGCCGCTCCCGCCCGCACTGCATAAACCGCACTGCAAAAGAAAAAAAAGAAGAAGAAGAAAAAAGAAGAGAAAAAAGATAGCCCGGAACGGTGTGTACCGACCCAAACGGTGTGTACTAATACGAAAAGCGAAAAATCTAAGAGCAGAGCATGCGGCGCGAGATCCATTCATCGAACGGATCTGGGGGGCAGCGCCCGCGACGCCGATAGTAGAACGAAGGATCTTGCTTGTCCAGAAGGAGCAGTAGTTCTTGTGCTTTCTGGCGTATTTTGATAAAGAGCAGGCCCGAAGTAGCGAATCGGCTGGCGCGGATTAGAGTGGATTGTAAGGTGAAGGACGAGCAGAACTGCTCAAGGGCGAAGGCGCCTCGAGGCGGCGCGGCGGGCGGGCTCGCCCCGCGTAGTCAGACGACAGCTGGCGGCGGCGCCCTGCGCGTGCCTGCCTGCCCGAAGGAGCGAGCGGCTCGCCGCGATGGTTGGCTTCGACGACGCCGCAGTGGCCGTGCTTCTGGCCGGGTCCACCAAGCATGAGTACTCGCACCGCAAGGTGAGCAAAGAGAACCTCGCTGAGGCCCTCCGGAAGATGAGCGAGGCCGTAGGCACGCTCTTTGCCCGAGCTGACGAGCAGAAAGCCCAGCTCGAACAGGAGCGAAAGTCTCGTGGCGAGCTCGAGGAGGCGCAGCGCGTCCTGAGCCGCCGCGTTCTGGAGGCCGAGCAGGGCCTCAAGCAAGCCAACAAAAAAATGCTAGAGCAGAAGAAGGACCTCATGCGCGAGCAGCGCAAAAACGCCGACCTCATCGCGGAGCTCGATGCCGCGCGCGAGCAGCTTCGCGCCGAAGTCAACGAGCACGAGAACGAGCTCCAGCGCGTCCTGCGCGCCTCGGACCGCCAGCAGTCCGTGCTGCAGGTCCTCAAGCTCGACGTGGCGACTGCCTCGGACCTGGCCAGGCAGGCCCTCGCCGTGGCGCAGGAGACCGCGACTAACGTTGCGTCCGGCGACGGCGCCGAAAAGCCGAGCAAGCGCGATGCGAGAGCCGCCGCGCGGAACGCACGCGGCGGCGGCGGCGGCGGGGGCGGCGGCGGCGGCGGCGGATCCATCGCTGTGGGTGGACCAGTGGACACCGAGAACCTCCGCCTCTCCTCGGAGCAGGTCTTTTGTCAGAGCGTCGACTTCACGACCGGCAAGCTCGGGGAAGACCTCGTGCCCCTGGCCAAGCTTTTGCAGGGCCTGGCGGACAAGATGGCCGTCCTCGACTCGAGCAGGTGCAACACCGCAGACGCCCTTCTTGACGTCCAGACCGAACTTGCCAAGCGTGCCTACGACGAGGATCTCTCCGAGCTCGGGACGCAGTTCAAGACCTCGTGCACCAACTTGGATGGCCTGCTGCGCAGCTTTTACGAGGCGGGCGTCCTGGCCGACGCCCCGCCAGCAACGAGCATCTGCGACGCCGTGGTCGAGCCGCGGCCGCCAGCCTCGCCGACGCATGCCCTCAAGGTCGATGCCAAGGGCGAGCTGACTCCACACGAGCACAAGCTTGCAGAGATCCGCGCATCGGCCCAGTCAGCGCCCTCTGGCGCGTACCGCGTGTGCCGGGGCATGCGCGATCTACCGCAGCGCCTCGAGGCCGAGGTGGACGTGCTAAGCGGCGTGCTGAATGCGACCGCGACGCGCCTCACCAAAATGCAGGCCGACATCGACACCAAGCTCGATGCCGACGGGGTCGACAGCAAGATCGAGGTCAAGTTCGACGAGGTCATTGAGGAGCTCGACCGCGCGATCGCCAGCGCCGGCGCCGATGAAGAAGAATTCAAGCGCGCAGCCCAAGAGCTCCAGAATATGTGCGCGACGCTATCAAAGAGCAAAGCCGACCAGTCCGAGGTGCTCGACATTCGGAAAAAGCTCGAGCTCGACGCCCGCATGCGCGACAAGGTGGAGCTACTGCAAAAGTACATGGAGGACAAGCTTTCGCGAGCCGAGGCCGACGATCTCGTCTCGGGCAAGGTCGCCAAAGACGAGCTTGGCGTCAAGCTGTCCATGCTGCACCGTCGGCTCAAGGCGGAGATTGGGCTCGCGATTGACGAGCACGCGGGTGTCAAGCCGTGGGTCATCGGCCAACCCCTCAGCCCAGGCCCGGCCTCGCCAAAGGACCCGCTCACGTGCCTCGCCTGCAACCGAAAGATTACGCCGGGCCAAATGGACCTTTTGCGTCGAGCGCCGGCCACGCACAATGCCGCCATGAATCGACAGCACGGTCACCCGCGGGACGCCGGTGGCAAGCAAAAGCTCATGCTCAAGGCCAAAGCCCGCCGGCCAGATCCTCGGCGCGACGGGAGCGCGCACCAGCAGCACGTTTCACCATTTACCCACGACGTTGATAGCAAAGACTGGGAGCCCTTGCACAGTCCGCCGGCCCAGAATCAAGCCGAGGCATCCCGTGGCGTAGGGAGCGGGTCGGCGACGCTCCCAGCGATTGTAGACAGACCCAAGACAGTAGCGACGCTGGGAGGTGCGCTGCGTCGTCCAAGCCCCGGAGCGGCCACCGGCGCGCCCCCACAGACCGCGCCGAGTTCCACCGTAGGGCCATCGGTGCCGCCAATATGGCCAGAGGACGCCACCACGACAGACAAATCTGGCGCGGGAAGCCCGCCCGAGGCCTCGTCGTTGACACCAGCGGCGGCGGCAGCAGCAGCAGCAGCATCGGGGGAGCAGCAGACCGTCGACACCGAGGGCAAGCCGGTCATTGAGCAAGTCCGTATCCAAACGTTTACGTTCTAGCTCCGTACCATGGTAGTATAAATTTATTGATGAGCATGTTCACCGATGACAGCCTAGTGGTGAAATTGACCTTGCTGCAACACCCCGTGCGCGAGTACTCCGACTGCCTCAAATTGGTCCTGACCAAACGACCTAGAGCACGAGAGAGTCAGCATATTTGAACAGCGAATCAATATTGCAGGCCACAACCAACCTCTGCCTCTTTGTGATTGGTTCTTATGACACGGAGTTCAATAAACTTGCGCTACCAGGCTAAGGCGCAAGGCGGGAAAGCTTACGTTGCGCTCTCGTCGTATGTCTAGGCCTAGGGCCTAGGCAACCTCAAAGGCACTTGCAACGAGCGCTCTCGCCTTGCCGACAATGACACGGTCCTGCTCCCGGACTTGTTGCCAGGCCTCGGCGTCGGCCTGTGTAATCGGACCCGTGCTGCTCGATTTCAGCAAAAGCGTGACCTCCCGCAGACCACCAGTAATATTACGATGAGCAAGACTCATGAGCGTGGCGCGAACGACGCGCACGAGCTGCTCGACGTCCTTCTTTCCGAGACGAGTGCGGGTGAACTTTCCGCGTGCTGCCTCATCATCCTCGGCCTGGAGTTCATCTCCTAGAATCCAATCGCGGAGAGGGATGGCGAGATTTGTAATGCCCACCACGGATGCGTGCTCGATTGCAGCGCGCAGAGCGACGCTGCGGTCTTCATGAGTGGCCTGAAGAACACACACGACGTCAAGACCGAGAGTGGAGTGCAGACTGGACGTCACGTCCGCGGTCGGATGATCCGGGGGCGTTCCCTCTGGCTGGTCCAAGTAGGAGCCGAAGAGGTCCGCGGTATGCCGCACAGCTCGTTCAATACGGCTGGCCTGCGAGGCCGGAAGAGCGAGGCCGACAAAGGACGACGGTTCTTGCGCAGGGAAAAACCGTTCGAGGCGAGATTTGCGCCACGCGCAAAAGTCTGCCAGCTTGGAAACAGCCGGGGCGGCGTGGCTCAGCGCCCACAGCGCCCCGCCAACGACTGTCTCGAGGCGAAGATGCATGAGCACCTTTAACTGCGCGCCAAGGTAGACCTCGATGGCGTCAACGTAGGTGGACAGCCTCTCGTCGAGCCGCTGCCGCACGCGTGAGGTCGACGCCGACGCATCGAGGCTTAGATCGCGCAAAAGGAGCTCCTCGGGGAGAAGCTGGCCCACCCACCCACCCATGGCAAGGTTGCCCATCGCCGCGCTGAGGAGGCCCTCGGAGGGTCGCCCGCGCCCGTGCGAAGACAACGACGCGCGAGCGCCGTCGGGACGCAGCGCGCCAAGGCCCATTCTGCGCGCGTCCCTTACGACATTTGGGTCGAGATCGTCGCGGACGTCGTATGCTGGTCGTGACCTTTGCGGCGTCGTGGAATGCTCGATTTCATCCGCGGTGCGGGGTGCATCCTCCTGGTTCCCGACGAGGGACAGCACAAGACGCCGGTATTTTTGCGCCCAGTCTTCGTATGAATGCGTGTACTGCTGGCGATGCGCGTTATCAATTTGCTCCAGAGCCAGTCGGTGAGACGCGCAGAGCTTGTCGATGTCGGCTTTCGAGATACCGTGGTCGCCCCCAAGCGACTCCTGCATAAAGCGCAGCTCGTGCTGCTGCACCATGGTGAGCTTTTCACGGGCGGTGCTTGTCTCCCGCTGGAGCTCCTGTAGGTCTGCACTACATTTAGCATCGAGTTCGCATACTTTGCGCGCGATTGTCTCATCTTGCAGCGCAGCTTTCATCGCGCGCCGGAAAACAAAAACAGGCTCGGTACAATCGTTGCGAAACCATGGGAGAGCGCCCTGAGATCGCTGACGCGACTGCTGCTCGCGCTCGTGGCGCATGTTTGTATAGAAGGATTGCCAGCGAGAGAGCGCCCCCGACGTGGTATCCTCCAACGAATCGGACCATCGCGGCGTCTGGCCGAGCTTTTTCCACAATGCCGCCTTGAGCACTTCCGCGAGATGTTCTGGAAGGCAGTGCTCTTCGATGCATGCTTCGAGGCCTTTCAACGCGCGTTCTGACGATTGCCCATCAACGCGAATGGCGGCGCACGTGTTGTCAGCGACACGAAAGTACAAGTTGATGGGGCGTGGGGTGCGCAAAGAGACCCTGGTCTGCTTTGACAGTGAGTCTGGCACCAGCGTGGGCTGCGGTTCTAAGGCGAGCACCTCTTCCATCTGCCGCTCAAGAGCTTCGTCGTCGTTCAAGTTCGGGGCATCGTCGTCATTCTTGTGCTCCATGTCTGCGAGCGCGCGGTCAATAGGATCATCATCGTAGCGGCCGTCTGCCTCTTCGAGGGCGCCGGTGTGCTCGTGTACGTGGCCATCACCGCTGGTCCGCGGCGCCTGCGCGTATGCGTCCAGGCCTAGCTCCTCGAAGAGGGCCTCGATGGCGTCCTCGTCCTCGTCCTTCGCGCGGTCGACGTGCTCCATCCTCGGCTGGGCGGAGCCGCAGAGGACCTTTTGCAGTTGGTGCGGGCGCCGGCGCCGAGCGCGCGGCAGCAGCGGCCGCGCAGCAGCGGCAGAAGACTATCTGCCGCGTCCGCCGTCCGCGTCGGCGCATCATGATGAAGACGAACGAAGAGATGACGCGCGCCGCCGCACCGGACTTGGTGTATCCTTGTACGTACAAGCCAAGCCGGGCCGTCCTGCCGAGCACAGGAGGAGGCGCCGCCAGCGACCGGAGGGGGCCTGAGTAGGACGCGCGACGCCTCCCCGTCGCGTCACGAAGACAAAGCGCAGAAAAGGCCCTAGTCCTGGTCTCACAAGACTTTCCGCGCAATGGTTTTGATCTTGGTTGAAAGGGGCAAGCTTAGAAGGATTTTCACGGGCGACCCCGATCAGACTAGGGTCTGCCCGCGGTAGACGGCTTGCAGATGATGCGCAGAGAGGACTGAAGATTGTTTCTTGTGGAGGCGGACGTGCCTGCCTGGCTGGTTTGTATAGGGTGGAGGAATAGGTGCGCGCCGCGCGGCTACTCGCAGGCGAGCTTGCTGCTGGCCGAGGACATGGCGATGCAAAAGGCCTGGAACGGGCTGAGAGGCCAGGCGACGTCCATCGAGAAAAGGTTGGTGCCGCAGCGGCCAAAAGTGAGGATGACATCGTCCTCGTTCTCCGCAGTGATGAGCTGGAAGTTCTTGACGCTCGCCATGGTGACTCGGCCGTTGAAGTTGAGTACGTAGGCCCCGACGTGATCGTTCCAGCGCGGCGGCTTGTTGATGAGCTCGACGAGGTCGCACATGTCGCGATCCTTGAAGCGATTCAGGAGCTCGTCGCCCTTTTTGGAAGAGCGCGCATTCTTGCGCTTGTTGGTGGTCTCGTCAACGACAGGCACGGCGACCTTCATCTTGCGAGGGCCGCGAGAGCCAAGAACGTTCGAGTTGTAGAGGATCGCGCCCAGCTCCTCACGGACCGGGGTCGTGCCCACATGCAGCGAGTCAGGATCGGCGTTCTTAGGGTTGATGCCCTTGTCGAAGATCTGGAACTCGGTACCGATAAAGTTGGAGCGAAGCTTGCCAAGGCAGTTGGGCGAGTCGCGGTTGTAGTCCTTGGGGTCCATGGTGACCATGTAGTTGGTGGTGCGGTTCTTGGAGCGCTTTTTGCCGCTCATGAGAAAGCGGTCACCGTCCTTGAGGAAGACCTGGAATTCGGGGTAGAGCTTGTGCGCTCCGCTCTTGTTGCGCTCAATATAGCACTGAATCGTTCCGTATGCCCGCGGCACCGGGCTCATGAGAAATGCGCGCATGTCTGAAAAGTCGATCTGGGGCGGGTCCAGCGAGCCGCGCAGGCCGAGCTGCGGGCCTCCAAACTCGTCCTCCGAAGCCTTGTGCTCGACCTCGGAGTCGTCTTCGTCCTGTGCAAGGCGCGCATCGTCTGCCAGCCCAAAGCGGCTGTCATCGGGGGACGCGGTGGCACGAGCCTTGGCGCCCGCGACGTCGTCCCGCTCTGCCGATTTGCTCTCGCTGTTCTTGCGGGACTTGCGCGTCTTCTCGCTAGCCTTCTTCACGCGGGCCGACTTCTTCGGCGGGCGCGGGACAATCATCTCGGCGGACGTCTCATCCTCGGAGGCAGATCCCTCGTCCTGACGGGCGGCAACGAGGGATTCCTGCTTGGACGCAGCGCGCTGCTGCCTTCGCGAGGAGGAAGCAGAGTCGCGACGGCGCGGCTGGCTCTGCTCCGGCTCGGGCGAAAGATCGGCACTGTCCTCCTCATCGACGGCGCGCCGGCTTGACGACTTGGGCACGGTCTTGGAGGCGTTTCCAGACCGAGACTTGCTGCTGCTGCTCTTGCTGGACTCCTTCTTACGCTGCGAACGTGACTTGCTCGACGACGAACCCTTGCGCCTCACATCGGCCTCCTCGACGTCGTCTGCGGCCTCTGGGCTTTGCTCGTCGGCATCGATGATCTCGCGGGCGGACGGCTCGCGCCGCTTGGATTCGGCGGTGTCCCGTCCCCGTCCGGCGAACTTGCTCTCGGACTCATCCCGCTGCTGCTGCTGCTGCTGCTGCTGCTGCTGCTGCTCGTAGACTTCGTCCTGGTTCATGTGGGCTCTCGGCGCCGACTTAACATTGGCGACGCGGGCGTCCGCAAAGTGCTCGCTGTAGTCCGAAGAAGACGACTGATGCACCGGCTGATGCAGCGCTTCGTAGACGCCGCCGTACGGGCCGCTGGCATTGCGGCTCGACCCGCGAAAGCTATCGGCATAGCCCGTCTTACGCAGCCCCGAGGACGACTCGTCGTCGTCGTCGCCCTCGAGCGGGTCGATTGCCTTGGGCGCGGAAAAGTTGCGAAAGGAGGACCCGGTCTTGGTCAGAGGGATCTTCTTCGCCGCCCCGGTAAAAGCGCGGTTGGCCTGAACGGTGCCAGCAGATCCGCGGCGCATCTGCTGCTTGCGCATAAGGCGCTTCTTTTGCTCTTCGAGGGCTCTTTGCCGGTTTGACGCAGAGTTCAGGCCCCCGGCACTGCCGAGGCTTCCGGGCGTCGAGGCCTCGTCGAGGTAAATATCATCGTCCTTCGACTCCACATGCGGGCTCAGGTGCATCGTGCCGAGGAATGGAGAAGGAATCAGCTGTGCTGATGCGATGTCGAATCACTGACTGCGCAGGTGGCACGCGGATTGACGTGCAAAGACGTGTCCAAGTACGTCTGCGACAACACGTCAGTCTGCGTCCACGTGCGTATCTCCTGCCAAGCGCCAAGCCACCTACCTGCGCCTGCGCGTCCTTGTCCAGTGACACACGGCGTGAAGTCCGCACTCCACTCCAACCAAGCAGGTTTGCCAGCGCCCAGCGGTCACTTTCCCGACTGCGCTCAGAAGCAGCTATTGTCAGTCGGTCGGGTCAGCCAGACGGCCGGTTCGAAGGTATGTAAGCTGGGTGAATGGAACCCGTCCTTGTCAGCCTCGGTGACCAGCGATGGACTCACAACTGCCTCCTGCGTCCCTGTCGTAGAGCAATTTCGTATACTGATAAGCGTGCCTCGGGGCTGAGATTCCGACGCACTTCAAGGTGTAATAGTGGAAAAGAGCCAGGTCCACGTGCTTCCGTACATCCTGGCTCATCGGTATCCCTCACTTTTTCTCTGGAGTCCTGCGGCGGACTATGGGTTGCATGCTGCGCCCTGTCCGTAGGCGTGGCTAGGCATCCCTAAGACCACCAACGGCTACGTAGCCGTTGATGATCATCTGACCGTGACTCAGCTCAGGCTCGAAGTCACGGTCACGGCGATCAACGGAGCCTATTGTTCAGAGACGATGATAATGATGATGATGGTCCTCCGAGGCATGCATCGGTGAAGATGCCGCCCATACCATCTCAGAGAAGACGCAGAGACGCGAGACGTACATCGTCTCCCGCCGGACCGCGCCTCGCCAAATATATCCGTTCGCCGACTAATTTGGGTTGCGCAGAGGTCTTTCGCCGTCTCCAGGGTTCGTTTTAGTGAACATAGTGCACAGGCGACCGAAGGCGCGCGGTATATTTGCCAGAATCCGGCCGTCTCGACCGCTGCTCGTCCTCCGCTCGTATACGGCGCTTCTCCGCACTTGGCACTTGCTTGAGCTTGCTTTGGCTTGCGTTGGCTTGTCCTATGACGTGCGTGTTGCTAAGTTGGTGCAACTAAAGAAAGTGGCGAATGGCATCTTGGCGCGTGCGACGCAGGTCTCGTCTTGGAGGTCGTCGTCGCGTCGCTTCGTCGCTCTAGCGAATAGAGATATACCTTGCCAAGTCCAAGTTGGCTCGCTTTTTGGAGAAGCTGTGATCTTACCCACCGCCTGGCGCCGCAGGGCGCTCTCGAGTCGCCTACTCGGCGGCGTGCGCTGCTCTGGAGAGACCGCCACGAGCGCGGCGAGGGTCCTAACCCCGCCAAACTCGCGACCGCGGATCGTCGGTGGCGTGCTGCAAGCGCTCCTGGCACGAGGTCGCAACTAGGCCGCCGTCGAGAGAGGAGTCGAGCTTTGCCTGCTGCGCAGCGCGGCGCGTGGCCGAAATGTTCGGGGGCGGCGCCGCGGGCAAGAAAAGGGTCCGCGAGCTGGAGGAGGCGCTCGCGCGGGCGGAGAAGCAGACGCAGGAAGCCAATTCGCGGGCGAAGGATGCTGCAGAACGAGCGCAGCGCGCGGAGGATGACCTGCGCGCCGCAAACGCGGCAGCTGCCGCCGAGCTGCAGACCGCCACAGAGAAGGAGCGCGCGCGCGCACTCGAGTGGGAGACCGAGTACAATAACCTCCGAGCTCAATACGAGACCGACGCAAGCGCGTGGAACGAAAGGTTCTCCGCCATGGAGGCCACCGATGCACAGCGCGCCAGCACGGAGGCGGAGATGGCCCAAGAGCTCGGCGATCTGAAGCTGCAGCTGAAACAGGTTGAGGAGGGCGAGGATGCGCGCCAGGCTCTCGAAGCGTCCGTTGCCAGCCTGCAAGAGACCCTGGCGGCGTCGCAGAAACGCGTGAGCGAGCTCGAGGAAGCTGCCAAGATCGCTGCGCAAAAGGCGAAAGCCAAGACCCAGCCGGCGCTCGAGAAGGCGAACACCAGTAGGGCCATCACATCGCCTACCATCGCAAAGAAGTCGCGGCGGGCGGGATCCGTCGACTCTCCACTAGGGCTCGGGACGACGCCGGCTGTCGGCGAGATCGGCGGCCCGCTTGACGAGTACGAAAACGCCGCGACCTCGCCGGGCGGGTCTCGCCGCAAGACCACGCGGCGTACCTCGCGGCGCGCTTCGCCGCGGTCATCGAGAGCTGAGAAAAGGCCCTCGAGGGCGTCCCAGCGAGGACCCACGAGCCCCAAGAGCGCGTCTGCCGTCGAGCACAAGCTCGTCGCGAGCGCGACGGCGCCCGTGGTCTCTCCGTCGCCGCCCGTCGTCTCGGAATTCCCCACACTCGCAGAGATCATGTCCCCAAAGCGGTCCCCCTTGAAGGTGGACACGAGCGACGAGGCGCGCGGGCTGCGCACCGAGGTCGCCGTGCTGCGCGCGAAGCTGGGCGACCGCGAGAAGGAGGTGGCGGACCTCCAGGCCCGTCTGGACGAAAAGCTGCACGAACTTGTCGCGCAGGGCGAGAAGAGCTACAAGCTCTACGACAAGCTCGAGGCCCTCAAGGCGCTGGGCGACCAGTCGCGAGAAGAGCTGGCGGCGGTGCGAACTCTGCTGCTGCAGGAAATCGCCGGTGAGGGCGTCAATGTGACCCGATTCGCGCACGTGAGCGTGCAAGACCTCGTGCGGCTTTCGCGCGCGCAGAATTTCCCGGCCGAGGCCACCACGCTCGACGCCGAAGACGGCGACCAGGCGCTCCCTGGCGCCGAAATGCGTAAAGAAGAGGGCGCCGAGGGCGTCGATGATGCGGCTGGCGCGGACGAGATCCGCGCGGAGCGAGCCGCCGCTGCAGCGTCGGCCAATTCCGACACCATTTCGCGGCTGCAGATCGAGCTGCAGGTGCTGCGGCAGAACAACAAGCGGCTTACCTCTAAAGTCGAGGCCATGGAGTCCATCGAGCGCACGGGGCAGGCCGCCATCGAAAGCATGGACACGATGAAGCGGCGCACCGACGATTTGGTACGCAGACTGCGCCTCGAGAAGGACCTTCGCGGGAAGACCCTCGGCGAGCTCGACAAGGCCAACGAGCGTATCCAAGCTCTCTCGAAACACATCGAAAAGGTGATGATTCACCTCAAGCACGAGGCCGCCGCCAAAAACATCGCCCTGACCGAGGTGAAAAACTACAAGAAGGAGGCCACCGTGCTGCGTCAGCGCAACGCGGCGCTGCAAAAGAAGACAAAGTCCCGCGAGCGAGTTATGCAGGAGCTCAAGGAGGGGACGCGCATCCTCGAGGACCAGCTGCGTCTCATGGACGAAAAGTACGTCCAGCTTCGCACCAAGCTCGATTGGACGCGGACCACGTCGAATCGCGAAACCAAGCGCATTCAGCAGGAAGCCAACAAGCTTCGCGCAAGTTTTGCGCTCGCGTTCTCGCAGGTTGGCTCGCTCGATGGCGCAAGCCTGAACCTGAGCATGCTCAGCGGCGCCAAAATGGACCAGGGTTTCATTCATGGTCCGGGCAGCAACAACCCCGATTCTGACGATGATGAAGACGACGACGATAGCGTGGACGAAGACGACGAAGACGACGATGGTGAGGCTGCCGCCGAGCGCGCCGACGGGGAGGAAGATGACGCCGAGGCGCAGCGGCTCGAAGATGCCGGTGGCCGCAAGGCAGGCAAGAAGGAAGCCAAGTTCCCTGACATCGAGGTTGCCCCGCGATCCGGCGGGGAGCTCTTGCCAGCAATCGAGAGCATCTTGCCGTCTAGCGAGAGATATGCCAAGAGGTAGGCGACAAAATGACGGATTATTCGAGTAAAATTGTAGCCTAAAAGTTCGTCGGATCGTCCCCCTTTGTCCCATGAACTGGGGGCGCGCTCCAGACTGTCCCAAACCGCGATGGCCGCGGCGGCTCTATCTTCTACATAGGCGCGACGCATATAGTTGATCGAGCGGCGAATCGCGATCGTTCGCTCGAGGGGTCAGCCAGCCAGCCAGCCAGACAGACAGACACCTAAATGCCCGAAGCCTTTCGGTGCTCGCACCCGGCTGGCTCGTGGAGCTGCCCCAGGTTTGATCTCCACTTCGTCGTCGGTCGTCTTCCTTCGTCCCCAATCATGATAGTATTGGGATTTGTCCCAGAACGCAATGCCTGCGGCAGTTCTCCTTTTTACATAGATGCGATGCACAAAATTGATCGAACGGCGAAATGCGATCGTTAGCTCGCGGGATGGAAAGATGGCCAGTCAGCCGGCCAGCCAGGCAGCTGAACGCCCGAGGTTTTCCGATGCGTGAGCCCGGCTGGCTCGTAGAGCTGCCCTCATCTCGCGGTCCTCATCGGATCGATCTCACCGCCTCGCGATCCGCATTCGGTCCCGCCTGCCCCCACCTGTATTGTCTAGAGCTTGCCCTCATCGCACATTTTTGCAATGTCCCGAAGATTGAGCTTGCCGATGACCTTGCCCCGGCGCGCCACGAAGAAGGACTTCTTCTTGTGCACATCGAAGAGATTGATGGCGTCGTTGAGCGGCGTCACGGCGGGAAGGCTGATGGTGGACTTGTCGATGTTGCAGACCTCAAGTAGGTCGACAACGTCGGTGTCGGGTCGCTCGGTCCACTGGCCGTGCAAGAGAAAGTGAAGCTGGCGCCACGTCACGGAGGCGATGTAATAGTTGGACTCGAGCTTGTCGACCACCGCGATCGTGTAGAGCGGGTCGAGCGCCGGATTGAAAGCCCGCAAGAGCGCGGCCTCGACGTCCGCCTTGCTCACGAAGCGCGGTATGCAGGCTACCGTGGCATTCATGACGTGGAGAATGGGCAAGGAGTACGACTTTTGGCGGCGGATGTGCGGAAACGACGGGAGGTTCTTCGACTTGGCGAGAGACTCGTAGATCGAGTCGCTGATGGTGCGGCCGGTGGCCTGGCCAATGAGGACCGCGAGGAGCACAGGAAGCATGTAGGACAGCTGGTTGGTAAGCTCAAAGACGATGACGGCGGTGCTGACAGAGCCGGTGGCCGCCGCGACGAAGGAGCTACTCCCGATGAGCGCGTAGCCGCCGGCCGTGACGCCGTCGGCGCCGAGAGCGACGATGAGCTCGCCAAAGAAGCGGCCGCTCGCGGCGCCCACAGCAAAGAGCGGCGTGAAGACGCCGCACGGGATCGGGAGGTTGATCGTGAGCGCCGAGAGCACGAATTTGATGGAGGCAAAGAGCAAGAGATTGATAAAGACCGTGGGCTCGTCCCAGTGCGGCGAGTGGCGCGCGCTGCGCATGGAGTCGTTGATGAGCAGGTCATCGATGGCGTTGTGAGGACTGTATTGCATGAAATCTCCGAGTGGAAAGTTGAGCGTGCACGAGAGGACGGCGATGGCGATGGCGGCCGAGTACGGGTTGCGCACGGCCCGCGGACTGCGGGGGTCGAGGCGAATGTCGGCGATGTTCTTTTGAAAAATGACAAAAAGGCCACCGAGGTAGCCGCAGGCCACAGAGAGGATGAGGAAGAGCGGAATCTCGAGGAAGCTGTATGGCAGCGGGTCAAAGTCGGTGGTGAAGAGCGAGGCGACATTGTTGCGGGACTGGCCAAAGTTGGAGAGCTCGGTGAATACAAAGGCGCCGCAGACGACGCAGAAGAATCCCTTCCAGTACTCGCTCGTCTGGTAAAGCGACGAGGTGACCTCGATGGAAAAGAGCACGCCGCCGATGGGCGCCCCGAAGGTGGACGATACGCCGACGGCGCACGCCGCAGCGAGGATCTGCTTCTTGAGCGCCGGGCTCGAGCGGATCTCCTCAAAGATTGGGATGCGCAGCATCTGGTTGGCAATGATGCAGCTAATGTGCACAAAGGGCCCCTCCTTGCCGATGACCATGCCCCCGCCCATGGCCAGGAGCAGACCGAGGACCTTGCTTGCCAGCGTGGGGAGGCTCAAGTAACCGGGGATGGAAAAGCCGCCCAGCATGCTGCGCATTTGCGGGATGCCGGAGCCGGCCGCGAGAGGGCTGATTTTGGCGGTCGTGAACACTGCGAAAACAGCGAGCATGGTCGTGAACAGGGTCCAGAGCAGGTACGAGACGATGGAGCTCTGCGCGGTGTTGGCGAGCTCGGCGCGCCCCTGCGCGAGCAGTGCCACCGCCTCGTCAATGCACCAGGCAAGGACCGAACTGAGAATGCCCAGGATGCACAGAAACAGCCAGGAGCTCTCATAGATGACGTGGATCCACATGACCTTGATGCGACTGCGCGCGCGCGCGCAGAAAGACGCCCTGCTGGTCTCGTACTTGACGGCGACGGCGCCGGCGCCGGCGTCGCTGCCGGCCTCCTCGTCTCGGGGCAGCGGGGCGTGCATAAAGTCGGGTATCCTGCAGAGGGTCTCGCAGCACAGTCCTTCGGAGTCGATGCCCTGCGCATCGTAATAGGCCGAGAGCGATATCTCGGAGTCCTGGGGGGTGAGTCTGTGCGGCGGCGCGTGCTGGCGACTGGCCGTCCGCCACGGCTGGTCGTCGTCGAGGTCGGGGACGCCCTCGACGACGACGTCGTCAACATCATCTGGGTCCGTATAGTAGTCGAGGGTCTGGCCGGCGCTCCGGATGCTGTACGAGTTGCTCTCAAAGTGATACTCAAGCTTCTCGCCGCGCGGGTTCACCGTGGGCTTGCTCGTTATTCGCGCCATCGAGGCGAGGGCCGGGCTCGCCGCGGAATCGTCGACGGCGTCGTCATCGTCGTCGTCCTCGTCGTCGTCATGGTCCTGCGCGGCGGCCGGCCGCGGGTCCTCGCGCGCGGCGGCCTCCTGCGCGGCGGCGCGGCCGCTGAGGCCCGTCGCCAGGAGCGCGTCCGCGTCCGGCGCCTGCGCCTGCGCCGCCGTCAGCGAGGAGGAGCTGCTCG